>OZ014566.1:1233040-1839707 GCA_963966155.1 Clivina fossor
ATTTTTGCCAGTTGAACGTGGAAAAGGCAAACGGCAAAATAGTTAATGGAAATTGTAAAAATAAAATCTGCTGCTGCTAATAAGAATTTATGGATTACCAGCTTTCGAAGACAAAGCTATTTATTCTCTTCACAGGACTGTTGAATGGCGTTTGGAACGATAGTAAAATTTTATGGAAATATAGTCATATATTTTAAAAATATACGAGTATATCCCCTAGTTGTATTGCATGTGTTTTATGAGATCGTACAAGAAAATACCGACGTATAAATAAAATAATTCGACAAATTTTATAATACTTACCTTTAACAACATAGTTTTGATTTTTTGTTATCTAATTTATATATTTTGTAATAATCTGTAAAATTATTTTTTAACTACGACGTTAGACCAAAAGACTGAGAATTATATTTTTATGGTTAGTTATATCTGTAATAGATAAAAAAATTTCATTAAATTTTTTATTAAGATCGTAACTTTTTATATTATACTTAGTAGAAAATATTTCTACATATTTTAATAATAATTATAACATGAAATAAAAATATTTGCTTCATCTTATTGCATACTAAATTCCAATATTTTCTGCAAACATAATAATATATTTATTATATTTTTTTTTTTGAAAAATTTAGTTACTTTCAAGATTTTTTTGCATTAATTTTATGCAAATTAAGTAAATAAATGATGAAATACATAAAATAGCTTGGAACAGAAGTAGCTTATTATCATATTTTAAGTTTTGAGTAGCTGTAACTCCAAGTTTTTTATTTATTAGCGTTTATAAATACGAAAAGTATTTATTAAAGTTATTTAAAGTTAGAGGTAGAAGTCACGCATTTAAGAAATTTATCATTACATCGTTTCAAAACTCAGAAACTGTAAGTATATTTACTCAACTGTAAAATAAAGAACAAATCAAAACATTATTACTATCCCGAAATTAATTTTCTCCAAACATTCCTATTCAGACTAGCAACTCTAGCTTTAACCTCTTGCGACAGTGTGATAGTTTTTATTTTGTTTATTATATATATAATAGTAAATCATTATAACTACATATATTTATTTCAAATTAAAAAAAAGAAACATTAACGACAAAAGTTTGAAATTTTTTTAAAAAATACATACATACATATATACACTGTTATGTACACATAAGGATATGGCACAAACCTTTTCCAATTATATAGAAATAAATTTTTGTGAAACATTTCTGGCAACTCTTGCCTGCATTCATATTTATAAAACTTTGTATACATGCTTTTTTATCCTTACCGGTTGGAAATATTCGCTCATCGAATCACTACTATATTTATTAGATTGCCGAACCATCTAAACAGACTAACACCAACTTTGGCCATAACATTTTCACTAATTTTACATTCCTCATACATCAATCTATTTCGTCAAGTTGATGATGTGTTGTTTACGAACAAATCTCATTTTTAATATTAAATAAATGTTAAACTTTATTTAGCTTAAAATGAACAATATAATGAACAATATTATATATATATATATATATATATATATATATATATATATATATAAAAATTAGACCGAAAGCTAGCCATCAACTTCAAATGAGTGTTTTTATTTAAGCAATCCCAATAACCAGACTGAAACACCCATTAATTACCCTACAAATATTATACCAGTCATTATTCATTCAATGTTATATATATATATATATATATATATATATATATATATATATATACAGTTATGAAAACTACATTTATAATCTAGTACAATGGTAACCTAAAATTTGTACTTATTTCACATATAATTTATTTCATTAGTGTATTAATAGATGTGAATATTGCTACGTACGTATACATACTTGTTTTTCATGTTGTAAAAAGCTAAAGAAACGTGAAAAAAATAAATGTACAACATTTGAAAAAAAAAAGAACCTGCCTGATCCTGCACTAAAAATCATCAATAAATTACATAATCCCAATAGCATTGAAAAAGCTCGACCGCGGTCGTATCGAATTTTTTCCTGTGTGGCCGATAAGCGCGGCCGTGAAATAATTAAAAGTCACGAAAGAAAATTGGAATCGGCTTGATGCTGATTGATTGATTGCTCCAAACTGTGAGTCGATCTAACTCCCGCTACGTCGTTGCAAATCTGTCTTGCCGGCCCGTACCAAAGCTCCCCAGCCTAGGCCCTAGAATCCTTTCTTTACCTACACGGTGTGTGGTGGGCCGAACGGATTGCAGGAACACGCGAACCGCCACACGCGTAAGACACATCACGCTAACAACTAGGTCTGCAGCTGACACGTGCAAAACTTCAGACGCCGCTTCTCTTGTTGAAGGTACAAAGCTTTCCTGCTGAAGTGCAGGGCACAAGAATAGTGCAGGATTTGTTGTTGGGGATTAGCAGGGGGAGAAAAAGATTTTTTAAAGCTATTGTTTGGGATGGAAGAATTGGTTGTTTTTGTTTTTGGTTTGGTTGCAAAAAAAAGACAGTAAAATATATATGTCTTTGCGAATTGAGGAACGATTTCCGCTTTTAACAAAAAATTCTGTAACAATATAGGTCTTTTTAGAAAGTGCATGAATGGAATAAATTGTAATTTCAATCGTTGTACAAATTGAATTTCGAAAATAAATATGGATACACAAGAATTCCATATTGTAATTAAATCAAAACATGTTATCTATATTCAAATTGATATGCATAATAATCAGAATACGGTGTTGGGAGTTATCGGTTATGTCAACCAATATATAAGGCACATTATTAACAATATTTGGAAATGTCATATATCCAATTAGGGAAAATTTAATATTCACTTTGGTAATGCTTGTAATGGTTACATTAGTTATAACAATAGTTTGGTATTTATCTCTGTTAATATTAGAAGCAAACTAATTTTCAAATAGAATTTAAAATCGTCACAGTGTTATTTTAATTTTAAATAGAAATACATAGAAAACTGTATTAATATTGATAAAATAAAATAATATTTTTTCTGTTTGTTATAGAAAATTTTGGATATTGGTAAATTTTATGGTAAATAGAAATGTCATTCAGTAGAATAAAAAATAATATAGCTATTTCATTTAACTTGAATTATATGATAGTAAAATATTTTTCAGAACTCATTGAATTAACCGTTTGAGTGCCAAGCAGCGATTTTGCGCTCTTCTGTTACGCTCGAAATTTGCCAGCTCTCTAGCAAGTTCGGTTTTTGTCGATGCCTGAATTTACGGCTACTGTTCCGTTTTAAGTAAAAATAAAAATGGAATAAACGATTACTATAATAATATAATTAACTAGAAAATGTAGAATAAGAAATAAGACAAGCGCAAAAGCGCTTTTAGGCACTTTTGGCCAGGGAAACAGCAAAAACGCATGGCACTCAAACGGTTAAAATAGAAACTGTTTTAGGATTAGATCACAAATGATTTATCACAATTATTTTTTGCTTATTTTTAGAATAAATAATAACAAAAATACTGGTCCTTAGATGGATATATTAAATTTAATCTTTATTTTTGAATTAAATGTTTGAGATATATAATTACAAAACTGAAACTTATCTAATTTTTTTTGGATTAAATTTTTTAGCGTTTATACTATCTTAGTTACGTTATACTCATATATATGTTTTTGATTTTTTTACTTAAAAGAAAGTAATCTATTTTATGTATAATGTTTCTAAATTGTACATCTCGAAACATCATTAATTTATTCAACCCGTCTCATATACAAATACATTATAAACACCCAATATTCATTAAAGTAATTGTACTGAAACGAGCCGTATAGCCAATATATAAATTGTTCTAAGTGTGTAACGAGCGGCTGGGCCGTAAGTTGAAACGGCGAATGGCTCGTGTGGATTGGATCCAGGGAGGACCAAAAATTGGTCGGGGAGCCGCTCTTTTTTTTTTTTCTTTTACGACGGGAACGAAAGAATATTTTACGATGGCACAACCGCGCGCTCCATTCAATTCCGAGAGGAATTGCGATCTGACAATATAATACCGACGCTGTGTTTGGGCACGTATCCTTTCGTAATGCTTCTACTACCCTCCCGGACTATCCAGCTACCCTGCTAGCGACGCCAATGTTATATATGACCAGTAGCGGCGATACCAAGTTTTGTTCGTGGGGATTTAATTTTTTCTATAGTTATTACTAGCTGATTTGTTTATCGTGTGCGACTTGCTTAATGAAAATTTGTAGTAATTTATCTAAATATAGTTATTTTAACAAATGTTGTATTAAAAATTTGTACATAAAAGTTTTTTTTATTAAATAATAAGAATTATTAAACAGAAAATTTAGGATTTTGTACAGTGATTTATATAATGTTGCTATAATGAAACTGGAAGAAGAAAAATTATGGAAAGATAGGTGTCTTCAGGCTATACATATTTCTAGCATTTTAATTGTTAGAAGAAATATTGAGATAGACAAATCAGTGATAGATAAAGTAGGGTTGGTCTAATTTACAATTACATAGAACCTTCTCAAATCTACTGAAAAATAAAAAAAATTGAATTTCTGGTGATAAGACAATTTTGGGAAAAAAAATTAACTAAAAATTTCAGATATTTTAAATGTTGATGTTTATTTTTAAAACTGTGAAAGATATAAAAAAAAATAATGATAAAAATTACTTAACTTTTCATGTTCTTTAAAATAAAAATAGTATCATCGAGTTATTAAATATAAATCCTGTTATATTATTTGAACAATCCAAGGTTGAAACACAAAAAATAATATTTTTATTAATTTTTTATAATTAAAACAACATGAATTAATAACCGTAATATTGTTAGTCAATATGAAGTATAAATCATATTTTTTTGAATTATTAAGGTGACCGAAACTTCTTAATTCATTAATATCTAAGCAGACTTGACCTAATAAGTAATACGAAGGACGCCTCTGTTGTAAAGCGTCGAGCCCGCGGTGTTTCTGGCGTCGGTAGCCTAGCTACGTTAGTCCCGTGCGGCCCGCTAGGTGCTATAAAATACTGGATTGACGCTTCACTACGGCCCCGATGTCGAATCTAAAACCAGAACCGGATTCTAACTATTTCAATATTGGATGCAACCAATTTAGAACAAACTATTCATAAATTCGGATTTAATATGTTTATTTTTCTATGACTATTAAAAAAACTATACTTTATTTCACTATTTTTTGCACAATAAAATATTTGTTTATAATAATAATAAAAGAAGTAGTATCGTGTCATTATTTCACTCTGATGTATTTCAATTACCTACACCAAAAAGTGACAATTGAAGTTATTTTGCAAACTTGATATTAGAAACGAAAAAGTTTAGATTTGAGTTTTGATGTTTGTGTAAGTTAATTCTAATTACAGATACTTATAGAAAAAATATTGCATAAAGACATACTTTTCATTCGAGAAAAAAAGCCTTACTACTTTATGCACTCGTTGTGTAAATAAAAATAAAAAGAGATATAAATGAATATAATGAAATATATATATTTTTTTATTATTTTATCAATTATTTTTAATTGTGATTAAAATGAAAATTTTATCTAGAATTAATCTTAATTAATCTTAAGTTATAGTAGTATTATTATTTTAGAAATCTAATATTATTGTATGTTTAGAGGAATGATTACTCTATGGTAGAAATATACAAGACATGGTTTTGTTTTTCCATTGAAATTTAAGACGAATATAGATTAATAAATTATATGTGATTTTATTTAGAAAATTTTTATTCTCATTTTTTTTAAATACTGTATTTTTTTTATATGCCTGTAAAATTTGTTGTATTTTATGTATTTTACTAACTTTTTTAGAATTCTGAAACAAAAATTAATAAACAAATGAAAGAACAACGCAGATATGTATATTCAATATATTTTTTTAATATACCTATAATTTTTAATTATACGTGAACTTTACTAATGGATTTTTATAATTAAAAATATTAACTGGAAAAATGAAATAAATTAATTTACAGTGTTGTTTATTTATGCATCTAGATACTCATTAAATATTTTAAGGAATAAACGCCAAATACATTTGTTGAAATAATTTGATAAAATAATAACAAAACTTTGTTAATTAAAATTGATCTCATTAAAACTTTTCTATATTAGCTCGTATGTATGAATTATTGTTACATTACCTTTATTTTTTGTTTGTTTTTTGTATAATAACAACTAATCTTTTACAGATAAACATAATAATGAATAAATAATATTACCAACGAGATGAAAAAGTACATATATGCATATGAAATATTACAGTTTTTTTTATTATAGTTAAAGTTTCTTTTAGGAAATTTATAGAACTTCAGTAAATTTGCTGTCAGGAATTTTCCATAAATAGCTAAAATTTGTTTAGTTCTGTAATATTATTGTTGATATAATTACATACATTTCTAAATTTACATAAAGGATGTGTTTTGAAATGAATGAAATTACACCTAAAATATTTTATTAGTATTATTTTGATAAATTATTACAGATATCATTATGCAAGCTATAATTTTACATAATTTAAAAAGTTATACCAACAATATGTAATGCTACATTAAGTATTGATGTAATTTGCAGAAAGTAAGCAATTTTATATACTTATTAGGTCACTTTTACTTACTTATGAATTATGTAAAAATTACAAAGTTTTGAGGTAGAAATACAGAATAAAACAGGAAAATTATTTAAAAGATTTTTCTCTGTAATTATGTTAATTATTATGTTGATATTATGTTAGGTTATTTATCTTTAACCTGAAACAATCTATTGTAGTAATCTCAAGAAACCACATCATTTACCATTACAACCAACCTAGTAAAAACAAAATCTCATCGTTCTCCAAACAAGATGCCCTGCGTATCTTCCGAAAGAGGAAGTGACCCTGGTAATCTTTTCAAAACAGATTTATATCAAAAATAACAACATATAACATGATAATTAATTCAGCGCCTTTGCCCATACGGTTTGTATCTGAAAGCGTACGCCGTCGAACCCTTGAGCTCTCTCTGCCTTGCCCAAATGGAAAGGCGAGTGAAGCTTCGAATTGAAGCCGGCGGCGGTAGAATATCGCATCTGCCGCCTCCGCTACTGTTACGTTCGTTCATCTAGTCAATGGGTCCCGTGGGACTCGCTTGTCTTAGCACCCAGTGCTTATCCCTTCGGCTTTATCCTTCCTGCTCGGTCCTGTCTTTGGTTTGGAATGGGAAGGATCTTTGTCTTTGCACTATACCTTCGACTGGTTTCTAGATGGGTTTGTTATGCGTTAGGGGTTACGCTAGTTTTCGGAAGAAATTTTTTAATGTTTTATCTTGTTATTTATTTGATTTTTGGTTTTTCTTTATAAAATTAATTAATTTTTGCTGAGTATGGTTGTAGTTTTATTATTATTGTTAAGTGTAACATATATATATATATATATATATATATATATATATATATATATATACCATGTTTTCGACGACATTAAAAAAATGGTTCTTTAGTAATCTTTAAAAATTATTTTATTATTTTTTGTATATTTTATTTCCAACATAAATTTATTCAAAAATTTGAAAATATATTAACAGGTAAAAATTGTTTCGAAGAATACTACTTGATTCTTTTACGTACTTTGATTATATTCATTTAGATATATGCAAATTATTTCGGTATTTGTAAATAAAATCAAATATGGGCTCTATGAAAAACTGGAATAAAGAATTATTTTATTTTATATTCCTATATTTTTAGTGATTTCTGTTTCTCATTGTATATACTGTATAATCTAAAGGCAAATAATATTATTAAACTTTATTTATTTAATAATTTATAAATTTATAATCTAGTTACTTATTTTGTTGCCAAGTAACTTATTTCTATGTTTTGTTTATTTACTATATATGTTGAATACGTCGAAAGGTCAATTTTTTATGAAAATATAAACAGAACTTAATCCTAAAGCCTTTAATAAAATATTAATTATAGAAATACGATTAATAAACTAAAGCTAAATTTATACCAAATTTTATTAATAAAATTTATATAATTTATTTTTGTTTATGTTTATGGTTTAATTATAAACTAGTTTTAATATATAAAAAAAATGTTATAAATTTTATATTTTGTTCAACAAAACTAATTACATTAGCTCATACAAAACTTGCCAATAAAAAATAAAATAATGAACGTCTAAGCGAGCCATAAAGAACACCTGTGATATAGATTTATGTTATACTGAAAGTACATTACTTTTTTTTTCCTGTTGTGCGGTGTGTATGTGTATGCAGTTTTTATCTAAAACATAATTTATAGCACTTTTTCTAATATTTCTTTTTGTATAGAAATACTTTAAAATATAATAAATGTTTTGAAAGATCCACTAATCTACGTCGTATATAAAACTTTAGTTAATCTGATTTATTCGGAAACCAAAGGATAAAATAATGAAAAATGGCGATTTGTATTCAATATACTATAATTTATTATTTAAATGATTTTGAAATTGTTGAGATTCAATAAATAGTTATATATAAAATAATATTAATGTATATATATATATATAAATATATATAATAATATATATATATATATATATATATATATATATATATATATATATATAATATAAAAATTATATTCCATAACAACAAAATTAGTAAGCGTGAAATTAAAAATGATTATTTTTTGTAATAGAGTTTCCAATATTAGATTATCGTTTATTATTAAAGGGCAAACAAATTCAAGAGTCATTTTGTCATTAAATGACCAAAAGACTGCTTTCATATCCTATAACAGTTCATGATAAATGTGTTTATAATTATATATTACAACTTCAGCTATATTAGCTTTAAAAGCATTCATAGATGAATTTTAACATTTTCGGTTAAATATTCATAATAGTTTTCGATTGCTTTTTGATGTTGTATATATATTGTTATTTTGTTGATGATGTTTTGTTTGTTAAGTAAATAATAAAACTTCGGGAAATATAATGAATTAAAGTTAGAGTTTTTCTTTTATTCATATTTTTAGTTAGTGTATATTTATTACAGGAATATGATTGATAACAGTTTGGTTCTTTATAATAAATTATAAAATAATGTAAAGATGGATTATTTATATAATGTTGGATAAAGTTTTAAAATAAAATAAAAATTGTTACTATAATTATTTATATATTTATATTATTAAATTTATTTTATTAATATTGTTATTATTTTATAATTTTTCATATATTTAAAAAGAAAAAATACATGTATTAATGGAACAGATATTAAAATTTTTATCTAATTTTTATAAAAGAAATGAGAGAGGCTTCTCTTAAACTTAACTAAATTATTATTATAAACACTTTTATTTCATGTACTAATTATTCAAAATGTTAAACGTTTTCCTTGATTATTTTACACATATTTTTAGTCTTTTAATTAAAAAATACATTTTTTTTTAAATTATATTAAAAAATACATTTTTCTGAACTTTGTTTAGTTTGTAAAATAATATTTTCCTGCACATTGCTAATGATAACGTCCAAGAAAATAACATTTATTAAAATACAGAATATTTTTGATGTAGTGAGCTTGCGACTGATATTTATCAATGGTTTTCCTTTTTAATTATAACAATACTTGTATTTTGTACACTAGACTGCGTAATTTGTAAACGTAACAGTTTCTAAATTAATGTATGAGTCGCCCTGTAATTGGAATAAATATTATTATATTTCGGGAATTTAGGAATTTGTTTATTTGAAAATTTTATTTGTTATTAAATTTTCAACGATATGTTGTGTTTAATTGTGTTTTTAAAATTTTACAAGCATTTTATTCTGAACAGGAAAACATATTGTCGAAAATTTAATAACAAATAAAAATTTTAGTTTTAAATTTTTGAAATATATTATTTACGAGTCTAAATACATTTTTAATTTCCGTATTTTTAAATATTGGAATAAATTTATCCATGGAATAATTTTCAAATTAGCCAATGAAATGTTTTTATTTGAGGATACATTTTTTATTCAATTAATTACAAATGATTACAAACTTTATTCTTTATTTGAATCAAGGTATTATTAGTTTTGTCGACTACTTCAAAAATTTAATTAATTATATCAACACATTTTGTTTGTATATCAAAGCATATATCTTATAAATTGCATTACTTCAATCTATTTTGGAAAAAACTCGGCAGCATTTATGCCCCCTTCGGAAAAATAATTAATAACACTGAAAGTTAGGTACTTTAATTCAATGCCGCGATAGCCGTATAACCTTTCTCTCGTTGAAAGATCGAACCGACATCTCGTCCAATGGAAAATGAAATGGCATCTCGCCTTTTCCCTTTGCCAACTGTATTGTGGGCGGAGGGGGGGGGCTAACAGGAGAAGGTTAAGTAAGACCGAATCCGGGCTGACGTTTCTTCGGACGAGAACTTTAAGAGATGTTAACACCCGCATTATATCACATTGGTCCTGATTAAATCGTGGTCCGAGATGAGATGTACGTCAAAATAACGACGGTTATTTGTCTGGATTTCCATTCGCTGCGGCCTTATCCCGTTTCTTCTTTTTTGCTTCTTACATTCATTTCTCTCGTGTTCTTCGGCTTCGGGTCCGGTTTAAAGCGATTGCTTGGTACTACGAGGTTTGGCAGCGAAGTAATATGACTATTGTATGAAATAATTATTTTTGTTAGTTAAGGGTGGTATTCTCATTTGTAGCATCGATTTTTAGGTGTTTTTCAACATTTTTTTGAGAACTTTTACAACAAATACAGTAGCAGTATTTATTGAAATTTCCAACACTTTTTTTTTCAGAAAAGTTAAATTTCACTTAAAAAAATTGCATCAAAGTAATCAGGTCAAAATTTAGATTTGACAATGGTGGCAGATAAAACTCGTGTTCTGCATTTTTGAAACAAAATAATTAGATGTTAGTATTTGTAACACATATAACTTTCATTGGAATGTATAAATTATACATTTTGTATGTTCCAACGAAAGTTACATGTGTTACAAGTACTAACATCTAATTTGTTTTTGTTTCAGAAATATAGAACGCGAGTTTTTAAAAAACAAACACTGCTGAAAACTTCAATAAATACACTTTACAACGATATAATTGTGGTTTACTGAATTTGTTGTAAAGGTTTTTGTTTTAGTTTTACGGGCAAGCACAATAATTTGACTAATACAAGCACTTGACGCATTTTTAGTTTTAATGCCAAATGTTTGGATCGGCCAAATTTTTGTGTTTGTGCATAAAACTAAAACGGCAGCTCCAATAAACTTAACTAGCGAAAATAATTATTTCACACAGGAAAAGGTCCTTATCTTCACATGCAAACTTTTTAATAGAACAAATTAGTGATTTTAGCAAAAATTTCGAACTCTTTCTTTCATTAATTACAGTGGTTGAAATATGTGGAATAAACTTATAAAATTATAATTAAATATATCTACTAATTAACAAGTTTAAGTTTGCCGAATTCGTATTGTTGTCAGTTTCTGGAACGAAAATCAGTCCTGTTATTTTTCGGCAATTCCTCGTAGAGTGAAGGGATGAGAATTGTATTGGTGGTGATAGAGGGTTAGAGGATATATTTAGCTGTCCTAGGCATAAAATTTTTTACTCGTGATTAAACGTAGCGAGCGAACGAGAGGGGTGACTTCAAAGCCTCTTTTAGGTTGATAGAAAAATTATTCTGCTCCTTGGCTTTATCGAGGTGATAGTGTTTTGTCGATGGGTATCTCTAGTTTAATGGAGAAATTTTAATGCGTTAGCACGTTTTTAATGTTTTAGAATATAGTTTCATTAATTTTCGGGTATATAGATTTATACAAGATGTTGTCTCAGTCATAAGTAAAAATTTTGCTCGTGTCTTAAGATTTCTTTAATAGTATAGTATAAATAAAATTGGTATTTTATTTGATGCCCTGTTAACTCAAATCTACTATTCCGGTTACATGACATTTTTAAAATTATTATTTTGCCATATTGTCTATATATAAAGAGGTCATTATATTATTAGTACAATAATGACGTTATTGTACAGTAGTTAGTTATTATATACACCACTGCTGGCTGCACCAAACATAACTACAACATCAAATGTATTTAATCTGACAACTTCGACTGCTATATTGAAGCACTATTACTCCAATTTAAGTTAAATTAATTGACAATTGCAGTGTTTATTTTCGCTTGAATTTGAATTTGATTTTGATTACTGAAAATATTTAAAGAAGTACAAGAAATGCAATGTGTACCGCCAAGTTTGTCAGAAATTGTATATTCGACCAAAAAAAAATTAATTCTCACAAATCACGTAGCAAATATAAATAATATATTACACACACATATATATATATATATATATATATATATATATATATATATATATATATATATATATATTAGTTTAGTTTAAAACTGTTGAAGAAAATATCTGGGCTCAACACAATAATCATCGCTTTCTACTACTATTATATTTTTTTATTTTTACTGAATTAATTCATGAAAATGATAATAATAAATGTGTATTGGAATTTATCAAAAATAAAATTAAAATTTGTAGATAGATAAATAGATTTTTTTATATCATAAATAAATTTTATAAATAATATTATATTGCAAAAATAGAATAAATAAAAAACATTATATACTCTCGTTCTTTTCTGTATCATCTTGGGCAAAATTTCAATTTTACTTTATCTGAAACTTGCGCAAGCAATAAGACATTTTCATAATAAATAATTCCGAAGATGTACTTTATTATTCATCATTCGCCGTCATGCCCAATAAAATTCAAAACACATTTCGTCTAAAGTTCCCCTTGCGATTTTTCTCGTTTTTGCTTCCTTTTTTTTTTTTATCAAAAAACATAAATATAGCCAAACGGAACTTCGTATTTCCATAAGACACTTCAGCAGTTATAAAAATCTGATATTGAGAAATTCTAATTCAGCCGAAGCAACTTCTGGCGGCAGCGTCGGGGCGAAAAATTCGTCGACGATGGGTCATTGTGATTTCCGTGATTGCCGCTGGGCGTGCGCGAGTGTCGCTGGCAACTTCCGGGCCGTAGGTTTTTTTGGTGGATATCACAGCCGGAGGATTGCGAAACTTATAGAGATGTGGTTATGGAAAATCGTAAACAGAAGTTGTCAAACGGGAAATGGTGTTTTCGTTTCGGCTGTTCTTAGTGGTGGAGTTGCTGTTTTCAAATTTATAAAATGGCCTTATAAAAAAAATAGGATATTGTTTTGAGTTGAATGCGGAGATGTTGGAAAAAATCCTAGAAAGATGGTTTGCTTTTTTTTTATGTTATTGTTATTTTATATATAATATTTTGAAATGGTTACAGTAAATGAAATAGAAAACAACTTGAGATAAATAAACTTTAACTACTTTTATTACAAATAGTTTTATTATTGTTTCTAAACAGTACTTAAATTTATACAGTTATACTTATATTTAAACAGTTATTTATTTTGTTACCTAGTAACTTATTTTCATGTTCTGTTTATTAACAATAAATATCATTTGTATCTTTTTTCTTGATGAAGACGTACGTTGAGTTCGTCGAAACGTCGATTATTAATAAATATTAATACAGAACTAGAACCTATAATCGTTTTATTTTAATATAATGAGTTCTGAAAGATTTTTTACTATGTTTGTTTATTATATTATTAAATTTCGTCCCAAATATATTTCATACGATTAAACAAAATATAATAAAATAAAATAAATATATTTCTGTATTAATTATGATTAATAATTGACGTTTTGATGTACTCCACGTACATCATCATCAAGTAAATTACACAAATAACATTAAAGTAAATAAACAGAATATAGAAACAAGTTACTACACTGTAAAAAGTGTAACTCAAATTTTCATATCTTTTAACAGTAAAATAACAAACAGTAAAACAAAAAATATATTTTTTTATGAAAAAATACATTTGTAGAACATGAAAAATTACACAAATGACATATTTACTTTAATGTCATTTGTGAAATTTTTCCTGATGATAATGTTACATGAAGTAGGTCTAAACGTCGATTATTAATAAAACTTATTACAGAACTATATCCTAAAACCGTTTGATTTTAATATAATGAGTTTTGAAAGATTTTTTACAATGTTAAAACAAAATATGTTTATTCGAATATTGAAAAAAGTAGATTTCGTTAAAACTAACATTTTACATTTCCTTCGAACCACAAATAGAAAACACATTTCGTCTGATATTTTCTCATTAGTTTCGAACTCTAACTTCGTTGCCCTAAAAAAAAAAAAAACTAAGCGATTGTAAGGTGACGAATGTGAACCCCAAGAAGAAAGATAAATTACATTTCCAGTTCGGTACGTCCATAGTTCGCCAGTTTGTAGTTCTTCGGTCAAGCTGGACTCCGAACTGAACCTAGCGTTTGCATTATACTGTCGCATATAACATGCAGAAGAACATAGGAACCGATCAACGATTTTTTCGTCGATCTAAATTGCTGTTTTTTGCTTCGATGTTTTTCGATCTATCCGTGCTATAGATTGTTCAACGAAGAAGTAGATTCTATTATCCTGTAAATATATCATTTTTAACTGTTATAATGAAATTAGTAATTAAACGCTACTACTATTTTTGAGATTAGAGTGACTTGATTTTAAATTTTAGTTAAAAAAAATTAAATGAAACACTTTGATATTTTACAAATGTAATTGTTTAAAAAATGTATTTTTCATATAATAAAAAAATAATCAGGTATATTACAATATAAATGTATTTTAATATTTTTATTTCTGTAAATGTGAAATGTTATTTTTAAATTTATGTGTTTGTTATATCTATAATTAAATTATATATATATATATATATATATATATATATATGTATATATATATATAATGTATGATCGTTTATATACTTATTACATTTCAGATACAATAATTATATTTGATTTTATTTTATTTAAAAAATTATGAAAATATGAGATATACACAACAAATGCTAATGTTTCTATAAATAGGAAACGCTAAAGTTTAAATCAATAAAGTACATTTGAATTTATTAAAACATTGTTCTTAACTAAAAGCCTACAGCTATGCTATGGTTATATATATATATATATATATATATATATATATATATATATAATTAAATAAACTTGACCGTGTTTTCTTGGTCGAATATATATTTTCTTTTAATTCTTTTAATTACAATTCTTGCACTTCTTCACATATTTTAAATAATCAAATTAAAATTCAAGCAAAAATTCAATGCAATTGTCAATTAACTTAACTTAACTTGACATAATACTGTTTTCAATATGTCCGTCATAGGCAATATGATAATCAATATTTTGGTACTGATTATTTTATTTCATTGTAATTTAGTTTATCTTCTTGATGAATAAACCATAGATAGCACACGCATAGAAATTAATTGAATTTAGAATGTTTTTTTGTCTATTTTGTTTTTGACATAGATTTGTGTATTATGCTAAAAGCTACGAGTTTTTGTTTACAGTATTTTTTAAATAATTAATCACAGAATAGATGGGAGCAATTAGCTTAAAATTTATTATTTATCAATAATGTTCGTTCAACAAATTTGTTATAATGGTTCCTATATTCATACACGAATATGGTAATAAATTATATGCTTTCATTGACATTAACTTTTTAACACTTCAGCTAAAAGGAAGTGATTATGTGATTTTAGTGTTTTTGCACTGTAGCTAAATGTTAAAGGATGAAATATATTAAAATTTTAATAATAATTATTTTGGTTAAATTATATTTTTTTGTTATCTAAAATATTTGCATGATTTTTAGTTTTGCACATTATTTTCAACATTTCCTGAGAAAGAAAAAATTTCAGATATATCTATATCAAAATCAGTTGTAATAATAAATTTTACGAGTATAGAATAATACTAATTTGTGTGGGTGGAAAATGAGCATTTTGCGAGAGTTACATTATGTAACTGTTTATTTCTCACTCGTAAACATACTGCAATATGTATATTGTAGTATTATATACTATAGTAAAAAATGAGGAGGTGTATGAAATTTACTAACCAATGACTGGTTTATAAATAACACATTTTAACATCGTAAAAAGTAGAATTAAATTTTTAGATTTGTATAACATGAGACACTTTAATTGGATTATTCGGTTCGGTTTATTAGACCTACAGCGTTACAGGATATTTTGCTTTTTCTATCAATAGAAGAATTCTATTTATTAGACAAAAACAAAACATTCTGTAACATTAGATAATACAGAGTACATTAAAACTATTCATTTGTAAAATTGTTATTGTGTAACATACCTTTATACTTATTTAACATAAATATTCTACCTTTCAGGCTTTTGTTTTAAAAAAAACATTACTTTTCTTATGCTTATTATGATCATAACAACATATGGAAAACTTGAAAATTTTGGTACTACTGTTTGATATATACGTCGTTCGTTTTAAGCTTGCAAATGTAGTGGATTTCTTCGCAAAAGAAGCTGTTTGCATGATCGTTATGTGTGTTCGGGAAGAAGACGTCGCCGGGGTTTTATTTACATATCGAAGCATGTTTTTGTGCGGTTCGGAAATATTTTTTCTGTCTGACCTATGCGCGCGCGATGAAATTTTTCGACTTTTGGAATTTTCCTTTTTCCGCATCGTATACGTTCGGAACGAGCCAGTCATCATATACCGAAAAATGTCGTGCGTTTAAATTTTAAATTTATTCAAATTCACCGTCTATTATGACTTTGTAATTGTTATTTGACGTACTAACTTTACATGTACCGATGCGAATGCTTGTCAGCGCTGCGCTCCCCCTAACGAAAATATTTTTCGTTTTTATAAAAAGAAGATCTTGAAGACTGTTGCAGAATTTTTTATTACATCAGTTTTAAATCATGCTTATTGAGACAGATTTACATTTATAGGTAATTATGTTGTATTTTGTGACATTTTACTTTCTATACATAAATTTTTCATGATAATAAGTTTTTGAATATAAATTGATGGATAGCTATTTTCCTGCGTAATATTATGGCAATTGAAATTAAATTAGTGAAATATTTTGCTTGTGTATTTATATGAAAAATAATATATATAAGGACAGAAGAATCGAATTTTTTAAAATAATTAAAATGCGTATATTTTAATGTATTTATTTAATAAATATTAGTACTGTTTTTAGCATTATTTATATTATAAAATGCTAAATATAATAAAAAGTATTGAATTTAAAAAATAGTTTGTATTTGATATATAATAAGAGTAAAAATTAATATTGTCATCTTAACTGCTTTTAACTAAAAGTGCTCTAAAAAGTGCTATAAATACGGGCCTTTGTCGTTTATTCGGAGAATAAATTTTTTACTTATCTTAAGAATAAACAAAACTGACAATATCTAGCCATAATGGAAATAATATACAGCACTTGTACAAAATAATGCAATGCAATTGCATTGTATGTATTGCCCGAATGTATTATAATAATAAAATAACTTGAAGATAGTATAAATAATTTCTATTTATACGTGTGTTGGATTCTGAATAAATGATCGCGTTTTGTTTATGATTTGCATATATGTTCATATTTATGTAAGCTTCCGAATTAATGTATCTAGTTTTGTAATCCGATAATATTCTAATGGAAACTCTGATTTCAAACCAAATCTGACATGTATTATGATTGTTTAAATTACTAATTGTATGTAAATGCTTACATCCAATCAAAACTGTACTAAAATGCCGCCGCTATGAATCATTCGCGAAAGATTTATTTATTGCTTTGCTAACTTTCATTTGCAATGTTTCATATTTACGCAACGTTGATCAAATTTCAGACTATTAACGGTACTTTAAATCAAACTTAAATTTAACTTTATTAGGTATAGTAATATTTGGTTATTTATAAATTTGATGAAGATATATAATTAATATTCATATTTAAATTTCTTTTTTTTGACAATTATATGTAGAAAAGCAGTTGTATAAATTTGTCCATCAGAAGTGGTAGTATACTGATGTAACTATTATATATTTTACGAATATTTCGCAACAGAAAAATATTTCGATGAAATTTATTTAACAAAATTTGCTATACCTACAAGTTAATAATATTAAAAATTTATTTTCAATAATGTTTATAAAAACAAAATCGAATTATACAATAATGTAAATAATGTGCAATATATTTACAATAAGTGGAACATATGAGTTACATGCTCGAGAAGCTGATGATATAGTTTCTTAACAATTTTTTACTTGAATTGTCAATGGTGTGGGTTGTTAGCCCACAGTGGGTTCTGAACCACTCAAACGCACCCGATATCAGAAATAATATTTTATTTAAATTATGTTGTGAGCTTGTCGCGAACCCGGAACCTTGTAGACACGTCATTAATTTTTGTTACTAAACATGTGACGTCAGTTACTAGTTTGTTTACATAAGTTTTCAAATCGCCATGAAATTGTTTTGCCATTATGTCATTTTTCATACCTAACCTCAAACGTAATAGAAGTAATGTCCAATGCAAATAAAGTGTATTATTTGACTTTGTAAAACAATGTTGTCAATATAGGTAAAATAATTATATTGTATTCAATAAAAATATACAATACGTTTACATATCTAACTTAAACTATATTTAAATGAGATATTTGAATGTATTTCAGCAAATTTATCTAATTGTCTTTAAAATAGAAATAAATAATTTTTATTCATTAGAAACTTTCATATTACAAAGTTTTTCTTTTAAATTATGACGTGCCTACAAACTAAGAGCAATTCTCCCATGCTTCCAGCGAAGTTTAAGATTTATTGAAAATTTCACTAAAATGTAAACATGATATTTGAATAAACGATATCAAAATGTATTAATTATTCGAACATGATTGATCTTCGAACAAACTTTCCAATAACTCTGTCAGTCATTAAATTTAACATGCAAGTATTAGCAGTAACTATAATACTGTTGCATAATTAATTAATTACCTATAAGCAAACATGCGCCAATTATATTACATCTAGTTGATCATATGAATATTCTGTATACGCGCTACACTCATTTTATTCTATTTATGTATATTTAATTGCACTAATTGTATAAATATTAATGGCACTACCGTAATTACCATATAGATAATAAATTAGTATTATTGTAAATTATACGACAAATGCGGAGAATTTCATTATAATATCAGCATAAAAATTCCAACGGTAATTTTACCAAAAAAATATCGAATTAAGTGAAATTTTATTATATCATATAATTCGGGAAACCTTTTTTAATTAAATAGTCTAAAATTGTGATCTAATATTTTAAAACAACACTGTAAAAAAACTAGTTGACATTTTACATAAAAATCATAGTACAAAAAATTATTTCATCAATGATGGTTTACATAAATTTGCAGTAAAAATAATATAATTTTAAGTAGAATAATTAATTTATCATATTATGTATGTATTTTTTTACTGAAAAAGCAAGTAATTACTTACATAAAATATACGTATTTTGTATTTATATAATTTTTCCTTAAAATATCTGTAAATAATATTATATACGTTTTGTAAAAATACTGACGTCTGTACATTTATATATTAAACAGGTGTAAATCAGTTACTCCAGATTTTTATATAAAATTACTGAATTTTTTACAGTCTGAAACATATTTTATATCATAAAAGTAATCTTGGATAAAATAGTAAATATAAAAATAAATTAATCTGGTTCTGTGGATGCGTTAAATTAAATGCTTGTTTGTTTTTATTTTAATTATACAAATGGACTTTCAAAATCAGCTTAAAAACAGTCTTCTGGTTTTGCGGAACTTCTTTACATGACTCTGTACTTTGCAAACGAAAAATCCGCTTACAGGCGACAACGGAATACGTATTAACTCGAAATGAAATACAAGTTTATTCTCAAACAAGAAATACACTACATTACAAAATCCGTATAATTTATATAACAAAATTAAAGTTACTTTCGAATTGCATATGTAAATTTTAATTTTATATTAATATAGTGTTATATCAAGGTTATTTGAACTGTCATTTTATTATTTTACAAATGATTCATTTCCGGTCAAATGTTTACACATATCATTAGTATTCTATTTTTTTTGTTTTAATATAATAAGAAAAAAATCGGAAACCACATCATTAAGAATAAATTTATTTTTTTAAAAAAATACATATAAAAAAAAGTTTTACGGGGTGTAGCAAATTTGAAAATTATACAATTATAACTGACACACACATTAACATTAAGTTTAAATTATTTACAGTATTTGTTTTAGCAACAGTTTTAAATAAAACTAAATATTGGCAAATTGATTTTTAAGATATAATTTCTTTTCTTTAATAGATAAACTTAAATATAATATATTGTAAAAAAACATATTGATGATTTTTGTGTATTTATGTACACATGAATTTGAAATATTTATAAAATGGTTATTTAATTGAAATTATTTATAATTATTTATATAATAGAGGCAAAAATTTGGAGATTTTAATGTTTTATATGTTAAATTTTATGATGAAATTTTACATGCATATTTAAAATACTTATTAAATATTTAAATATTTTAAAATTAATTTTTATATTTCAAATATGTATTATTAACTAATTTTGTGGAAAGTAATAATAATAATTATGATATTTCGATACATTTATATTATATTTCAAAAGTTTACTTGGAATATAATATAGTTTTAATATTTATTTATATAATAATATCCAAAAGGCATACTTGCCTATTTAAAGGATACATACAAAGATATATGCAAAAAATTAAATATTTCAACTGTACATTTTCACATTATATGTAAAACAAAACAGTTAAATATAAAAACAAAATTTGTAAACATTTTGTCATTAGCACATTCTCGGATCACACTGTATTCACCCAAATAATCGCCATATAATATCCCTCGAAAAACAATTGAAGCGGGGCAATTCCAAAGCAATCTAGATGCTGATGATGACTAACTGGAACAATCACACATCGAAAAGTCTGAAGGTTTTCAACTTTTGCTTTGCAACCGAACACACAGGAAGTCACATATTATACGTTGGTCGTTGTTTGTTGTTTGTCTGTGAGAATTAAAAAGAGCATATTATTCCCACACACAAGAATGGAACCATATCTGGTTGTTTAGAGCAACATCGCGCGTTGCTATGGGAACCGTAGGCTATTGTTTTCTGGTGATTTCGGTCAGTGGACGGGTTGCTGTATCATCGTTATTTCTAGATGAAAAAAAAAATAAGTCTACGTGTTTTAATATCAGTTTTTTATTTTTATTTTCTAGAATTTAATACATATACGCAAGTATGTAAATTTATTAGAATTAGATATTCCGGTATTACTAATATCATGAATACTTATTGTAATTTAAATTAAAATTAATATTACGTTTGTAATGAATTTTATAATATTATATTTATTACAGAAATTTATATGTTCTCTTATTACTGATTTTTTTTTATTAATAAATATTTTTTCTTATTCAGATATTTCTTTATATTATTAAAGACAATAAGTTATTACTTTATTCAATATTATATACACAGAGAGTTTTAGTATAACTATTATGTACTAATTTTCTGGTATGTCAAATAAGTAACTAGATTATAAAATTTATAGATTTTTAATTAATGGAAACAAAATTTTATTTATCTCAATGCCTTCATAGTTGATGTTATCCTTTTCTTGCCCTGAGTTAAATAAAATTTGGCTTCCATTAATTAAAAATCTATAAATTGTATGATATAGTTACTTATTTGTTACCTAGTAACTTGTTTCTGTATTCTATTTTTTATTGTAAAGTCATTTGTGTCATTTATCCTGATGAAGACGGACGTTGAGTTTCGTCAAAACGTCGATTTTATATAAATATTAATACAGAACTTTAACCTAAACAATTTTATTTTAATATAATAAGTTCTGAAAGATTGTGAAATTCTTTACTTTTTTTATGTAGTTTAGACTAAAATCATATCACCTAAAAAAGATTATTTAAATATATTTTATGTAGAATGAAATTATAAATTTTTTAATTTAATTGTTACAAAAACAATTTAAAATTCTCATATTACATACAATGGGCATATTGAATATTAATTTATTATTCAATATTTGTAAATAAATACTGTATATTTTTAATTATAATGATATATCGAATAAGAATGATATTAAAATATTTATATTGACTAATTATTGTATAAACAAACCATGTTTGCAAAATATATTAATATTATTTCAATTATTATATTTATATGTATAAACATATGTAATTGATAAGTTTAATAAACATTAATTAATTATTATAAAAGTCACATTTGATATTGCATGTTGTTAGTTGTGAACTGAATGCGTTGAACAAAACTAATTGCATTAATTTTGTTTTTCTGTTTTCATATTTGTATTATTATGTTATTAAATTATTATCGCTGTGTTACAGATGTCTTTTATTAATAACATTTGTCGACAACTATTAGGCATTAGTATACAAAATATTTTAAAGCGAAATGAAATAATATTTGATATGAATTATTTTATAGAGATAGGTATTTTTCTCTGAAAATTCATATTTTTACTTCCAAATGCAGCGAGTATTTGAAAATTATGATATTATGTTCTCAATGAATAAAGTAATTTAAAACAATAATATTTTTAAAGCGAATACGTTTACGTTCGCCTCTATTTTACGCGAATATACTCTAAATATTTAGAAATTTGGAAGAGTTTAAATCAGTTAATATGAAGCAAAGCCTATATTATTAATCAAAAATGTTTTTTATTTATTTATTTTGTTATTACTTTGATTGAGAGTAAAAGTGGTATAGTGATTGGTACGGTGTTTGTAACATTTTTAAAAAATAATTTTTTTTTATAGAAATCCTTCATATAGCCCTCTAAATCAGACGAATTTATGAGGATGTATGTGTATGCGTCGTCAGCTCGTTCGCTCGCCCGGTCGTCTGTGATCGCAACTCCTCTTAGATGGTTCAACCGATTTTAATGAAATTTACAGAATAGATTTATTTACTGCCCCCGATGATCATGTGATTTTTCTAGTGCTGCCAATTTTTCTGGAAAAAAATTACTAAAATTTTTAAAAATTTATTGTGGCTAGTCCTTACATAAATTATATAATTTTAATAAAATAAAATGTTTCCAACTTTCCGAAAAAATTACTAAATTTTTTAGAAATTTATTAATCCTGCATTATGTATCCGATTTTAATCAAATTTTTACAAAATATTTTTCTAGTGCCTACATAAATTATACAATTTTAGTAAAATGCAGTGTTGTCAACTTACTTACAAAGTGTAGCATTTGTCGCTTTTCCACTGAATCCCTCATATTATTTAAGATAACGAAAAGTGAATCAAAATTTTTAAATATAGTAAAAATTTTTAGAACTCATTATATTAAAATTAAAAGGTTTAAGGATTTAGTTCTGTATTAATTAAAAAGTCCATGTTTCCACGTATTCTATCATTTTTCCTGATGATAATGTACGTAGAATAAGTCAAAACGTCGAGTTTTTTATTTAATTTTTAAAGCTTTTTTATTTCAAAACTTTTAAAGTTGATATAATTCAGTCGAAGTGTCCAAAAATCATTTAGTAGTTATCCAATAAATTCTAGTTTTCAAATCTGTGTAATTTCGCAGTATTCAGCTAGTTTTTAAGCAGTAATAACCCGGAAATTTCCATAACCATAAACCGAAATTGGTAATACAGTAATGAATCTAAGAGCCCAGGACAGAAACACAAGGCAAGCATAACTATTTCGCGAAGCCGCACAATACGATCCGGTATCCAATAACTAACATTCATTAATAAATAACACCGAACACCCGCAACTAAACAAGTGTGTGTGAGAGAGAGAGAGAGAGAGACTGTAACCGCTTCAGTAGCCATCTGGTGGCTGCCCCGAGTAAAGCTTCTTCCGCGTTACTCCCTGGTGCTGTGATGGAAATAGTGTGTGTTTACGAGCCAGGGTGCGAATTTATGACCAGCCGCATGCTGTCGATTTTGATTTAACGCCGATGGTTACAGCCACTAAATACCACCGTCTCGCTTCTTCCGCTGCACCGTTCCGCGAACCGGTTTAACCGTTTGTAATGAGAGTAATGGATGGGGGAAGCACACAGATATAAACGGAAAAGCTAAAGGGAAGTAAATTTACCTGGTGTTGTGTGAGCGAGAAATGGAATTGAGCTTTTTAATGGTCATGCATAAGACGGATTTTATTGTATTGTGTGAGAGTAATTTTAAAATCAAAAGATATAAATTTTTATATACATAATCACGACATGTACCCATAAGGATGTGGCACAAATTCTTTTAATTTTGCAGAAATTAGTTTGTCAAACATTCCCATCTAACCAAGCAAGCTTTAGAATAAAATGTCTTTAAGGATATAGTTTTATATCAACGTACATCATCATTAGAAAAAAAATACCGAAACAAGTTACTAGGTAACAAAATAAGTAACTAGATTATAAAATTTATATATTATTAATTAAAGGAAGCTAAATTTTATTTTAGATTGATAGAATTTATAAATTTTGTAATCTAGTTGCTTATTGTATTTTGTAGTTGTTTCTATGTTTTGTATATTTACTGTAATGTCATTTATGTAATTTTTCATGATGATGTACGTGGAGTACGTCGAAACGTCGATTATTAATAAATATTAATACAGAACTATATCCTAAAGCCGTTTTATTTTAATATAAGATTTTTTACTATGTCAAGCAACTTTTGTTTCACCAAATTTATAATGCCTCTCAGTTGTTACCACTTACGCAAAATACTCTCAATCATACCTCCCTATCTACTATCGTACATTCACACAAACATATACCTGTAATATCACTCACATATATGTTCCTATGTAATTTGGTAGTTACTTTAATTTTCTAATTACATAAAAAGGAAAATTATTTTACAGTGTGTGCTTATTAAATTGAGAATAATAAAGACTCATTTAGACTATTCTACTTATAATGAAACTAGTGTTATATTTTAACACAGAGCTGATGATTCTTAATTAAAGTACTTATGAAAAACAACGCAAATGCACGATTTTACTTTTATTATTTGTTGTTTTATAACAACCCAAAATTAAGATTTTTTTAGCAAACTTATTATTGTGTTTTCACAGATTAGTAGATAGTGCAGAATTAATAGCATTCCTACTAAAACATTAAATTAATGCTACAATTTTGTCATAAGACTCAAAGCTCTATTACATATATTTTTTTCTTTTTTTTTCTAGTAAATGTAACATTTCTTTTGATAGAAAAAGATAGAATCTGAATATCTCGTATATTTTTGGATATATTTTTTATTAAAAATCTATAAGAAATTTGAAGTATTCAACAAAATATTTTTAGAATACATGAAAAGAATATTTTCTACATTATATTACATGAATATTCTTTAAAATTTTCTTTTACTAATATTTTGCATGCATTATTTAATATTCTTTTGTATATATAAATGGAAAAAAAAATTAGGAATTTTTCATTTTATTTGCACGATCCTGTTATAATACATAAAATACGAATAAATTACTATTTATCAAATATGCAATAGATTAAAATAATAACATGAATCACTGTGAAGACACTAAGCTAAATAAAATTTGGCTACCATTAATTAAAAATTTATAATTCTGCTGATCTAGTTACTTATATGTTACCTAGTAACTTATTGCTACGTACTACTGTTATTTATTTTAATGGCATTGATAAATTTTAACTTGATGAAGATGAGCGTTCAGTTTCGTCGAAACGTCGTTTTTATAAAATAATTAAACAGAATCTAATCCTAAAACGGTTTATATTTAATTAAAAAAATGCAATTTCTAACATTTATTTTAAACAATTTAATATTTAATGAATAATATTTTTTAATATGAATAATAATATTATCTAGAGCCAATTGCATAAAACATTAATTTTATCAATACTCAATTAGATTATGAGCTGAAGCAGTTGAATGGTTAATTAATAATTTTTAGCTAACAATATGCTTAATATTTTGTGCAATTGGCCCTTAGATTTGTGTCCATAGTAATGTAGTTCTTAGTTATATCATATTGCAAGAAAATCACATTCGAAGACAACTTCCATTCTTTTATTATATTCTCGGGGTAACAACAGCGGCACAAAAACTAGTTAACGAAACTTTAAAGAATTGACAACGATAAAAGCATTAGTTTCTTCATCCAAAACGCGGCAGAACAATGGCTGGGGGTGGCTTCGAGTTTCTTTTCTCGCGAATAAACACACACCGTCATTTAACTTGGCTCACTGTTTTGACACACATCGCCATTCTGTTTCATCCAGCGCCAATCACTTTATCTTTGTCCATCGTCTCTTGCGTTATGTCACCGTAATACACCTCGGAAAAAAGCTCACTTGGCGCCCGGACTGGATTTACTTCGTTCCCGTGCGTTCCGTTCCGTTTCCGCTATTCTCTGTGCTTTCTTTTTGGATTTCTTTGCGACGCTGACCAAATACGCGTTTCTTTTGCACACGGTCCTGGACAAAGAGTCTGTTCGATGTTCAGTTGTTTTGTTGTTTTTGTTGTCATGATGATAGGTTGGTGGGTAATGTTATTGAAGTTCAATTTGAGGCTAGATTGTGTTATGCACCGACAGAACGGAAGTTGAATTAGATTTTTTTTTCCTCTCTCGTAACGCCCGCACAATGAAAATGTCAAACCGGGGGATTTGATTGAAAACAAACTATAACAAATATTTGAACGAAATTTTAGATTTGTTCTAAATTTAGCTATTCTTCAATTTTTGTAAATAAATTTTAAAATTTTATTTGTTTTACTTTGGTTTATTATTATTTTATAATGTATTATAAATATAATATTATTTTTATGAAATATTTAGTTTAGTTTACAAAATCTTTTCTATAAAGTTTTCAACGATGTTGTGATAGGCTCTTGAAAAATTAGAAACAAAATTAAATTACCACACTGGTTAAGTCTATAGTATGATTAAAATTTACAATCTTTATTATAGATTTTTGTTGAAAATAGAATTACAATTTTTCATTTTTTTTTTTATCTGAAACATGTTTTGTGTAGTGTGAAAAAACCTCACGAAATTTAAATTTTAATTAATATGTTTTTAAAATAGCATAAATAATGCAATCAAAATTAAAATAAAACTGCTATAGATTAAAGTTCTACATTAATATTTATTTAAAATCGACGTTGCGACGAAACTCAACGTCCGTCTTCATCAAGATAAAAGATACAAATGACATTACAGTAAATAACAGAACATAGAAGCAAGTTACTAGGTAACAAATAATTAACCAAAATTAATTAAAAAAAGAAACATCTTACTTTTTCTCGAAATTAAATTTCAAGAAATACAAGTTTTATGTTTAAATAACTGAAATTAAGTTAATAAACCACGGTTATTAATTTCTACAGTTTAACCAGAAATTTAATTCTATGAAAACTCAGTTAATAACCCTTTCATATGAATAAAAAATATCTTCCAGTTCAATTGAAACCGAACCGAAACAAGCATGGAATATTAAAAGCAAAATACTTCACATACATTTGTATGTATGCAATTCGTTGACCATCCAATAGTGAATATACCAGGGTTTCTCAAACTAACATCTTGAAATTGTGAATTGAAGATGCGAAAGTGAAAATAAATATATGATAATTGTTTTCTTCTTGTTCTAAAATTTAAATAAAATATTGGCATAATCTAAAAGTATAAAAGCTGTCAAAAGACTACGCTAGCAATTAAATCATTTACATATATGAACATATCAAATATTTATAAAGATCTTCTTGTAAAGCTAACAAGTTGAAAATTGCTCAAAAACTCAAAGTAGTTTTGAGCTTTTGAGTAATAATAAAGGGACAAAATTTTTTATTTATGTATAATTAAATTAAAATTAGTTGAGTGATCAAAGAAAATGATTTATATTTTGTTATATATTAAAATGTTTTGTAAAATATTTAAACTTACAATACTAGAAAAACACATGACACTTTAGATGGTATAAAATAAACCAATATCATTCTAATAAATAGATATTATTAAAATTTGAAATAATACTTTATTTTAACAAAGTAAAAAAATCTTCAAAACTTGTTATATTAATATTAAAAGACTTTGCGTTATAGTTCTGTATGAATTTTAAAGTTTGACATTTTAAATGAAAGTAGTTTTTAAATAGAAGTATTATAAAGATTTTGAAGCTGAAGATTAGGGCTGGGCGATATTGGAATTTTAATATCGATATTTTATATTCAAAAAATATCGATAATATCGATATATCGATATATAAATTTATCGATATATCGATATATCGATATTATCGATAAATTTATATATCGATAAATCGATATATAAATCGATATTATCGATATATCGGTATATCGCTAATTAATATTTAAAAAAATTATCATTATATCGATAACATTGATCTATCCTTAGAGAGCCGGGTACTTAAGTCGCTGACGGTATTTATTGATTTTGGAATTTTGGAATATTTAATTTAAAAAATAAGTAAAACGTTTCATAATTACTTTGACATATCATACTTATACTTGTGAACTAATTATAACAAAAATTTATAGATAGATAATTTTAATTTTATCTGATTTTAAAATACACTTTATTATCAAGCGCAAATAAAAATGATTAATCTTGTATATTAATTGTCGTTATTGTAAACCGTTATATATTTCAATTAAATCTATCTTAAATATCGATATATCGAAATACTGATATATCAATATATCGATAAATTACCGATATATCGAGATTCTTTCCCAGCCCTAATATCGATATATCGATATATCAATATATCGATATATCGATATTTCGATATATCGATAATTTTTACTTTTAATATCAATTATCGATATATCGATAAATTATCGATATATCGAGATTTTTTTCCCAGCTCTACTGAAGATACATAGATTATTAGAGTAAATTTTTTTAAATGAACATTTAAAAATAATATTTATGTATGCTCGATTTCATAAACCATAAATAAATTTTATTCTTCTACTAAATAACTTTGAAAACAAATAATATATCAACAATTATCTACCAGATTATTATTATTAATAATAATATCTATTTCTTAATATCATTAGATTAAATTTATTCTCTCTTTTTACTTCAGAGTAAATACGTTTATTTCTAAAGTAAATTTAACCAGCGTTTATGAAACTTATGAAAAACTAAACAAATCTAATTTGATATAATACACAATCAATGAATTATAATAACAGTTTGAGCAACCCAGCATTTTACAGTTCCCAATGTCCACTGCCCCGTACACAAACGGACACAGTCCAGTTCAGTCCCATTGCCAATACGTTGGCGATTTTCCGAGAAGTTTTTCCGATATTTGGAGCATTCTATCGATGAGAGGGGGGGGGGGTTAAACGTGGCGTGTGCCACACGTACATCGAATACAGATCAATAAGCTATTGGTATTCATAAAGCGACCGTGTATAGATTTGTTTTGGGACCGAGACGCATACCCCGTACACGAATGGAACGCCGAGACCCCATTGCATTTTCCATTTTACATAGAAACCAAGCCAGCGTGTGTGTGTACACTCGCTGCCTGAAACTGAACCTGGACCTTGGTGCGCTGATGCTGAAACTGAAGCTGAAAACGATTGTATTGTCGCCACGTTTTCCATTTGGTCGGGGGCAGGTTGGGAAATGGGTGTAATATGCTGACCAGGTGTGGTAGGAAACCTTTTTGAATTAATATTTTATATATATTCATGACTAGGGCAATGGATTTATTTTTGAGCTTTGTTAGCAAATATGGTACTCAATTTTCAGATGTTTGTTTATTGGCATAACATTAAAGGGAAGGGTTGTCACACATTTTAAATTTTGCTGTTAGCTTTGTGTGCTACTATTACAAATAGATTTAATTTATCAATTGCAGAATTTGAAATTTATTTTTCAATTTTCTGTTTTTTATTTAATTAATTTGTAATGAGATTGTTTGAAGTTTGTAGTGTATAAATTTACAGTAAATAATAATTTTTGCTTGCCTTATACAATCTGCAAAATTAACATAACGAATTTTTAATTTAGCAAATACAAGCAACCGTGGGCTAGTAATTGTTTTTATTGCTATTGCACAACATGCTTTAGAAACTTTTTATGATGTGAAATTTGAAAATACTGTAATAATTACGATACCCAATAAATATTAACAGTAGATTGATAAGAGAAGCATAGAAATTTATAAAGAAAAAGATAACATCAATCAGTTTGACTAGTAACTGATTTAAGTAAAATTTGGTGTCCTTTAGTTAAAAATTTATTATTTTAATATTTTGTTAGCTAGTTACTATGTTTTGTTTATTTACTGTAAATGTAATTTCTATCATTTTTCCTGATGAAGATGTACATTGAGTACGTCAAAACGTCGATTATTAATAAATATTAATACAGAACTACAACCTAAAGCCGTTTTATTTTAAATAAAGTTACTTTTCAAGTTAATAAAACTTAGGGTCAGTATTTTGTGTTCTAGTTAAGCGCATGAATAACTAACCGAGCTTTTAAATTCATAGTTAAATTTGATAAAAATATAGAAAATGTGTCATTTTAATAAAGTATTTAGTTAACCAACTAACGAATAATTTTAACTGAGATTCAAAATACTGGTTCTGAGTGAAACAAATGCCAATTTAAACACGTGATTTAGTGATTTACTTAATAGCCACCACCATAACAACGTTTTATGCAACTATTCTTTAATATTAGCAGAATAAACATCATATTTATCAAGAAATATAATAAGAAAAAATATTTAAGAGCCGTTATCTCTAACTCCGAATAAAATATGAACTATTCAATCATAGAATTAATTTTGATGTTATTATGGTTAACTATTTCACATATTATCCGGAGTTGAAAATACCGGTTCTTTGTGAGTTTGACTGTAATCTCGTTAGTGTTAAAAAGATGCATTTTCTAGCTAAATAAATTATTTCGCTATTACATAGAAATGGGAGACATACATTTTGACACGTATGAAATATAACAGTTTCTTTTCAACAATTAAATCGTATTTGTGGCAGCAAATTGTATACCACCCTCGGCGTACATTGTACGCAGACCCGTCACGCTCAAGTGACAACACATTCGGGGTACACATGTACATACGTACATACTAACATACAATGTATTTGAACGGGACGACATACTGCTAGTGTTGTGCCCCACTTGACAAGATGTGCTAATATTAATATGCTGTCTGCGAAATTTGTGACGTTATATTTGTGATGTTTATACTCACACACACACACAAATGTGTGTTCGTATACAGGTCGTGTGCCTGGTGTCTTGAATGGGAACGACGAGATTTCACGGGTAAAAGCGATGTTCTTTCATTTTCTCTTGACAATGTGCATATTTTCCTAGATTATCTAAACGATTCGCTTGTGATGTTTGTGTGATATTTTCAAATGGTTTAGGTAAATAGATATAAATGATGAGATTTTTTGGTTTGTTTTAACGCAATGTGAGCTATTGTTTGTTTTTTGTTTTACTTTTTTTCGTCATGTCATGGACTAGAGAATTTTTGAAGATTTTTATTAAAGAGTATCATACATTAAAGTGCTTGTTACGATTTAACTGCGCAGTAAACTGAGTAAAAACTGAGCGGTCTGTGACCCACCTAAGAAGAAAGACAGAGCCGATATAAGATAGAACGAGTTATGTCAGTGCAGTAAGCATATTTTATTACGAAGTTAAATCGTAGCGTGTGCGAAATCCGGAATGATGTTAGTCCAAAATGTAGGATTGAGTATAGACAGTAAAATCTATAGCCGATATATTTTTCAACTGCGCATTAAAATAAAATTGTATTTTAATGCTAAAAAATCACGTGAATGTTTATCACATGTTCATGATTATTTTATTATTGTTAATTTGTTATTGATGATGCAGGCTCAACTTTTGAAAAACGTATAAAGCTTTATTTTTAATTAATTATGTGATTTTGAAAATTTTAAAAATTCATTTTGTTTAAAAGATTTATTCAATTTTTTGAGCTTTTACAGATATACACAATTTTTTTCATTTGTCACTTGTTTTTAAATGTAGTCTATCTAAAAAATATGTAATTATGTAATTCATTTACTCTGTCCATTATTTTTTCTTATAATACACGCCACGGAAATATGGCATTACGCAATAATTGTACGTTTACATGAGAAAGGTAATGCTGCCTTCCTTAACTCTGATATAAATTATTATGTTCAATTTTAAACATTTAAAGAAAATAAACATTATTTTAAAACACAAACATAACGTTTGATAAAAATGTATCTCTATACAACGTGTTGTTTGCTAATTTTATTAATTTTTTTTTATAAATTATTTCAATATTTGTTTATTTTAATATTCCATGAAACAATAAACAAAGTATTTAATTAAAAATTCATTAAAATGAAAAATTAAATGCAAGGCAAAAGCGTTAATTATGAAAAGTTATTTTCGTAATTTTTATTGAAATAAAACTGTACGTTAGCCTATCTGTATTAGGTATTCTCGTTGAATACTTTGTATGAACAAAGTGTTTTCTCCGAGTAAAATTTAATAATTCGAAAACATTTATAACTGTCCCTATCTGCACATTTTAATTTCCTTGAAATATATACTACATTCGCTTACGAATAGTTATTTTTTGCATTGTATGCGAACAGGAGAGGACGTTAACAAAAAAAGAGGGAGAAGGAACAATGGATAACTGGAAGTGAAAAACATATATCTCACTTAATTTAAAATGCTTGCCATATATTTACTGCTCTCTGTAAAATTGATTGCTATATTCAGCTTCTATTTGATTATTTTTGCCGGCTTTATTTCTATTCAATTTGCATATATTTATGTGTTATTTTTTTCTCTCTAAAGACTACAACTACAGGTAATGTGTATCAAATTCGAACACTGCAATGTTTTTTTTACAAAATAAAATATAGATTGCCTGAAGAAGGTACGCCAGTACCGAAACTAGTAGCATGTGAAATAAATTAAAGTAGTTTTATTTAAAAAAAAACAACGTGACCTATACTCCTGTATAAGAAGAAATTAACATTATTGATATTTATTTATTTGTAGACATTTGGACTGTCATATATTTGGCCATGTAATATTCTAAATAATTAAATTATTAAGTCAAGTTAAGTTGATTGACAATAAATGGCTTTGTTTATTTTCGTTTGAATTTGAATTTGATTATTGAAAATGTGTAAAGAAGAAATTATTTATTCGACCAAAGAAAGATAAAGTGCAATTTTTTTGCAATAAAAAATACATGCATATGCATATAGTATTAAATAAATAAAAATACAAATAAATTTACTAAATTATAATTATTTTTATTTTATTAGTTAAAAACACGTTCTAATTAACATATTTTGTCGTTTTTAAGAACTAAGAAAAATTATACAGTATGAAGTTATTTGCAATGTAAATGTGTAAATAAATAAGTATTATTATGTATTTAAAAAATTTACATACATGCAATGTTGGCTATAAAAAAAATAAAAACACATTCATTTTTCACATGTAAATTGCATTCAATTTGTTACATACGTGGTGATAAAATTTGCCAATCAGTACCTAATTTTTTATTTGACCAATTCTGTTTTTTTTTTAAATTGAAAAAAAAAAGTTTTAAATTTCAAGTATAATATTTGAAACAGATGTTGCGTAATAATTTAAAACAAAAAAAAAGTAATTTTGGTATTAACTGATATTTTTGTAAACAATTTTATGTAAAAATAATTTTTGAAATATTTTTCATCTAATATTAAAAATATACACAAAAACATTTTTGTGGATATTAAATGGTTATCCAATAACATACAGTAACCATATCATAGTTTATTTTATACATGTTTATAAAGTGCGTATGCGAATAAAATGCATTTATGCAAAAAAAAAACAACATTTATACACGCAAATATTTTATATATTATTTGAAAATAGTAGCAACCACTGTTGAAATATATTTCCTTTAAATATAATGGAAAAAAATTAAATACAAACTCAATAATAAATTCAGGTTAAGTTACACTTTCAATATTAACAGAATAGGGTTATTCCTAGAACAACTAATCGTAGTATAAGAAGATATCTATTATGACACTATAAGTTTTAACAAATATTTTAATTTCCACTTAATCGCAGTAAACTAATATATAATTAGAAAATTTAATAAATTTGGGAAAATGTATTTCAAAATTAGGAAGCAATAAATTGAAAATTGAAATACCCAAAATTATATATTTTTCCCCGAACGATTCCTCAATCAATCAACATAGTTCATCGAAACTATTTCAATAATAAATAAGTTACCATAATTGTAATTCCCCCTTATCCTTCATCAAAATACCTCCAGCACATATCTTTACCAGGCGAGCGTCAGCTATTCGTCCGCGCCAACCTTTCAACAACAAACGTGTTGATTATAACCTCAATCAAACCGCTAAAACGCCCCATGGCACACTTGAACACTTTAGCACTGGCAGAGAGCAGCGCCAACTCTTCGTTCTTCGTTTGCGCCCGCAAACCGCGTCGGGGAATAAGAAACCCATTTCAATGTGGCTCACGTCCGCCCTGATTCGTTAGTGTATTTAATTATTTCACGCACACCACCGTCCGTACTTTCTCCTCCGGGCAAGCGCCCCGAACTGCTACGCGAGGAACGAGTTGTTCTGGGCCGACACGATTCATACGTGCTCGACGGGAAGTAACAAAAAAAAATCTCCAAAACCGAACGAAAATAGAGAAGTGTTTTGTTTGCAACAAAGACAACGGTTAGTTTCACAATCGCTTGGGACTAGCCGATAAGTTTTGTTCCGGGGGTTTAAGACCCGGGCGCAAGGTGTGCGCGGATTTTTGAAATGTTGTGCCCGCACAAGTTTCTTCGTCCGGCTGAATTGGATGCTTAAAGGGGTATTTTAGTTTTTAAGTCCCGGCTATGATACATGTGGCAAAGTTTGGATTTTGTTTTTACGCTAGTTGCAGTTTGAATCAGGTTGGAATAACAAAGAAAATAGAATAAAAATACGGATTGAAATGTTTATTTTTTTTGTATAAACAGAGTTCAGTAAAAAGTTGAAAATCCGTGATTATTTTTTAAAATTTAGGGACATACTATCTTAAGTATTTTTTAAACATTTGTTATTTTTTTTAACTATTGATTTTTTAAAAAAAGATACTATAACTAAGAAAAAAATCTGGTTTTTACATTTATGTGTAAAAAAAATGTGAAATATGTAAAAAACGTAAATAATGTAAATTTTTTTTGTTACGCGACTAGGTGCGGGTAGCTTTTTTTTATATTTGTCAAACTTGTTCTATTTTTGTTTTATTTTTACAAAAGGATGATCGGAAATTGAAAATTTTATTATAAATTAGTTAAAAGTATTTGAAAATATTCCGTTTTATGCCTTTTGTGCAATAATAAATTATACCTGATTTTATGATATGTTTTACAATTTGAGCAGAAATATAACAGAATAGCAATAGAACATAAATATTTTTTTTTACATATTATACACGTCATAAAAAATTTTAATGTAAAAAAAAGTTTTTTACGCGTAACAAAATGATGTATTATACGTGCCCATCCCTATATACAATATTTCATAATCCACAACTACTATTTCAAAAATAAATTGTAAAAATAGTCCGTATATGCATTTCTCAATATAAGTTAAAGCTAGTGTCAATTGCTACAAGTGTAAAAAAAAGATAACAATCTATATTTAAATATATGTAATCTAAAAAATTTCATTTGATCGTAAGACTCGTTTTTACGACCAGCGTTTAATCAAATGCATACATAACATTTGAAATCGAATTGAAGCAGTAGCGCGCGCCCGAGTGCATCCGTAAAAAATAAATAACTCTTTTACACAGGTTTATAGTGGCTCGAAAGTACGGGAACCGGGAGCCAAATAAAAACGAGCAACTCATCTGCGCGGCACATTTGCCAGATTAAACGCAGCGCACTTACCACCATAAAATGGGTGGCGGGGCCGCCTCCACCGTAAGTGTTTTGCTCTCGGCATGCAACGCGATTACATTCAAAGAAATATCCCTCTCGCAAAGCTGCTGGTTTGAGTGTCTGGTTGTTGCTCATAAAAACGATCAGTGATGCTGAAGCGATTTCGAAATGTATACTCACACACACATATATATCTTTTTGCCACTCGGGAGAGTTATACATACACACACACCCAGCCACTGTAAATCGAAAATTTTTATGTCAAATACTTGAAATATTGTCGTGGTTACCGTGATTTGTGGCCCCCTGCTTAAATATAGGTCAGTGCAGCTTTCTGTCGTCTGCCAATAGACGGCTCTGTGGAAACGGTCTACCGATCATTACGTTCAACGGACCTATACCTATCGCTGAAGAAGATAACTTGCTAGGGAAATATCATTATTGGAACCATTTTTCTTGGAGGCGTTGAAATTTTTATTTTTTCCTCTGTTGTAGATAGGAATGAAGGGTATGGATAACTTTATGATAGATATAAAATGATTTTTCACTACTTATTGAGGTTGTATGTTTGGTGATATTTTTAAAAATGTATTTATAGAAAATATTGATTTTGTTTTGTTATTAAAACTGAATTAAATTGGATATCATACACAAGAATTTAATTTGTACAATCTAATTATATTAGTTTTAATTCGTCTCCGCTCCAAGGATTCAAAGCAAAAAATTTCATATCCTGCTTCCTGCTGGGGATTTAGTTTATCTGTTCTAAAAGTAATATATATTTCAGAAATTTTTTTGTACTGATTTTAATTTATGTACAAAATGATTATAGACTCAAAGTCAAAACAAATAAATATTTATTATTTTTTTTTTTATTAATATCAAATATTTTCATCAAAATTTTCAGTTTTTGTTAAGAAAGTATAATATATTTTTCATATAATATGTTCAAAGCTTGTATTGTTATAATGCTGATTTAGATTAAATATTAAAAATATAAAATCAAATATGATTGCTTTATTATTTCAGTAGCATACTATTTAGCAGAAATAATTATTAAAATATAATTTTAATATTGTTACTAAATTTGATCACATTGCATTTATATTATTTTGATCTTAATTTAATTTAATTTAAGAAAGAAAAGAATTTAAATATAATAAATTTAATTACATTTAAATATAATTTAAAATGAAAATAAAGAAATTTAATAACTTATGAAGATTTATTCGTGATAAACTCTGTCATATTTTAACAGCATTGATTAATTCTGAGTTAATTATATTTTCTCGATTTTGAAAAATTAAATAATTTTTAATCGGGTAAATGGAATTGCTAAATATCTTATGACGTTTAAAATTAGATTAATATTGAATTTCCTTTTTTTTTTTTGTTTTAATCGGTTTAAAAAATATATAATTGCTTTAACTTTTGTCAAGAATATTGTATTACAGTAAAGGTTGAAAGAAATTAGCTAATAAAATTAGTCAAATGGGTTACATATTACTCATAAATATTTTTATTTTTATAGAATTTTATGTGAAAAGAATATTTTATATTTAATTTTAAAGCTTCTTGCTCAAAATACATATTTTTATCTTATATAAATCTTATAGTATTAAATGTGTAAATATTTGTTTGTAAATTTTATTTTAAAAACGATTTCAATGATTTTGATAAAATATGGTGAATCTACATTATTGGTTGTGGGAAAGCAATTTGGGTAGGTCTCGACTGGGAAAACTCATTTAAAATGAAATTTGTTTTTGAAACATTGACAAACTTATTACCATGGTAACATTGTAAAACTGTCAAAATATTTTTCTGTACTATTAAACAAGCAATTCGTAACTATTAAACCGATTTAAGACCTCTCAAAGCTTTGTTCTTTCTGATTCTTTTTAAAAATTACTTTTTGAAAATTACTTTTTAAAAATTACTTTTTAAAAATTACTTTTTAAAAAATTACTTTTTAAAAATTATTGAAAATTCTAAAAAAACATTTTAGAATTTTCAATAATTTTGTCTGCCAAACCAGATGAGTTAGAGAAAAACGTTACTTAGCTATTATGTATCTAACTATTAAACCGATTTAAGACCTCTCAAAGCTTTGTTCTTTCTGATTCTTTTTAAAAATTACTTTTTAAAAATTATTGAAAATTCTAAAAACCATTTTAGAATTTTCAATAATTTTGCCTGCCGAGTTACTTAGCTATTATGTAGCTAATTTTTTTTAAAGTTTTATTTTGAAAAAAATTCCAAGGATACTCCCTTGAGAAATTTTCAAAAATTCATTTTTTATTTTTTTCTACCAAACGATTCATTCTAGAACAATAGTTTCTCAATTATAGTACTCATTAATCCGCATTTTTCCATATCATGCTTATTTTCCTACATCTCATAGTTTTTGAGAAAAAAAAATAAAAACCAAAAAATCAAAAAAAAAATTTAAGCGCTCAAACGGCACATGCTAGCAAATTAAAACTAAAACCAAATTATATAACTTTTTATTCCCTATCGAAAAGTATTTCTCCGAATTTTACTTCAGAATGAAGTATTCTGCATATTATCGATATCCCATGTTATTGTCCTATATCAACTTGGCGAACGAACACCCTGTATATATATATATATATATATATATATATATATATATATATATATAACACGTTTAATTTACAATTATTTAATATCTTTACAATTAGTTTACATTTTCATTTAATATAATTGAAAAACAAACAAAATCAATGTTGCAAATTGTTTATCACTAAATTTTTAATAAAAGATCAGTTTTGCAACTTTTAATTGGGAAACTTCTTTAATTCGGGAATAAAGAATTCTTTACATTAAAATTTTTAATTAATTAAATTTCTAAATATAAATGAATTTTAAATTGAATCTAAATTAGCGATTGATGTTCAATGCTACACAGTCAATTGAAGATTGTATTGAAGGCAGAATGGAAACAGTATAAAATAGCTTTTCTATATGGGAAATAAGAACTTTTTTTTTTGCCAAATGAATAAATGTTCGGAGAAAAGAAACAGAAAAGATACGTTTTTTATTTTGCTTCTTTTTCTCGGAAAGAATGTGCAAGAAAGAAAGAGTCCCTTGGGACTGCTAGATTTAAAAAGCTATCTTTGTCGTAGATTCTGCGAGGAAAAACAGCAACAAACTGTCGTTTGCCCTATGGATTTATAAGGGTTTAAAGGTCATAGAAAAGGATAGTGTAAAGTGCTAGAATATTCTAGTCATTTTTATTAATTATTTACTAATGAAACCCTAAATTTACAACATAAATATTTCCTGCCGTTACCTAAATATTTACTGCGGGTTTAATTAAAATTTGATTAATTATTTAATTAATTCGAATTATTGTTTATGATTTTACGAAATTTAGTTATATAATTTATTATGTTAAAATAATGTTTTATGTACAGTAACATTTTAAAATTATAAGGATTATTTCAACAAGAGTCTCTAATAGTAAGAAACAGTCAGAAGCATGCGCAGTTTGAATTTAAATGTTCACGAAGATTCGAAATGGAAATGCATTGAAATTAAACTATTATTCATCGGAAGTAAAATGCGTTCAACTATTAGATTTTATGAATACTAATTTTCAGTAATTATTGTCGATAATTATATTTTTTGCATGATCGTAAAAATTTTATTAGAATTAAATGAGTTGTAATTAAGCGCAAACTCTCTTTGACTTTAATATTTATTTCAAATTTGAATAAAAATTGCAATTAGTAGTTTTTAAAATTGTTTAACAGAATTTGAGGAAAAAGAAAATTTTTAATATTTTTTTAATAATATTTAATTTGAGGTAGATTAATAAAAATTGAATATTTTTATGCTTCTCTCAGATTATAAGTATACATTTTTTCATTTGGCTCGTTGCACTCAATAAAATTTACTATTTTAAGGCAAAATGTTGAAAGATTATATAAAAAAAATTTTATTGCATATTTTATTTATTTAAAATATATTACAGTATTTTTATAAAAAATTTGGAAAAATAAGGGTTTTGCTTTCTGTGAGTGATGTCTTGGTGTTTTTTGGAACGGTGCAATATGTGTGTATTATCATCTGTCAATGTGTCTGTCAGTTTATCGAGCAGCGTTGCCGTATTTTATATTTACATTTTGAAATTTAAATTAAGATAAACACTATGTTTGAGAAATATTGTTTTATACCAATTATTATTATACACTCGTCAAAAAATAAACACGCACTACTCGAAAAATCACAAAATCGATATAACTCGGCCGATTTTGAACGAAATTGAATGAAATTTCACGTCTGAAAAAATTTGAAGTCTCATCTTTAAGGTCATGCAAGATGATAGACCATTTGAACCATTCCGCTCCCCACCACACCCCGTAGAAAAAAAACATGTTTTGACTTAAAAAATCGTCAAAGTTTGACAACATGTATGGTATACAAAAAAAAATTCGACTCAATTTACCAAGAAGGCGTCAAAATTCAAACAATTTAACGTAAATTTCGCTTAATTTCAAGGACTTACGATGCTTTGGCGCAAAGTTATGATTTTTTTAAATTTACCCTCGAACAAACCTAGTGTAGATTAATAATAAACTATTATACGGAGTGAATGATATAATAAATTGGTTTATATTGACGTAAATCTTGCGCCTAACGTAAACCAGTCATCAATTATTTAAGCTACGCTCTATTTAGTAAGAATTATCTGAAAGTCAAATAACAGTCGAATGATTAATCGCAGTTTTTCTTCACAGCATCTCCGAACGTATCACGATATCTTCAGCCAATAGACTCATGATCGAGGGAAAAGAATCTCATTGTATCTCTCGTGCGTAATGATTTAGGACGCCCCGTCCTGTTCACTCTCCTTATGTTTGTACGTAAAACGGAAAAAGATGGCCCTCAGATTGTATGACCTTAATACTTTAATCCCGGAAATAAATCAATAATCTTTATAACGTGATGACGGGATTTCAATATGTATGTATGTACCGGATATATATAAGGTTTCTTAATCGGCAAAAAGTTGGGAAAAAACACGCTTTTGTGGCGTGGAAAAAGTTTCTGGCGCTGTCGCCCTTTTGAAATAGAAGTTTAGCTCCGCGTGTTCCCCTTATACTCTGTTTTTTTTTACGGGGATTTTCATATTAGTTCTTTTTATTTCGAAAATGTCTTTACGGGTGTTTCTTTGTGCGCGACCAACTTTACTGACGCGGGCGCCTCGTGTTTTTTCCGTCGAACAAGAAAATGCGTGTTTAGTACTTTGTGCAAATTTTTTGACAACAAATTGATTTTCTACTTAGCCAAGGAAACAAATTTGTTTTTTTTTATTAGGATTTGAATTTCGTTTAGACATAGTATTATTTGTGTATGAGATTTTTTTGAACAAGTTTATTACTTATTTATATTGCTTATGTTATTAAAAAGATATAACTTTGGTTACATTAGGAAAATATTTCTAAACTTGAATATTGTAATATTATTATTAATCATAGTAAAAAAAATCTTTCAGAATTCACTATATTAAAATGAGTTGGTTTGATTATACAGTTCTGTATTAATTTTTATAAATAATCTAGTTGAGTAGTCGAAACCTCGATTATTATTATAAAAAAAATTAAACATTAAACATTAAACATTTACATCACTTTATTAAAAACTTGAAATTTGTAATGTTGTTTCTGATTACTTTATAAAACATTGCAACAAAAAAATAATTAAACAATATTTGTTATTGTATTATTTAATGTAGTTTTTATATTATTTTGCAGTTTTAAACACTGGAATTGGAAACAACATATATTTGGTTTTAACAATTTTTTTTGTGTTATACAAAAACTCTGTATTATAAGCCAATGTTAAATGTTTTATAAAGTTAATTAAATCCATTACTTTGAAAGAAAAACAAATATTACATTCAAAATCAAAGTTACCTTTCATCATTTCGAACCTAACGTTACATTCTATTAAACGTTAAATTACAAATGTGTCCTATACATATATCTATATATATATATATATATATATATATATATATATATATATATATATATATATATATATATATATATATATATACTGACCGCATCTACTCCGAAACATTCTACGTTTCATATTCCTTCATCAGCCCGATGTAATCTTGAGATTCCTTCTCAACACATTGGACTTGGACGCATTGAGTGACCGCCGCTGTCCTGTTTAAACACACACACACAGCGATGGACATTGATTTTATCTGGACACTGTCGATGAACTTTCAACCTTAATGCTTTGAACCGTAAGGCGGACAATCCTGCAGCAGATCCTAGCAGCAGCTAGATGAAGCGCTGTTGACCGTGAATGAGCGAATGAATTTCGTGCGGGAAAAATAACGTCCGATGGGACACGGGTCTTTGGCGAAATGATATCCTTGGCATATTTGATACCTGTTTGAGAAAGGATAGGTCTGCCCCCTGGACCAGCACTCTTTTTGTCTCGTTTGATAACTAGTTTGCAGTATGTTGAATTTTAGATTTGAAGGATACGGTTGAGATGGACTTGCAAAATTGGGATTCTAATTAGCAGTTTTGAAATTTTCATGTCACTAAATTTGGAAGAAATAAATACTGTTTTAGGATTAGATTCTGTTTAATTATTTTATAAAAACGACGTTTTGACGAAACTGAACGCTCGTCTTCATCAGGGTAAAATTTATAAATTTTGATCTGATCAAGATGAGCGTTCAGTTTCATCGTTTTTATAAAATAATTAAACAGAATCTAATCCTAAAACAGTTTTTATTTTAATATAATAAGTTTTGAAAAATATTTTACTGTTAAATTGGGGAGGGTTTTTAGTGTGGAGATATTATAATAAATTTTTCTCAAATTTAAGTAAAAACTTGGAAAATATTGTGAAAATTTTGTTTAAATATTTTTTAATGTTACAGAATAATTTAGGAATTGTACTTCAGTGATATCATATTTAATTGGCATCTTAAGATGATTAGTTGACTTTTGATTTACACTAGAATCTTAAAAGGAAAAGGAAATTAATCTAGATTAGATGATAAATACTAAATTTATCTAAATAAGTTAAAAATTTCAACACTAATATAAAAAAACAGTTTTACGATAAAATTCTGCTAACTATTTATATAAAAACAACGTTTCGACGAAAGCTTAAAGCTCGTCTTTATCAGGTCTAAATTTTTTTTATCAATGATATTAAAGTGAATAACAAGTGTATAGCAATTATTTAGTAAATAACATACAAATAACTAGATCACAGGAATTATAGTTACTTGTATGTTACCTAGTAACTTGTTGCTATGAACTTGTTATTTATTATAATGTTATTTATAAAAAAAAATGGACCTGATGAAAATGAGTATTTAACTTTTGTTGAAACGTGTTTTTACATAAAAAAATTAACATAATTTTATCCTAAAACTGTTTTTATATTAATACAATGAGTTTTGAAAAATATTTTACTATGTTAATCCTAACACATTTTATTATATTTATATATAATATTTATTAACAATTTCATTTCAAATCAATAAAAAAAAAAATTATTCAAAAAACAATATCGATCTGTAAAATCAAACTAAAACACTGAAACTTCGATGAGCGGTTCCGCAACGATCTAATTAGAAATGAGATTATAAGTTGAAATTTCTAATACTAGGGTCTCTGTGCATTATATCCCAGCTTCCCCAAAACGACTCAAATCTCCAGCTTTTGATCACAGAGTCGTCGCGTCTCTGACAGACACACACACACACACATAGACAATTTCGCCGTCATCGACAAGCAAGCATTTACCACAGTCAACCGGGATTTGTGAGGTTAATTGGTTGTACACCTGTGCGAGACTAATTTGTTATAGGACCTAATATGTACGACTAGAACACACACTACGTAATATTCTGTACTCACCGTAGGTATATATAGACACACACATATAGAATGTGTCGAGTGGGCTGGTCTCTTTGTCTATGTATGTACAATGTGTACTCAACCATGTTAATATTAACGGAGTAGTTAATTTTTAACGGAATGACGAAATTAAATTCGCGTACACTCTGTTTGCGAATATGATGAATTAAATTAATTGAGTTAAGAGAGATGCTATGGCAAATTGTTGATTTTCGTATTAATATTTAACTAGTGTTTTTATTAGAAATACGAATAAATTTTCTTTAATTAACCTTTTAGTTATTTTAAAATCAAATATTAGTTGAGGTAATGTACATTTCAAAAATGGGTTTACTTTAATTCTTTTAATAATAATTATGGCTGGTACTATATGCTCAGTTTTAAAACCGGTTTTAAAATAACGTAACTGTTATAAGAGCAGAACTAAACAAATAAAATAAAACACCAAAAAACCGAGCTTGCAGTAGCAACCAATATATTTTATTAACCAACAAAATTTCAATTTTTAGAATATTTTAAACTACAAGTTTGTAAATTTAAATATTAATTTGTTTAATTAATTAATTTACCAAAAAAAAAAAACATAAATAGTTAAAGTAGTTAAAAATAACAATAATTTTGATATGTATTATTAATTATAATACAAATTTTATTTGTATTTATGGAAATTATCTAGATTTATTTGATACTTATTATAAAGAAACTCATAAATAATTATAGAATATTTATACAAATTAGTACGACCAAACTGATATGCAATACCAGTTTATTCACGGAAGGAATATTATCGGTTTACCGATCATAATATTGCAAGATTTTCAAATATTTTTATTATTATTTTAATTTATTTTTTTATAACGGGGTTCGGTAAATGAATGAAGTACACTAAAAATATTTTATTAGTATAATTACACAAAATATGTACTAAGTTTCATTATTTTGATGAATTATTACAGACAATTAATATGCAAGCTGTATTTTATATAATTTAAAAAGTTAAACCAACAATATGTAATTCTACATTAAGTATGTGATGCAATTTGTAGGAAGTAAGCAATTTTACATACTTATTAGGTAATTTTTATTTACTTTATGTGATTATTTTGATTTATGTAAATATTACAGAATTTTAAGGTAGAAATACAGAATATTTATGGTAAAATGAAATACAGATATAAATCAACAATAATCAAACTTAAAAACCCAAAAACGGAACCAACCACTTCTATGTTATTTGCAGTCACCGTGTCTTCCGCATCACATTTCTTCAATATTGGATAGATTTCCTCTCGCCTCTCAAAGCAATATCATAGTTGTCGTCGGGAAAAAAAAATAAAATTGAGCGCACAAATGCAATACGACATCGCGGCAGACAGCCTCGCCTCTTTTTACCTTGAGCGAGAAAAGGTAACGCCGAACTAACCCATCTCCATTTCCCACATTCAGAACTCATGTTCTCTCATGTCTCACTTATCCGTCGCGGACCTGAGAACGTCGCGACGGCTACATCGAACGAAATTCAGCACGGCGGGCGGCTCGGCTCGTTCGTCGTTGGCAAGCTCATGAGAAACACATAGAACGTGTCCTGCATTTACTGGTCGTGGCCTCTTCCCGGATTCGCTCGCCTGCTGTTATACATGCAGTATGCTCGGGAAGGTGGTTGGGGGTGCGAAGTGGGGGTAGACGGAACGAGAAGATCTATGCCCAAAACGCTTTCGCCATTTAAAAAATACGTGACGTATGAGGTTGGACACCTTTTCATGTTCTGTTTCTATTTTTGTGAAAAACGTGTTATTGGAGTCATATTTTCTGTTTGTTTTTTTTTCTCGTCTTCAGTTGTTTTTAAGTGTTTCTTATGAAGATATATTGTCTTTTATAATAAAGATATATGAAATATTAAATTTTATAGATTAGAATGAAATAGGTTCAAAAAATTTACAATTTTGAAGATTATTCTATTTTTCTTCAAGCGTATCATAATATTAATATTACACAACCATATTGCCTATGTAGAAGGAGGTCACTATGTTACTAGTACAATAATGATATTATTATACAGCAGGTAATTATTATATACATCACTGTTGGCAGCACCAAACATAATCTTCGCCGGCCATATTGACAAACTATTAAAAGTTTCTTGTTTGGATATAGGAATATTTGTCAGAACTAATTTCTGTAAAATAAAAAGAGTTTGTTCCATACACTTATGGGTATATGATGTGATTGTATATGTATGCATTTTTTTTAATTTAAAATTATGTTAATTTTATTTAATAAAAATAAAATAATAAGCCAAACGTAACAACAAACAAACTACATAGAATATTTTGTACATATAATAGGTACAAAAATACACATTTTTTTATTGCTTGCCATTATTTATATGTTTTAATTATTTGTTTTGTATTATGGCGCAGGAAAAAAACTCAAAAAGAGGTGTTTCACAAACAAGTTTAAAATTTTGTATGACACTTTTTTCTTTATTTAACACACACACACACACACACATACACATATACAAAAAATAGCAAAAATCCAAGCGCGCTGAAATTAAATTTGTCTAGTGTCAAACTGTGTTTGTTGATTGTTATGCGAAGTGAGAAAACAAATATTTGCAAAATAACTGGCTTGTTTAATTTATACTAACGCATGCATATTCTGCAATGTAAAATTTCAGTGATAAATTACACAAATATAAAATGTATTGTGCTACTGGATTAATAATATCTTAAAACCGAGTTATTATGAAGTTTTTTTTATTATAGTTTGCAATTTATTATTTAGGATTTAAATATGATATAATCCCGACATGAACTGGAAAGCTTTAGAGTGATATGCTATATGAAACTGCTATTTCATTAATTTACTACTATTAACATGGTAAAAAATCTTTCACAACTCTTTACATTAAAATATAACGACTTTAGGAATAAGTTCTGTTTATATAAACAATATACAAAAGACTTATATAGTAAATAAACAAAACATAGTCAGACAGATTATTATATATGAATAAACATAGTATAGAAACATTAGCTTAAAATTCAACACTATCGAAATAATACTGCAGCCTAAAAATATTCTCAAGTATATATTTATTTGCTGAGTATGAAAATATAATAATTACAATTGCAATTATATAAAATGTAATAAATAAAAAAGATTACAATAATCTGTTAGATTTAAGGAAAAAAAAACTAATTTGTTAATCTATTAAAAATGAAAAGTCGCTGAAATGACTTTGACATTACAAATGTGAAAATTAAGTATTCAGCGAACATAACTTTTGATATTCAGTTGTTTCAGGTGCTTAATTGCATTAACCACAATGTGCTTTTATTTCTTCTGCTTTCTGTGCTTTTTGTATGCTTTTCTGTAAAAAGATACAAACTCTTTATGCTTTTAAATTGTGTAACCTAATATTTTAATTTATCTTTGTAGTATTTTTTGTGCTTTTTTATGTGTACGACTTTAGATTATTATTTGCAATGTTTATTTACATTAAAACAACGTTTAAAAATGAACAATTATTGCGAAGATAATATTACAATAATTATTTAAATAAAAAAAATAATATGCCACCTTCTTAAAACGGACTAAAAAGTATAAAATAATTTCTCCTAACTCAATAACCCCATACGTATTCCAGATCCATACTGATTGAAAATTTGTGATTGTGAATTTTTAATAGCTATGACAATACTTGTAAGATTTAAAACGAAAAAATTGAAGCGCATGCAATAGATGATAGTAAGGAGTGTAGGGAAAATATATATATTTTTTTTTATATGATGCAAAATTTCTGGTAAATACGTAAATTTTTCTTTTATTTTAGATCAAGAAGGTTAAAAACAATTGAACATTTTTTTAGTAGTTTGACATTATTTTAGTGATTAATTTGTAATTTATTTTGTCTTTATGTATATATTTTATTTTTCTATTTTATGTTTTTCATTACTCTGGATTGGTGCGGCAAATCAAGGTAATTTTTTATAAATCTTGTATTTCTATTATTAATTCAAACGCTGTTGTTGGATTTACGTACAAGGACTTTTACGATGTCAGTTTTTTAATACAATATTAATGTCAAAATATATTAAAAGCTTTCTCTCTAAATTTATACATGAATTAAAAACGCTTATTGCGTATTTTAAGGTTTAAGGCTACAATATAAAAATATATTTCGTGTTATATTATTTTAATATTACTTTTAACATTTATTGCATGATCTCATGTTACCTGAATTTAAACTGTCAGATTATACATACATCAAATTGAAATTTGTGACAGGATTAAAAATAATATGAAATGTCCAAATTTAATTTTACCACGTTACAGTTTGACAAATTAAATAAAATTTTCATATTTAGAGTTTTTTTAATATTTGTGTACAATATTTACCATAAAATATCAATAATTAATTTACATGTTGTATTTAGTGGAAAATTTATTTTAATTTTGCAGTATTAATAGATTATTTTTTTAAGCTTTTGTTTACTTTTGAAAAAATCTAAATTTTATTATTATACATTAAACATTTAACTGTGGTTTTATGTAATTTGGAAAATTTTCTAATGTTTAGTTTTTAAATAATATATATTTTAATTTTAAATATGTTTTTTTCGAATTATTATTCACATTATCAGTTAAATAAAATATGAAACTGTATGAATGTTAGATGAATTTTCGCTCAAGCAAAACGCTCTTAATCATACCACTCAAACTACCAATCGGACGTCCACGCAAACATATATCTTCAAAATCATTCATATACATTTTTTTAACCAAACGTGCATTAGACATTCGCTCAAGATGTCCGAACAATCTTAATTGATTAACACCAATTTTTGCTACAATATTTTTTTCAATTTCACACTCATCATACAGTAATCTATTTCGTATTCGATTCCTTCTAGTTATTACCACATACCCCACGTAAAAATCTCATTTTCACAGCAGTCAATTTCCTTTTAAACTTTTGCAACCAAACATTCACTACCATACATCAACATAACCAACAAAATAGCATTGTATATACTCAAAATACTTGGAAACTTTTGCTCACGCGAAAATATACATTCTCAATCAACTGTAAATTCATGACATATTGGTCAAAAATCACTTTTATCACAATCTCGTAATAAACCAATTAAACAAACCTAACCTCTTTTTCAATGGAGGCCGCGCACGTCAGTCATATTCTCGTTTTTTTTTTTTTTACTCTCGGCACACAGCGTACACTCACCCGAGTATCAGTAATATATCTCATCTCGACGGAAACAGAGTAACGATTAGTGACACGCTGTCACTCGACCAAATTACCAAGCCGATCGCAATGGATGTCGGGCTAAAACCGTTTCGGTTACCCCCTCCCTCTCCCCCGGTTACTCCTCCGTCTGCGTTTAACGCGTAACGACGGTTGGGGAGACGCGACGGCCTGCAGAGAGCGCGGCGTCGGTATCGGCGGCTATATTGGTGAACCAAACTCGACAGCTCACGTCACACGCGGACGGGGGTGACGTCGAGTTAAATGAGGGTGGCTGCTCCCCCACCCCCTCCCGACGTTTTAACATTTGAACATCGCTACCCTTTCGTCTTACGGCCTCCCGATTTGGAGGAGGGGGGGTTGATGCAGAGCGGTCTGGAAAAGTGTATATGGCTCATAGGGTTGCAATTAGGTTATTAGCGTGATGGGATTTAAATGCGGATTTCGCGGGTAAACGATTACGGTTTTTTATTGGTGTTTTAATTGTTGTTAATTTCGGTTGTGCTTTGTGATTTGTAATTAAGTTGTAAAAGATTGTTTTGCATTGCGGCCATTGAACTGATTAAAATTATGAATAAATCTTGAATAGTTAGGGACATTTAGTTAGTTAAATAGGCAACTAAATTATCAGTTAGCTAATTAAAGAGATTGTTGTTCGCTTAGTTCAATCACAATCTAGCACAATCATAAAATAAAAGGCTTTAGGATTTAGTTCTGTATCCCTTTTATTTTATTAATCAACGTTTCAACTTACTCTATGTATATCATCATCAGGAAAATGATACAAATGACATTTACAGTAAATAAACAGAATATAGAAACAAGTCTCATGATAATGTCAACCGAAATCGTGTTAAATTGTTATGAATTATGAACAAAAACATTAATTTCATTCAGGTTATTAAATAGATAATTTGAACACGAGAAGATAGAAACTGATCTTTATCTAAGATAATAACCAGAAGAAATAACAACGAACAAAGTTTAACAGTATCTGAACTTTACAATAACATTTATATAATAACATAACTTATATGGTCATAGATGACCACTGTTATTATTTCGCTAACATTTAATTTTTTTTTTTATTGAATACAAAATATATAATGATTCTAATTGAAAATAAAAAAAACAAATGGTTTTTCTTTCCATTTATGTTGGTATTTGAAATAGATACTACTAAATAAAATATTTACATTCCTATATACAAAATGCAAAACTTTAATTGCATCTGTTTTGTTCTAAAAACTATATGAAACTATTACCATAAACGTATATCAAATATAAGTGTTTTGCAATATCTGAATTTTATTTTACATTTATAAAAAGAAATATGCAGTTTAATACTAAATAAAAATATCTAAATTACTAAAAACAAAGTTGAAAAATACAAAAAAAGTATATAAATTTAAGATATTATACAACACTATAATTACACATAACAATTAAATATTTTATTTGTGATTTATTATAATAATAACATATTTACATATATATTAATAATTATAATATAATGGTAGCGTAATTTTACATGTTAACATAAAAGTATATTAGAAAAATACAAATGTATAGAATCAATATTTCAAACATATGAAAATAAATATCATGTTAATGTAACTGTCAGACATTAAAATTTAATATACTGGCTGTTCCATTTTAATTTGCTGGTAATGCAACTTCACATATAGCTAATGTATGTACATTTAAAACTTAAAGAAAAACTTTAAAATTAATTATTTAGAACTAATTGTAAGAAAGAAATTTAAATTTATGTTTTATTTTATTTTTGTTTGAGAATAAATTAAAGTGTGTAATAGTAATTTTATGTTATATTTTTATATAACTCTTATTATTATTTTCACTTTAATTTCTATCTTATAGAGTACACAACCTCAATTATTAATAATATAGTAAAAAATCTTTTAGAACACATTATATTAAAATAAAACGGCTTTAGGTTGTATTATTAATTTATTATTATTAATTTATCAATACAATAACAAATATAATTTCAGTTTAGTAAAAAATAAATAGAAATTATCCACTATTTGATGAAGTTAATACTTTTGACAAAGTTTATTGAAACTGACAGATTATCATTTACTTTGAACTCTTATCAGTTGAAATATCATTTATTGCATTTGACAGAAATCTTTTAGTGACTTTTTTAAATATATTTCATTTTTGTAAACGGCATGCGACAGTCTTTGATCCAATTCGTCACGCAAAATACTAGAATATCTGTAATACTTTTGTTTTTTCAATTTTTATTTGTTTTTATTTTTCATGTGTAATGCACAAAATAGATTTATGTTTTGTTTTTTTTTTTCGATTTGAAACGCGAAACATACATTTTTAATCCGATATAATATGCTACTCGTGGGGGAAAAAATTTTTGTAAAATGTATTAAATTTTTTTTACGTATTTTCTTTATTTATTGAAATTAAAGTTTTGTCTATATTTTATGTGTGAGTTTTCCAATTAAAACAATTAACTATGGACTGATATTTTTAATTCCGGATTTATTGGTTTTTATTGTCAATTATTTTGCAGGAAGATTTATATAGGTACATAATATATATAATATCACTTTTAATATAATTAATATTAGTTATGTTAAATTTTGATTATTTTATTATATATGTTCACTGATTGTATTATTATTTATTATATTTTTATATATATATATATATATATATATATATATATATATTTACTTTGTTCAATCGTATATATTTTGTTCTGTTATTGGTTTACACTATTGGGCGAATAAATTATTATTATTAATATAAGCGAAGTATGAATCTGGATGAAGCTGAAGTTGCTTGTCTAGATAGGGATGTTTGGAGGAAATTGATTTCGTGATAGTGGAAAGAGTTTGTGGCACACTCTTTTGGGTACATGGCGTAATTGTGTATGTCTGTATTATTATATAACTAATTTATGTTAAATGTATATACTTATATAAAGAAGATTTTTTTCTGTTAATGAAATAAAACAATGAATTAAATAAAGTTTGTTTTTTTGTTTGCAGGTGCATCGGATGAAGTCCGAGCGGAAGTCGGTTTACCGGTATCGCTTCCTTGTCGCGTCGATACGGCCCAATGTGGCGAATTGCACAGTGTAAAATGGTACCGAGATAATCATCGTGTTTACGTCTTCAGCCACGTTGCCAACATTCGTCGGCCGGAAGGAGATGGTTCTGACAGGTTAGTTCCACTTCAATTTCTTTCTTACCTCGTTCATTCTTTCTCTTTGCTCCCACCTACGAAAAATATTGTTATACCGGGTCCGGTTTATAGTGGCTAGAGGGGTTGCACGCTGTCTTTTACTCCGTTTTTGTGCGCGGGTGAATGGAATTTGCTGACGGAGCTGAATGTTTTTTTTTATGTTTCGTCCAGATTGCAAGTATCTGGGATCAATACAATAAAGATCGCTTTATACGCTTGACGTAGTATACAGTGCAAAAAAGTTGCCATTTTACATAAAAACCATTGTAAAAATTACATATTATTTCAACAGAACGATGGTTTATATAAATTTTTTGTAAAAATAATATAATTTTGTAATTTTAAGTAAAATACTGAATCATGTTATATATGAAAGAGTAAATAATTAATTACTTACATAAAATATTCGAACTTTATATTCATATAATGTAAAAAGTTTTCTTAAAATATTTGTAATTAATATTACATTTCTTACGAGATCCAAAAAATTTTATTTTAACGAATCATTATTTTTAACGAAAATGTTTATGTATACTGACATTAGGGTTTTATATGTATTAAATCTCAATTTTAAATAAAAATTTTGTCAAGATTACTTTTGATATTTATTTAAAATTAAAGCAATTTTAATTAGTTTATTGAATTTTATAATATTAGATATAAAAAAATATATGAAGAAATACTATTCATATTTAATAAGAGGTATAGGTAAAAATTTATTTATTTATTTTAAAAATTAAACACCTTTTTATATTTGTAATATTGTAATTTCTATTTGTATTTTGACTTGTGTAAGCACTTTCTAGTGTGTTAACATAAATAAATATTATTATTATTATATACAGATATAGGAAAAGTAAGAGCGAGAAAAAGAAGGAACAAAAATTACTAGTTGGTTATTTAATTTTTAATGTCAAATAAAAAGTTTACAACAGCAGAACTTAATAAAAATTTTGTTCTGGTCAGTAACTTACAGCCAGCGCTCATTGACGTTATCCCGAAGTTTGTTGGAAGCGAAGACAAGTAATGTAAGATAAAGATGATGTCGTTTTACTTTTTGGTAGTTGCTTTTTTCTTTACCATCAGCCGAGCGAACCAGCCAAAGCTACCGTTACCAGCGCTAGTGCTAGTGCGATGCGGTTAATAGTCTCTATCGTAAAGTTTAAGGTGTAGATAATTTTTAAGTTTATCGTTATCGCTATATGCGCGCGCGCACGTGGCTTATAGTTTGCTGGGTTAGGTTAGGTTTGAGTTTGGTTTGCTACCACCGCACCGGGGGAAAATATCATGGGAATATCGTCCGCTTCGCATTGCACTAAAGATATATTAGGTGGCAATGACGTGGAAACGAAAATAAGTTTATTTATTAATCTTGCACTAAAGGTGTTCGGCCGGTTTTTATTGTTTTTCGAGTGAAAGTTATGTGCAGAGAGATACGAGTTGTTTTCGGATAATGATTTATTTTTATTTCGTTGGTTGACATTTATATTTTCTTCAGTTTTGTATAATTTTAATTTCTGTAATAATGTTAAAAAAAATGTTAAAAATGATCGAAAATATTTCTTAATTAACAACACACAACAGCAGATAACATCAATCATTTAAATAAAATTTGACTTTCTTTAATTAAAAATGTATACATTTTTTGATCTAATTACTTATTTAGTTACCTAGTAACTTGATTCTATGTTCTGTTTATATATTGTAAATATCATTTGTATAATTTTTTTCTGATGAAAATGTACGTTAAGTACGTCGAAAAGTCGATTATCAATAAATATTTATATAGAACTTTAAACTAAAGCAAGAATTTTTGTTAAATATTTTAAACAATTTATTTTTGAAAATTATTTAGAATTTAAATAATATAATAGAAGATTATGAAATCATAAGAGTCTAAGTACCAAAATAGAATATCTGATAAATTTGTTTTAGCAGAAATAATTAAAAACTTAATTTTGAATACATATACCTTTTTGATTCTATAGGTTTCAAACTTAAAACTACCAACAGAATTGTAGCATCTATTCACTTAATTGTGCGACCAGGCATGATTAACGCCGTTAATGACGCTTAGTTGGGTGACTAAGTGGATAGATGCTACCACTCATCGTGTTTAAGCACCTAGAGTACAATTTTCTACTTACACAATTCGATCATAAATTTGTAAACAAAAACCAAAAAGGAACTGGCAACGCTTTTTTGGCAGCTTTTACGATATTCTAACTGCAAACTACCAAATATTAAAACCAGTAAATTACAATTTCGTACTTTGTTTTTCTGGTCATTGGGCAACCCCGTGTGCCGTGTTACATTTTGTCGTCCCCCTTTAAGTTCGGTTCGCCAAGAACAACTAGCGACTAGCAAATGTTTTGCTGGGGCCCGCCTACTGCGACCAAATGTCCCTTTTCACGTTCGATTTGGCGTTTGTTGTCGACGTTTCGTTCTTTCGTTTCTTTTTTTTTTGAACATTACACATTCGATTCGGTGAGTTACACGTTAAATCCGCTGGATGCCCCCGAATCAGTTTAATGTTACTACAGTTTGTTTCAGTAAAGTAAACATTGATTTGTAAATAACGATGATCCTGGAAATAAATGTTTTGTTTGAAAGGTTTTTATCGAATAATTAGGTATTTTTGTTATCTTATATCTATTATTTTAACTTATTAAGGGAGATGTAGCTTGATATAGTTTCGATGTACTCTATGTTATCATTATTTACTATAATGTCTTTTGAATAATTTTTCTTGATGATAATGTATGTAAAGTACGTCGTTTAATATAAAAATATTTAAAATTAATATGTAGAATAAATTTTCAAGTATATAAGTTAATTAAAAAAAAATTACATTTTACATGCAACAAGTTTATTTGTTACATTTAAGTGATATATTTGTATATTATAATATTGTAGATTCAGTCTGAAGAATATGCAATAAAACATTGAAAAATATTGAAATACTAAAATTTTGTTTTTACTTTAATATACCTGAAAATTTATCTACACATTATATATTAAAATATCGTTCAACTGACAATTATTAAAATTAATAGTTAAAAACTAGATATTATCCTAGTAAATTTTGTTATAACGTGGTAGAATTATTATATAAATATTTCCAATGGCGGATTTAACGTTTAAGGGGCCCGAGGCGTTAAACAATTCCTGGGCCTCATCTCCCTATCGAAATAATAGTCGTATACAGGGGGGTCGCCTTCTCAGGAAATTTAAAAAAAAAAATAGGTTACATATTATAATCGTTTTTAATGTGAACAAAAAATTATATTTATCCGAAATTAAATTCATGTAACATAGTAGTAAACACCAAAAAACTAATGTAGGGTATAGCTCCACCAAGCAAACAAGTCCATCGGAAAATATGCGAACTAATTTTGACAATTCGTGGCGGTAAAAGTTTAAGCCAATAAAAACAATTTCTGGCGCCGTTGTACATTCCGTAACAAAAGTAAAAGTAGCTAGCAAACTGACAGATTATCGCGTGTTTGTTTTTCTTAATTTTCTCTGCTGTTGCTCATCTTTATAAAAAAAATAAGTCTTTTTTAAGACTTAATCTTATTTGAAATAAGGTAGGCATATATTTTATAGATAATTTAAAGTATTTTTAAAATGAAATTATCGCATAACCTCAAAATATATATTTTATATGTCAAAGTACTATTGGCACTGAGTGTACCTCTAGAATACAGAGACAACAAACCACGGCCTACCCACGAGACTTGTTTGGTTGGCTTGACTATAACACAATTACATATTATAATAGAAAAATAATATAACAGTAACACCATGTTTATATATTTCAAAGTTATTTACCACCATTAAAAGACACTCCTAAAGGCAAAGAAAAACTTAATAAACAAAAAAATGTTACAAAAGCTAGCTAATGCCAAAATGAATTATTTTCTAAAAAAAACTAAACAAATTAAGAACACGGAATATGAAAATAATTTAAAAATATAATTATTGGAAGAAGAATCAGAGCCCCAAATTATTTTTGATCGTTTATTACAAACTAGTATAATTGTTTATTGTCGTGTGTGGCCCCCGCTACTGAATATTTTGTAAATATTTTATATTATTTTATATATCACAATAATTGAATATGTTACGCAATACAAGACGCATACTGTTTTCTCTGAAACATTCTATATACCTGCATGTATATATGTATGTTTTGTTTGTTCGGTGTAGGGGTTGAAGCTAGCGTATTGCTAGCAGGAGTTTGGGTGTTGTTTACTACTCACTCACTCCTTTTAGCGCATCCTGAATTCAAAATGAGCTGTACTCAATCCTTTTTCGGTCTTTGATAAACGAAATAAAGAAAAGAGAAAGAGTAAATGATGATAAGAAAGTTTTTCTACTATAAAAGAATTGAACTTTTTTCTGTCTCCTCTCCCATTCTATTCTATTGGGTTTTTTTTTTTCGATTTTTGTTTGTTGTAATTTTATGAACTAGTTTGGATATTGTGGAAGTTTGAAAATTTTAAATTTATTCTAGATGTTATTTAAGAGGGACGATTTAAAATATTGGATCCGTACGTAGAAAATAACAAGCATTCTAAGTTAAATATAAATATCATTTTAAAGTTTTTGTTTATTTTTGCATATCAATTTAAATGTGCTTTTGTTTTTTGTAGATTATTAGATAGTAAAAAAATTTTCAGAACTCATTATATTAAACTAAAAAAAGCTTTAGGGTTATGTAAAATAACAACTTTTTTTACAGTGTAGAATGGATTGTAAAACTGATAAAAATGTTGTTATAAGAGTCAGTGTTTAGTTAAGGTTGTTTGGTTATCTTGGGCGAATGTCCAATGAATATTTGGTTAAAATTTTAGACTACGATATTTGAAATATATAATTATTTTAGACAAAAAAAATAACTTAATTGAAATAAAGAAATTTGATTACAGTGGAGAGTCGAATTATTTTGCAAATTTAAAATTATTTATTGCAAATACAAATCTACATAGTTTTATAATATGACACTGTTAATAAAAACAAAATATATCCGAACTGAGCATTAAAAATAAATCATAGTGTACTAGCGAGACAAATAAATGATAAATATTCACAACAGCAAAATATGATTACATACGGTGTGTTGGGTTAACGCTGAAACTCTGTTTCAAAACCTAGTCTTGTATGAAATTTCAATTTCCCTATGGCGAAATCAAAGTGTAAACTCCCCGTATTTATGGTAATACGTAGATGCATATTTCATAACACCTTTGGACGTTTTCAGGCAACAACCTCAACTACTGTAATATGTGTAAACATTACTGAAATAACAATATTTCACTCTCATATTGTATTTCAAATTATATTTTGCCTGAAATTTTATATATATATATAATAGAAAATTTACAACTAGAATGTATTATACTGTATAAAACTTTGATGGGAAAGTAGTCAAAGGTTAGATGTTCGAATCAAACTCTCATTAAAGATTTTGTGCCAAGTTTTCGGTGGTTGTTTTCCATCTTCTTCAGGGCATGTTTTTTGTGTATTTGTTTCTGAATTTTTTTAAATTGTATACATTATATATGCAGTTACCTTGGATAAGATAAAAGCAGTGTTCGTAAGAAAATTGAAAGTTAAAATACTTAAAACTTATAAATGGTAAGAATATTTTTAAGCGTACTTTAAAATTTACAGATGAAGGTGCCTAAAGAATTCTCTAATGAAAATTATATACCTATAATTAAAAATAAAATTTTCGCTTGTATTTAGTGATTTGTTTCAATTGTAACAATTTATAAGTTTTACTAAAAACGTGGCTAATATTGTGCTTGAAGTTTTAACAAAAAAGAACGAAAATAATTGAAAATGTAATTTTAAATTAAATAATGAAATAAAATTATAATTAACGAAATGTATAACATAAAAAAACAAAATTATTACTAATGCTAATAATTTACGTAACTCAAAATTTAATGTTGTTCTCTTGACTGTCTATCCGTAATTGAATTAAAATAATTTAGTTTTCGACTAAAACGGATTCATACAAATGAAGTATAAACAGAAATCAAATGCAATTGAACTTTGAACGACGACTAGAAATGCTGACAAACTGACAAACTGACAAAGTTCGTGGAGAGTCGACAGTCGTGGATATGTCAACACACTAACTTCCGAAAAATAGTAAATATCATATATCTACGACTGTTATACAATAATGATGAAAATTTTGTCGAATTTAGTCAAAATATCTAATATCTAATAGTTCTCGAATTCCTCGGGCATATAGCAGTTTAAATGAAACATCCGGTATGTAGATAATAATTTCATTTATAAATACGTATAATTTTCAAACAGATAAATATATAATAAACACGTATTTCATATTATAATTAAACAAAAGAACGATTTTATTTTATAAAATTATTGAGTAGGTATTATTATAAATTTGCATCTAGTTAGTTTCCACGTTCTGATTTCGTTTTTATTGTTTGTAATAAAAAAATGCATTATTCACTTTGCTAGTTAAAATGACAGTATTCTTGATAATTAATGCTTTTGTGCTTAAACAATTATTTTCTAAAACAATAGACCTTTGACAACTTTCACATCATTGAATATATAATGGGTTTCTAACTGTCAGATAATAAATAACTAATTTTTTATTCTCTCTCTCATTGAATTGACGTTTTTTTTTGCATAAAATACTATAGGTATATTTATTTTGAAAGTATTCATTATATTGGTAAATAATTTATAATATTATTGAAATTGTTTTATAAATATAGCATTCTCATTGTTAATAATTTTATTAATTTTGCAGAAAATATATTGCTTCAATTAATAATAAAACACTAACGAATATTTAATCTTATTTTCTACTACTTTAGAAAAATAAGAGCAGAAAGCGATGACTTTTGTATTGAGTCCAGATATTTGTGGCCGAGACCAAACAATCTGGGCTTTTTATTCCGAGTGACATATACGATTTTTTCTTCAAGTGTTCTAAACGAAACATGACCAAATTTAAATAAAAATACATGCCAAGTAATTTTAACCAGTTACTAGCAGTTGTAGAATAGTATGTATATATTATTTATATTTGTTACGTGATTTATGAGAATTTTTTTTTTTTTGTTGAATATACAATTTCTGACCATCCTGGCCGGTATACTTTATTTCCATTTATTTTTTTAAAACACATGTATTAGCCATAGCTACTTAAGTCAGCAACAATATTTTAGAACATTTCAATGTGGTTTAAACTGCTATACATCAAGTGGGATTTGAACCAGAGTCTGCACGGGTACAAGTAGTATCAAGTACACACCTTAAACTGTTCGGTCATTGCAGGTCAACGATTATTAAATTAAACACGAATTCAAAAGTCCTATGCAAATATAAAATTTCGCATTGTTATCGAAATTCCGTAAACGTGCTTATACACTAAAATTTCAATATCAATATAAACACATACGTGTGAAATTACATCTTTTACACGCTATTAAAATTGTGTCTAAATATTAAAATACAGTAGAACTTATATAAAAGCACGCTTGTGGGACGTGAGGTAGAAAAATTATTCTTTAAAGTGTCTTCACTGCTAACACCATACTGGAAAAAGAAACAAGAAAGAATCGAACAGAAATCATTAGATATATATAGTTTAGACATTGACTAGTAAACTAATAAATAAATTTAAATACTTACTTAATATATTTTGAAAATATATTTGCATATAATTTTGTATAAGATAGTATTTAAAAAGTATAAAATTAAAAAATTTGATATAGTAAATTTGTTTATCAATGATATTGTTTTTTATTTACAAACAAATAACTACCAATTATATACAATAATATTTTGACATTTGTATTTATTTTTGCTGTACTTGGCAATAATGATTATTTTTGTTTAAAATACAGTCTTTTCAAAACTAATTTGGTAATTATTTAATAATTCAATTTTTATTTTATTATTATTTATTATTTTATAAAATTATAAAGAATAAAATAATAATTACATTATTCTATGCAACTTACGTAACATTTTAAGAAGATATTTATTAGAAGCTCATACAATTGTGCTCAGAATGGTGTTATAAATTTAGTTACTTAGTTTTTAAGTTAGTTTAGTTATTTAATTTTAAAGACTATAGGTCTCGTTATAGTGTGCTTCTATATAAGTTCTACTATATATAGTTTTAGATATTGACTAGAAAACTAATAAATAAATCTAAAAATATTTTCCGATACGTCATATCTAGTAAAAATATATACTATATATGTATTTGCATAAAAGTAGTAAATATTTTAAAACCGTAAACATGAAGAAATATATCTCAACACTTTAGACATTTTATCTAAACTAAAACTACTAGATACTTCAAGAAGAGGAAATATATACACGCACACATTCGCAATTTTCATCCTAGAAATACATATATAACGTCTTTCCACTATATCAAAAGCGGGAAAACTTTATGTCCAAACGATCTTTTATTTTATTTTTACCATCATAAAATTTTTCCCGACGTATACTATAAATTATCATAGTCCCAGAATAAATATAATATTTTCCAATATTATAAGTTACAGTAAAACTTAGCTACTTATACATGTTAAAAGCAATTTAATTAATTGGAAATAATTTGAAAGATTTTTAAATATTTGTTTGTTATGGGAAGAGTTCGGATTAATATGCACAGAAAAGTCGCAAAAGGACAGAAAATTTAACAAAAGTGCTGTAAGAAGTATGAAAATAAAAAATACAAAAAATTTAACACAAAAGACTTTTCAATACTATAAAACTAAAGAAAGTAAAAAGTTATTTATAATTTTCAATTCATATATTTTTATTTATAACATTAATGTTTTTATATATTATTATATACATATAAAGTAACTGATAAAGATCAACTGACGGAAATTTAACAAAAAAATTAGTTCACCATTTTTTTTTCTTTTGTTTTTCCAAATTGAATAGTAAGAAAATTTATAAAAACGTTTCAAAATAAAACTATAAACTTACTATTATAGATAATTAAAAAAATATGTTTCTATAAAAAAAAATTATTTTGCATACGAAAAGTATGTTTACTAGTAAAAACGTCGGATTTAAAGTCATATTTTGTCAGTGTATCTATAAATAATTTCAAAATGATTACAATACCTTTCTTTCTGTATGTAACGATCAATATTTTTAATATATTATAAGTAAAAAACTTGCCCAATAAAAACTTAAGCAATTCTATATTTATTTATACAATATAATATGCATTAATTTAGATTTTATTGTGAATTACAAATAAATATTTATACAACGATAGAATAAAATAAATTCTGGCAATGCAAGCATGTTATTGCAATTTCAAAAATAAATTAATATTTTAATTATTTAGGCACGAAAATGTTCATTAACAGTTAATTCATGTTGAGGTAATTTATGAAACGATAGATGTTAATTATTTACAGCTCAGTTCCTATTTTATCAGATTAAAATATGATACGTAAATATTTGCCAAATAATCTATACATGTGTGTAAATACATATTTGTTAATTATATACATTTTTATTTTGTAAATACTACTATATAAATTATAATTTATTTACTGATAATCGTATTATTACTCGCTGTTTATTATTTGTTATATGAAAACCAAAAATTAAATTCCTATTTTAAATTGGTATATCAGTTTTTATGAACTAATTTCAGATTGGCGATTATTACATTAATCTGATTAAATAAATTATGCATTTAGTATATAGGCTGTCCCAAATATGTGAAGAGGAAAACTAAGTCAAATGACTTTTTTTAAGTTTTGAGAAAACAGACTTCGAAGTTTAACAACTCAGTGTATAATTATTGGAAACATGAACTGAAAAAATTTTTTGACATAAAAATTCGAAAACGTAGTTCAAATATACGGTAATAACATATAAAAAATTTGAAACATTTACATTATTTATTATTCTCTATGAAAAAAAATTCCCAAACTTAGTTGATGAAATATTTGAGGTAGCCACTTTTATGTATATATGTAAAAATTATTTGTATGAAACTGGTTTTGTTTTTTCAAATATCATTATTTTTTAAAGGTACCGTAATTTTTTAAATGTTAAAAAATAAAACTATAAAAAAAGTATGCAAGCTGTTTAGTTTCGACTAATATCATTGAATCAAATAACAAAAGTTTTTATCAAATACAACGTTAACGTGTTTCACATTAATATTTCATAATATTGTTAGAAAATCAAACAGAGAAAAATAGGTTTTTTGTTGTTGTTATGCAGAATAGTTTCTTATCTTTTCGTGACTATACATCAAAATTGTCAATTATGATTTAGTCTGAAAGGAAAACAAGAGGGAAAAAAATTAGTGAACTAATTTTTTTGTTAAATTTCCGTCAGTTGATTTTTATCAGTTACTTTATATAATAATATATAAAAACATTAATGTTATAAATAAAAATGTATAATACATATAATTATATATATATATATATATATGTATATATATATATATATATATATATAATGTATATATAAATTTACTATTGCTATTGTTCCAATTATCAACGGACTCAGGTACCACATAGATTTATTTATTATTTATTTACGAGTTCAATTAACAAAAGAACACATGATAAACACGAGATTTAGATAAATTGTTGATCAAGTTATTTTGGAATTTCAATATTCTTTAAATATTCATATTTTAATATGCTTTGGATATTTATTTTTAATGTTCTAGTAATTTATAGTGATCTATATTTGAGCAAAGTAATTATTCGTACATTGACCTATATTTGTCTATTTTTAGAATAAAATTGATTATACCTATATTTATATATCATATTGCATCAATATTTAATGAATAAATATATAAATAATGTTATATAAATACCTATCTATCGTTATATCTTTACGATTTAAAATAAAATCATTTCTGAAGTAACATTAAAATGTAATAAATCATGAAGAGATGAACTGTATGTATTTTTCTAGCTTTGAATTTGAAGCATTCTCAATACTTTTACGTAAACTTTTATACATGTAAAAATATTGGTAATACGTTTTTGTATTATTTGTATATTTTTAAAATATTTGTTTGTATTTTATTTTGTATCTATTATTATAATAAGATTAGCAGTATATGGGTAAACCCATATATAGACTACTGTGACATCATCAGGGGACAAGGTTATACAACAATAAAATTATATAATTTTTGTGAATACTAAAAAAATATTTTGTAAAAATTTAACTAATTTTGGATAAATAATGTAGCCATAATAGATTTTTTTTTTAATTTAGTGATTGTATTTTAAAAAAGTTAGGTAATCTATGTGGACACTAAGGTAATCTTTTTCGTAAATTTGATTAATCACGGACAAATAATGTGATCATAACAAATTTTTTAAAACTAGTAATTTTTTCTCAGAAAGTTGGCGACACTGAAATTTAGTGTAATTATGAATGTGGATGAAATAAAAGTTATTTATCCGGATAGAAATGTTTGGTCGAAATTAATAATATTTTTTTGGGTTCATGGTGTGATTGTGTATGCATGTATGCATGTTTATTCTTATTATTTGTAAAAAATTATGTTAATTTACTACGATTTCAAACAATATTTTCCTAACATCACGTTTCAACTAAAAATATTAAAAAGTCACGTTCGATATTTGCACTAGAGAAAATCCATATACAAACAACCTAGATTTTAACAAATGAAACTCAAAAAAAATAAAAAATTGGCAAAAAATGGCGGGACTAGTTTGTTAGCGCAGATCTTAATTCGCATATGCAAACATGAAAATATTACACCTAGACTATACAAACAGTCACCTAGTGACAAAAAAAAAGAAACGCGAAACAATTGCATTATCCCAGCTTCCGGTTTTATGCGCACTGATACCTAGAGCCGGGACTTTCTACCTTACCGTTACAGTTTTACAGTGTAGTTTCGGTATGGTTTTCAGTTGCGCATAAAGCAAAACGTCAACCCACTACTGAAAAGGCTCTGTGATATTTTCTCGCACACAACGAAAATTTGTCAGGATTTTCGTTGGAGCGCCAGCGTGTGAGTTGGCAAAATACCCTTGGCAAAAGTTTTAACTTTTATACGAAGTTTCGTATATTGTGTAAGCTTGCGTGGCTTCTACGAGTGTGACAATTTTTTGAGTGAGAATGTATATAGTTAAAGTGATTGTATTGTAACTACTTCGTCACATAAGTTTATATGTTTAATTTGAAATTATAAACAAAAATTAAATATTAAATTGTATAACTAGCACCGAATGGTACTCTCACGAATTTCTAGCAACAACGCTGACTCATTAGATATTTCAAATGCAATATTTATTTTCTACGACTTTATATCTATTATACAAATAAAAAGAATTTACAATTTTTATATTATTTATTAACAATATTAAATGTAAAATTATTACAATTATAAAATGTTATTTTTTATTCTATAACGCACAATATTCATTAGCTTCGAATAAAATAAAATATTTTCATATGTAAAAACTATTGTAATAATTTTTGTCAATAATTTTTTTTGTGTCAAACGAAAGTCATATCAACTTGTTCCGTCACATAAATCAACAAAACTATAATGAAAATGTAATCTTCGTTAAATGGCAAATGTATAAATTAATGCCATTCAGACATAAAAGTTATGCATATCTAATATTTTTATACAAAGAAAATTAAATATTATTTGTTCGTTTTTTTACTTGGGAAATTATTAAATAATATTTAAATTACATACAGTGCTAAAATATTTGTTTTAATTTTCATAAAACATGGACTTATTAAAACTTTAATTTAAATTTTAGCTACTATACGCGTTACTCATTAAATGCAAGTATTTTAATTTAACTTACAAACTCGCATTTTTTCTTTCTGTTAATAACTGAAATTTATATTAATACAGACATTACAAAAGATGAAACTATTTGTGGAATGTAATTTAAACATGGTTTTTAGTGTGTGTATATTGGATAGTAAAAAAGTATTACATAGTATATGGAAAAAGTCTTAAAAATGTTGTATGCAAATAAGTAACTACCATTATCTTGAACGGAAGATATATATCAGAATGACAAGTCCAGCGTTATCATGAATATGGAAATAGGGCTCTATAGGTTTCCGAAGTCGTGAACACGACATTTGATTGTCGGTTGTTATTTTTTTTTCTCTCTCTTTCTCTCTTTTCTAAAAAACTTTTCCAATTCTTTTGACATAAAACATTAAAATAACATATACAAGAGAGTCTTCGCTTATGGACTGTAAGTTTTTATATGATACATTAGCATAAAACAGATTTTGCATCCGTCATAATTTTTACGGATAACTTGATGCCGCATTAAAATTGAGAGACCTAAAAATAACGTTACGATATACAGAATGTTTAGTGAAAACATCAAATGAATAATTGATCTAAATGAATATTATTATTTAAAATATGTTGAATCTTTACGATTTATTTTGACAATAATAATAAAACTATTATCAAAGGAAAAAAATCTCTCAGAACTCACTTTATTAATTTAAGTGTGTAGGTTAAAGTTCTGTATTATTTAGTTTTTAATTAGTTTTTTTTGTCAAAAGTGACATTAATACTGTTTTTCCTCCTGAAACTTGACGAGTTTTTACATTTTGTTTTTAAAACTCAAATTTAAAATGATACATTTTTATTTTGCTATGTGTGTGTATTAAAAATGTTTATGACACGGTGTTTGGGACACGGTGTTTGGGACACGGTGTATCTAGAACCGTTAATTCGGTCAAAACCGTGGAAGTTTCATATTATGATTGTATGTATTATAAACATTGTGTTGCAGATTGTCTATATGTAATTTGTATTAAAGTATATGTCATCAAATATGATTGATCTATTGGCGTCTAAGACGCAACCTTGAGTACATATATCTTTTTGTATAAGTATTACGGTATTGGAAATTATTAGTGAACTAATTATTTGCAGGTTTTAGAATACATTAATTTTACAGAAAGGATATTTTAAAATATTAGATTCAATCACAATTTCGGTTTTTGGATGATTTAGTTTATTTGTTTAATCCTGCTCTTAAGACAGTTACTTTGTTTTAAAACCAATATTACTTAAAACTAAACTCGTGGTACCAGTAAATTTATCTAATATTAATTTCTAATTAAATATAAGTACATACATTTTGGTCTTAGCACAGAGCCGATCTTAAAAAATATCTATTGCTTATAATACTTTGTTGAAAATTTAATTTTAATTAAAAATTTTCGCCGTTGCGCATACTGAAATTTTCGCACAGTACATCAATGAAAATCCTTTGATGAAAATAAAAATCAAACAAAAATTATCTATTCTCTCTTTCTCTTGTCATTGTTTTTCTACATTAGTTTAATAAACAAGCCAAAGTATTAAAGCATTTAATAACGCTAATGGAGAGAAAATGCGAAAAATAAAAAGTACAAGTGAAAATAGTCTGGTGTGTTTGCCTTTAGGCAAAGTATGCCGGGGTCTAAAGTGTGCGGGGGGTGGGGTGGGGGTGGTAGGTGGAATGAGGAACGTTCTTTTGTTCACCGGCAGACAGCGGCACCATCGTAAACCCACGTGACAGGCTAGTGAAATACGGACGCGCTCTCCGCTGGTGGCGACTCCACCAAACGCCGACGCTGGCACGCCATGCTTAGACGTGGGACCTCGGGTGTCCACAGCCAATGCTTCCCTATGAAATACTGTGCGTGTCCAGGCGTAATCCGGAAAAATATGCGCGCCCGTGGAACAGTGTCACGTGGTTTGTTACCTCCTGCTGCTCGACTGGATGACTGCTCCTATGCTTCATTCGCGTAGAAAGGGGATTAAGGCCGAAGAATTATTGGAAAGGAATACTGTGAAATATCTTACTAATTGATATTATATAGGGCGTTACAGTTAATATTTTGGTTATAACGTTTTTTTTGGAAATTTTCATAGAACATAAATTTTGTATTACATTAAATATAATAGTAGAAGTATATTAATTTGTTATATTGTTTTTGGTTTTCAATAAATTAATAACAATTGAATTTTTTTTAATAAATTCTGAATCTGAATCAATAAACTACGACCTCTTGACAAAACGTAGCCTAGGGATTTGGATGTTTGCCGCGAAAGCAAGAAGTCCCGGGTTCAAATTCTAGCGAAGCCAATACATTTTTCCAAATTTATTAAAATTTTCTAATTATATATTAGTTCATTGCGATTAAGTGGAAATTAAAATATTTGTAGAACTCTTAATGTCATCGCAGATGACATTGCTTTAATATCATATTACTCCAATACTGACTTAAGTATTTATGACAATATAATTGTAAAAATGAGTTTCTCTCGTCATAGTCTAGTAGGTAGGACGTTTGGCGCAAAAACAAAAAGTCTCGGGTTTGAATCCCGGCGAGGCCAATACATTTTCTAATTTATCAAATTTTCTAATTATATATTAATTACTGAGATTAAGTGGAAATTAAAATATCTACATTTAGTTTTAAAACGAAATCATTTTTACGATGAAAGCAATTTTATAGAAAAATATTATGGCCCGTATTCCCACCTCTTTTGTTTATGAAAAAGTTCTTTTATTTTTCACTTTAAAATAAATTTTTAATTCTAGTTTCTATCAAATATGAATAGTATTTTTATTTTTGATTTATACTTTTATATCTAATATTATAAAATTCAAATGAACTAATTAAAAATTTAATAAGTAATTTTAAGTAAATATTAAAAGTAATTTTGACAAAAATCACTTTTAAATGTGAGATGAAAATACGGGCCTATATATTTATTAATTTTATTGATTATTATCAAAAATATTTTAATGTAAATGTAAGCAAATAACTTTCTATATTTATGGGTAGAACATTATTTTGTTATTAAATTGTTTGCACTTTAACACTAGCCTAAAGCTATATAAAGAACATTATCGAAAATTGTTGAATGAGCATATTAATTGCATATTATATTTTCATATAATGTACATTATAAATACAGATTATAATATTTTTTGCCTTTATATAACTTTTACACACATCAAATATAAAGTATATAAAATTAAATGATATTATTAGGATAAACATTAATAGAGAAAAATGATATGAATATAATTTCAATGTTGTGTGATTAATTTCCGAAAATATGATAATAAGGCCGCAGGATATTTTTGTGCTATAATATTTTAATATAGTTTTTATTTGTTTATGAATTACATTTTATTGCGAGTATTCAAAAATTATTCATTTTTATTTGAATTCTAAAATATATTATTATCATTTTAATTTTTTATAATTTAAAATAATTGAATTTTTTGTAAACTGTTCGAATATTTGTAATAAGTATATAAAATGAATCAAATATATTAATTATGAAAAAATTTTGTAAAATTTATTATTAAATGGTCAAGAATTTTATTAATATGGTACTATTCGAATAAAAAATAAGAATTTTTCTTGTTTGAAAAGTTTATAAAATTTGAAAATTGTAACTCAAACTTTTTAATAATTAGAAATAGTGTAATAAAACAAGTGAATATATTTATTTATATTTTAATTTTTTTGAATTTTTGTACAAACTAATTAAATTTTACAAAAAAAATAATAAAAACACTAAAATTTTAATTCACTATTATACTTCAAAAATTAAGAACATTATGCACTGTATATTAATGCTCGGAGAGCAAAGTTTATTTAAAATAAAACTTCCTTAGGTTATAGTTGTGAATGAATATTTATTTAGAATCGACGTTTCGACGAAACTTAACGTTCGTCTTCATTAGCATAAATGATATAAATAATATTACAGTAGCAACATAGAAACAAGTTACTATAGGTAACAAATAAGTAACTAGATCATACAATTTATAGTTAATGGAAGCCAAATTTTATTTAACTCAGTGTCTTTATAGTGATTGATGTTATAATTTTCTTATAAATTTCTAGAAATTTATAGTTTATAATTAAATTTAGTTATTAAAATTCAGCAAAAGTTATCAATTAGATTTGTTTTAAATTTTTTAATGATATTACTATCTTACTTCAAATGAACAAAGAAAAAAGAACATTCTGCCCATTTTGTCTCATTTTACAATAGAAAAATTATTCTCAATAAAAATATAAATTATTATAATATTCACACTGACTTTAGAAGAATGTTTACACATTTTTTTCAACATAAAATAAATTGAGTTTTATACGGAATAAAGTATAATGTCTTCTTGAAGGTGTTACGATAAACTACGTGTTTCGTTTTCGTTTTTTTCTCCAGACTGATGAACGGTTGGGGGCTGCATACTTGCTTAGTGTTAAATAGAATTATTTCTTTAGTTGAACTGCCGTTGCGTTTACGCTGTGGTGGAACGTTAATTTTTCCAGGACACGATTATTAAGCAAATCGTATATTTACATTAGTTTATCGTCGGAGATAGTGGCTTGTGTTTTTTAAAGATTTATAGATCTTTGTATAATTAATGTGTTTACATTTTACCACGTTAAACTAAATTACACAGATATTTTTTTCCAGCTGCATTATGAATATTGTATTAAATTTATATTAATTTTCCTAACAATTTTCATAAAATCTTTTTCTTGCAATTTTCGAATTATTTAATAAGGTCAAAACTATTGTACTATAGACGTATAGAATAATACAGAATAATAGCATACATTTTTAATTTTAGATTTTTCACAAACATAAATAAAATTTAAGAAGTTTTGCTTATATTTTCAAATATGTTAAAGATAAATAAAATTATAAAGGTTCAACACAATAAAGATCGTTTTCTAGTCTTCGTAATACAACATACTACGGTATTTGCCCAAATATAACGCGATATTTTTTGACTAATTATTTCCCGTTAAAAATTTGACTCGCGCTAAATTTGAGATCTAGATAATGGACTGTAACAACTCTTGAATTTTATTTTCTTTAAATTCTTTTATGAAAAATGAATGGATCGCGTTAAATTCGGATTATTTTTTTTCTAAATACCTTTATGAAAAATTTAGGTGTCGTGTTAAATTCGGGGTCGCGTTATATTTGGGCAAATACAGTATTTTAAAAGCATACAACATACGTACCACTATAATGAAATAAATAAAAACATTTTAAAACTTTCTGATATTTATTTTATGTCATATTTAAAAAAAAAACTGTAACTCTCGTATGTTCAATCGCTATATATATATTCTATTTAATATTATATTATAGTTTTATCTAAATTATTTTATTATCCGTTTTAAATAATTTAAAATATAGAAATATTTATTGTTTTCCATATTGAATATTTTAATTAATTTTATTACATAGCAACAATTCTGTTTTATTTGAAATATTTTCATTTAACTATTACGCGTTAGTTTTAAATTACACAGTACAAATTGTTTAAAATTTTTATATGTTTTATTATATATGTACATGTTTAAACAGAAGTAATTTAAAATAAAGTTAGAATTAAAACTGTATCAATTTTCATGTAAAACAGAGAACAATATAATACTTGTTTGTAAATGTGTGTGTATGTCTATGTGTATGTTATACAGTGATATACTATTATATAATCAAACTTAGAGAAAACTAATTTGAAATTCGTATTACTATCATACTGATTATTCCGGAATATTCAAATCAGTGAAGGAGGCAAGACAAGGCAAAGGCAAAGGCAAGCCAGAGCATACATAAAATAGTTCACACAAACAATTAATCGGATAGTTATTTCAAACTACTGTTATAATGACTTTGTGTACATACATAATTTCATATCTTATAATATTATATTGTATTACTACAGACATAGACATATTCGTATTGATACAGTTTAAGTTATACAACTTGATTATGGTATTTTGCATTTATGTTTTATATTAAACGCAATATTAAATAAATGATACGTTAAAATAAAAAGGCTTTAGGATTTAGTTCTTTATTAATTTTAACACGTTTTTTATTAACTTGCTTTCTGTCTTGTCTGTTTGTTTGTTTGTTTGTCACTTCGGAACAAATTTGGAATCGATTTTGTACAAACTTCCCAATGAGTTATATAGAGACTTGAAACTTTAAACATAGCTCAGCTAACTGGATGACAATGCAATATTAACTAATTAATTCATTAATAACGTTACATATGTATAATAAAATGCCTAAAAATATCATATTAAAAAAAATATAAATCAGTAGGTATCTTTGAAAAATGTCAAATGTCAAAATCAAATGAAAACAAAATGATATAAAAACATGCATTACTTGTACTTATAATACGTAAAAAAAATCTCATTAAAAAATATAACAACACACATTGATAGCTGTGTTAATAATGAATGTTTTTCCTCCAAAATGTTGGATTTCATCGTTTTAAAAATGTCAAAATTATAAGAAAATGTTGATATCTGATATGTCTGTCGATTAGGAGGTACGCTTATCTACAATTTTGTAAGTACCAACATATTTGCTATTTCTTGATGATGACGTAATTAAAGTACGTCGATTTATAATTAAAATTAATACAGAACCAAATTCTAAAGCCTTTTGTTTTAATAAAATGAACTCTGAAAGATTATTTATTATATTAAATGATACCTTGTTTTTGTTACTTACAAGACAGCATTTCAAATCCGATGAAAGATAAAAAATCTTTGATGATAAATATATTAATATTTCTTAGGTATCCAACAACGATTCTAAAGGGTAAAATCAGTTCTTTCAAATTTTAGATACTTTTAATTTTGATGTTTATCTCGAAAACGCCGAAAAGTTAAATGATAAAAATTACTTAAATTTTTATGTTTTTATTTTTTAATTAACATGTTAATAAAAATTATAAAATTCAAAATCAAATTAGTGTAATCTTGAAACATAAAGTAGTACGTAATTGAAAGTAAAACTATTGAATTAATTAAACCAAATTTCATTTAACTATTTGGTTAAGTCTAACTGATCATTTATTAGTGCGTTTCTAAAACAATTGGCAATCTAGTTGTGTTTTTAATCAAATAATTAGCTAAATAATGATACTGTGAATAATTTTTTTTGTTTTATTAATTTAGAAAAAAAAAAAATGAAATAAATGCAAATTTTTTTATTTATTGGATATTCGTATATTTTTAAATGAAGTAGTGAACCAAGCAAAAAATTACAGGATGCCGGATTTTAGCTTTGAATACTTAAAATGTGAAATGACACGGAAATATAGTTGAAATATGCTGTAAAAACTGCATTTGGTATATTAGATGAAGTAGTACAGTAACTAATTTTGAATATATCATAAAATATAAAAAGCTAAACATAATTAAAATTCAGTACGGAGAGAAAATCCTGATATAAACTGTTCTAAATTTAGTAAAACAAAAGAAAGAAAATAAAAACCAGAAAAAATATATCGTTTGACCAGAAGCTGAAATACGATAAACTCAACGTATACTTGATCCTTTGATACTCTACGCTCGTAAAATGTAAAGAATTACCAAGTTTTTTTAAATGCGCAAAACGACAAAAAATAAAACGTACACGACAAAAAAAAACTGCGACTAGCTGGCGAGTGTACACTTAATTACATTTTGGTTTTCATTATACGGTTCACCAGTTTATTAAATGGCCAAAAACGGCTCTAAATATATAAACACAATCGAGTAAATGAGGTTATAATTATATATGTGTACGAAACATTTGTGTTTAATTATTTCGTTAGGTTATTTTTTTTTTTATTTCTATTTCGATTTTTATCTCCGTGTTTTTCAATTAGAAATAAATTGCATTTAAACGAGATATTTTTATTTTGTGGGATGCTTTTAATAATAATCAGACCTTTAGTTTTGATACAGAAATTTAATTTTGGTTATGATGTAGGTAATGTCTACATAATATAGATGAATTTATGATAAAATTTATTGTATTAATTATTGTAATTAACAGAAAAGAGTTTAATTTAATAATTTTACTGTACAGGAAATACTTTAAGCGTATCATAATATTAATATTATGTGACTATACTTCCTATGTAGAAATAGGTTATTATGTTACTAGTATAGTAATGATATTATTATACAGCAGTTAGTTACTATATAAAACACTGGTGGCAGCACCAAATCTGACATCTTCGGCGTCCATATTATGAAATCATTATTATGTCAAGCTAAGTTAATTTAAAATTGTGTGAAAAAGTGCAAGAAATGCAATGTACACCATCAGATTTGTCAGAAATTGTATATTCGACCAAAGAAACACGGTCAAGTGTATATAATTGAACATCTCCGGCAGCTATATTACAAATTATTAAGTCAAGTTAAATTAATTGATAACTGCATTGCTTATTTTTGCTTGAATTCGAATTTTATTATTGAAAATGTGTGAACAAGTGCAAGAAATGCAACGTATACCACACAGGGTAGTCAGAAATAATTGTATATTCGACCAAAGGAAGGTTAATTCTCACAAATCACGTAACAAATATAAATAATATATACACATACAATTGAGGAGCAGACTTCAGACTAGTTAGTGATGGTATTACGTTCTATGCGCAAACACGCATCTTTTAAGACAAATTCGACATTTAAAACGGATATTGTCCCGTCTGAAATAAATATTGAAAGTTACTTGGACATTCAAAACGCGTTTTGTCCAATGGGCACGTAATGTACTTTCAGATTTAGTCAAAAACGTTTTGTCTCTTTCTGAAAATTATGGATTTTGGACAAAACGCATTTTGAAAGTCTGCTCTTCAATTATCTACATTTCTGTTTACATACTGTAAATATTATTTGTATTTTTTTATGAAGTCGTATGTTAAATACGCCGAAACTTCGATTATTAATAAATATGTATTAATACAGAACTATAACCCAAAGCCGTTTTATTTTATTTATTCATAATTCTGGTGAAACAACCTATAGTTTTATTTTTACGTTTAATCTAATTATAAAACAATATCATTTATTTGTTATTCTATATGAATAGGTCGTATGAAAATCTATTTTGCGCACGAGAACATACCTATCAAAAATCCATCATGTGAACTAGGAAACCATTATATAGCATTAATACGCATGAGATGTAAAATAGTAGATGATATTTGAAACGGTATGTTTGCGTAAATCGTCACTAGAGGCGCCCATATGCAGGCGGCCTATGTCTTTGATTAAGAGACGGCTCCGACACTAGATAATTGAATTTCGTGCCACGTAAAGCCGTCGGCTGTTTTTACATTCAGGTTACTAGTAAAGTATTTCACGCCTGCGTACTTAGTCAAGAGTAGCTACACTAGTGCCTGGTTGCTTAGTAAATACCGCTGCTGGGCAAAATATCTTAGCACTTTCATGCGAATTTTTGAATGGTTGCTCCACGAGATTATGGTTTTAATAGTAGTTTTTATTGTTTTCTTATACTGAAAGAAATAAAATAATAACGGAATTACAGAAAAATAGTGATAAAATTTTACAATAAAAAAAATCTGTAATTTTATTTTACCATAAATATTCTGTATTTTTACCTCAAAATTCGATAATTTTTGCATAATTCATAATAATCACATAAAGTAAGTAAAAATGACCTAATAAGTATGTAAAATTGCTTATTTACTGCAAATTGCATCACGTACTTAATGTAGAATTACATTTTTTTTTTATAACTCCTTAAATTATGTAAAATTACAGCTTGCAATTAATATCTGTATTTTTGTAATAATTCATGAAAGTAATGATACTTAGAAATGAGAGACATATTTTATGTAGAAAGCGATAATTATTGTATTGAGTCCAGATATTTGTGGCCAAGGCAATCTTGGCTAAACACAAAAAAGCTTTCTGTTCTGAGTGATATGTACGACTTTTTCTTCAAGCGTTCTAAATGAAACTAAATTAAAAATAAATTAAAAAATATATACCACGAAACCTTAACTTGACTAACAGTTGTAGAATAGTATGTATTATTTATATTTGTTACGTGATTTGTGAGAATTAATATTTCTTTGATCGATTATACAATTTCTGATCACCTTGGGTTGTATATATTGCATTTATTGCACTTCTTTACACATTTTCAATAATCAAATTCAAATTCAAGAGAAAATAAACAATATAATTGTCAATTAACTTAACTTGAGTTAATAATTTTTAATATAGCCGTCAGAGATGTTAAATTAAATAATTTTGACAGTGCTTCTTTGATTGAATATTCAGTTTCTGATCACCGTGGACGGTGCACATTTCATTACTTGCACTTCTTCATTCGTTTTCAATAGGAAATTAAATTTCATTCGAAAATAAACAATGCAATTGTCAATTAACTTAACTTAACGTGACTTAATGTTTTTTTACAATATGGCCACCGAAGATGTCACATTAAATACACTTAACTTTGTAGTTATGTTTGGTACTGCCACCAGTGGTATATATAGTAACTACCTGCATAATAATCATTATTGTACTACTAATATAAAGACTTTTTTCTATATTGGCTATATGGTAACGTAATATTAATATATTATAAAACGCTTAAAGAAAAAAATATTTTTTATATAAAATTGCCAACTAACCAATATTTGAAAATAATTTCAAAAGCAGGATTAGTGGAGGAACTAAATCCAATCTCCTTCAAAGTACATTTCTATAATTTGGCTGATGGGCCTTAGCGTGCGTAGAGTACGCATAGTATATATGTGTGTGTGGGTGTGTGTGCACTTTTCTCCTCAAAGCCCGAAAGGAAACATTTCCTTATGCATCGTTATATCATCTTCATCTTTCCCTTCCTAACACTCAACATCTTCTGATCTCCTGCTGTGCGCGCCACAGCAGGAGTTTCTTACTTCTGCCTGTTACGTTTCCCTTCCATCTCTGTCTTACGCACTTTGGTTACTCTTTCCAATGTGAAGCAGGGCACTCTCTTTCTCCCCCTATCGTATTCCTGCAACGACAAATACGACCAATTTACTATGGGCGGCTCTTATATTTTCGGCTGCGTTCCTGCGTATATTATCAAATAAAAAATGTCTGTACATGGGAATGTCATGTTATATTACAATTTTCTTAATATAACAACATTTTTTGAGCGCGGAATTATGAATGAGGTTTGTTTGTTTGTGTAGGAGATAGAATTGGCCCAATTAGCTTTCGTTGTTGGAAGAAAATTTCAATATTAGAAACATGTTGTTTTTTTGCATATTTACAAGGTAAATTTAGTATCAGTGTTTTATTGATGCAATTAGGTCTTATTGTATAAAATTCTAACATTTTGAATAAGTTATTTAGAAATTATGATGAAATTTTTGTCTGTGTTCGATATTCCCGGGGCTTTGTACAAGGTATTTGATTTTTTAAATAAATATACCTTCATTATTAAAAAAAATCTGTAATTTTATTTTACCATAAATATTCTGAATTTCTACCTCAAAATTCTGTAATTTTTACATTCTGTAATAATCACATAAAGTAAGTAAAAATGACTTAATAAGTACGTAAAATTGGTTACTTTCTGCAAATTACATCATATGCTTAATGTAGAATTATTGTTATAACTTCTTAAATTATGTAATATTACAACTTGCATATTAATATTTGTGATAATTCATCAAAATAATGAGACTTACAATTAGTATTTTGTGTAATAAAACTAATAAAATATTTTACGTGGAATTTATTTCAAAATATATCCTACAAATAATACTAAACAAATTTTACCTGTTTATGGAAAATTCCCGACAGCAGATTTAATGAAGTTCTGTAAAAAAAAGACTTTACTAAAAATTTGTAATATTACATATATGTATATGTACTTTTTCATCCCGTTGTATTTCATATTTTGTATTTTTAAACAATTATGAGTAAAATTACAGCAGTTGAGTAATTATATCTACAAATACTGTGCATCATGGTGTCTAATGGTTTGTCGGTAAAATTACATAATTCTTTTTTAAAGTGTAATTTGTAATTTTATTTGGATTAAATTAACTTAAAACTTAAATATAATATCCAATTATCCAACTTGTGGCAGCACAAGAAAAATGGCAATAATTTTAGCAGTAGTAGTAGTGCGAACTTTTATCGTCCGTTCAATTTTGGTCCGAATTTCTCATCCGTTGATCCTCCTATCGTCACCCGGGCTCGTTGTAAAGCGGCCATGATAGGCGATTACGACGCACCCCCTGTTTGACGCTTTTCAGCACACACACACACACAAAAAATACCCAACCAGGCTCATTTCTAACCTAACCCGAGTCAAAATGGCGCGCGAACACGATGGGTTGATTAACTGATTTTTTGCCGTCGTGAAAAAGTCTTATACGGCGCGCGCGTTGGCCTTTTCACCACAATTTGTTAGTGTGCGGGGGCTGGGGTAGAGTTAGGTTAGGATTCGGGTTCGATTAGGGTGGCTGAATGTTACAATGTTGACTATGCATGATGGAACTTGAATGTAATACAATGGACACGAATTTCTGTATTATACATTGTTGATGTATAATGTAATAATTAACTGGATAGTGGTTGTGCTTAGATATGTTTAGTGTTAGAGAAAAAATATTTGACAGGCGTTTTGTATAAATATTATAAGTTATGTATAAATTTATAGGCTAGTACTAACGCATTGTTTTAAACTGGATTTTAACTAATACTGGTTTTACGCAATCCCATCTTAAGGGTATATTCGCGATTTTTCTTGGGATCTTTTACAATAAATACAGTATCTTTAATTTTGGTTCCTTGGAAATTTATATATATATATTTTTTTGAATGACTGTGACAGGAACAAGTTGTACAAAAATATATAACAAATAACCTCCTTATTATTTGTAAATTTATTTTTTACAAAAGTTTTTAAAAATTAAAACTAGACGTTTCGGCTCCTAACATGGGCAGCCATTTTCAGTAGCTTGTTCCTGTCACAGTCCTTCAAAAAAATATAAATAAATACAGTAAGCAACAATTATACTGTTGGAAAGTGTATTTATTGAAGTTTTGAGCAGTATTTTTTTTTTTTCAAAAAAGTGTGCCATCTAATCTGTGCTTTTGTTTTTACACAAGTAGTTGGAATAGGAGCGCATGTATGACTGTGGATGAAGCTATAGTTGTTTGTCTGGATAGATATGTTTGGAGGAGACTAATTTCGCATTAATGGAGAGAGTTTATGTTATACTCTTTTGGGTACATGGCGTGATTGTGAATATATGTATAAAAAATGTATTTAAATTTTACACCAAATATTTTCATTGTTATTATAAGTTATATTTTAAATAACACCAGAACTATTCAATATACTATGTAAATGATGAATATTAAAATGATTTTATTCAAAACTTCCAAAAAATATGAGATAGATTTTTTTTACAATTTTATTAGCAAATCTACAGTGTCATACAAATGAATTCTTTTGTTTTTTAAAACAATGTATTCATTCGCATGCGATATATGAAAACAGTAGGTACATGGATTTACAATTGACCTAAATTTTACCATGGTTAATGCTTATAAAGCATCAACGTCAGTCAGTTGTTTTAGACAGAGAGTGGATTTAATTGTCTCATCTATCTATCTCTTTTTCACCGGTCTAATTGTATAAGCTTTGATTTGCTTTGTATTGAATTCTGCTATAGGTATATACATACTCTATCTTTTTCTATTCCTCTTTCCTTTGTTTGTATACTGTTACACCGTTAATTTGCTGAAACAGACATATTATTAATATATATGTTTTTCGGTTTAAAATAAATTTCATAAATATTTTACATAAATGTACATTTTATATATAAAAAAAATGTTCAATATTTTTTTGATTGAAAAATTTATAAATGTTAAAATATTCTCCTTTTTTATTAGCTTTATTCAGAAGAAAAAAAAAACAACTTTAAGCAAATTGATTGTATTAAAAACGTTTTCTTTAGCGATAAGAACAAGCGCCATTAAAATTTAGCATTTTTAGAAAAGGTTAATGGTAAAATAAAAATAACTTTACATTATTTGACAAAGCCTTTTAAATTTTACTTTCGAAAATAATTTAATTTTTATGTAGTTTGAAATAAAGGATAGGAAGAAATAATTTTTATAATATCTATCAATAAACTCAGAGAGAGATTAATATTTGGTGGTAAAATTTGTTCAACCAAAAAATTATTATTTATTTAAAATTTACATTATTAGAAAATATATTTGTTGGGACTTTATTTGGTTTAGAAAATGGTACTTTTTTATATAGTATATAATTTGTAGTGTAACACTCAGTATAAACTATTACATGGCTATTTTTATTTTATAAACTTTTAAACAAAATCCTGTCGACAAAGTCATTTTATTTTCCTGTATTTCTAAACTCTAGAGCCTCTGTTGTATGCTTGTGCATTTATCTATGCCGCGAGGCATAGACAAGGCGGAGAACGATGGCAGAAGCAAACGAGTATGTTAGGTCGGTTAGACAACCGCCGGGCAACTCCTGGATTTTCACCGCACATAGAGCGAGACGACGCGACGCACAACCCGCAATGCTTTCCCGGTTTAAGGAACGACTTTACTGCGCGAGAGAGTTAGTTGGCAGTGAGCGTTGATACGTGTTGTGGATTAATCTCATCTCATTAACGAAATGCATTGCGTCTTTTACTCTACAGCCCCCCTCCCCCTGCCATTTTACGTTTGTGTTTGTCAGTACTGCGAGTATATTTCACTGTGAGGAAAATGTGGGTTTGCGCTTAGACTTTGCCTCAAATTTATAAAGCTTTTATGCGCATACGATTAAAGTTCTGTAATATTTTAAATAAGCTCAATTTAGATTTTTATTTTACTATTAAATTTGCAGGTGATTTTGACAATGGTACACGTTGAGAAACAAAACAAAAAACTAGTTTATCATTCCAACTAGCAATTTTTGTTTCTTCTCTTTCTCGTTCTCATTTTTTTCTATATCTGTATATATACTGGGTGTCCCATTTTAATCCGCCACCTGCAATAACTTTAAAATCGTGCATCGGACAAAAAAATGTTTCGGATAAAAAGTAAATGGTTTCGAGGGGGACATCTGATGCAGAGACCCTTGCCCCCTCCGGACCCCCTGGGAGGCGGGAAAGGGGGGCAACTTTGAAATCTTAAATGGAACACCCTATTTTTTGTTGTAGATTCTGATAGTCCATTAAAAAGTATGTAAATTTTATTTTAAAACTTTTTGTTTATCTTTGATAGATGGCGCTGCAAACAGCATTTTTTTTCTCAGTTTATCAATTTTCAATTTGAAAAAAAAAGTGTAACTAAGTACGATATTCAAGATTTTTTCAGTTCTTTGGGAAGAGGGGGGGCAAGGGTCACTGCATCAAATATCTTCCTCGAAACCATTAACTTTAAGTTAATGGTTTAGAGGGGTATAACTTTAAGTTAATGGCTTCGAGGGGATATCTGATTCAGTGACCCTTGCCCCCCCCCCTCTTCCCAAAGAACTGAAAAGAACTTGAATATCGTACTTAGTTACACCTTTTTTTTTCAAATTGAAAACTGATAAACTGAGAAAAAAAATGCTGTTTGCAGCGCCATCTATCAAAGATAAACAAAAAGTCTGAAAATAAAATTTACATACTTTTTAATGGCCTATCAGAATCTACAATAAAAAATAGGGTGTTCCATTTAAGATTTCAAAGTTGCCCCCCTTTCCCGCCCCCAGGGGGTTTGGAGGGGACAAGGGTCTCTGCATCAGATGTCCCCCTCGAAATCATTTACTTTTTATCCGAAACATTTTTTTGTCCGATGCATGATTTTAAAGTTATTGCAGGTGGCGGATTAAAATGGGACACCCAGTATATACAGATAGTGCAAGCGACAGAGAGAGAAAATACAGAATGTTTGTTGAGATGTATTTTCTTTTTTTTTATAAATCGTTTCAAATATTAATTTTATAAAAATTAAAACAAGAGAAACGCAGTTTTTTAGTTTTAGTATTGAAAAGAATTATGCCTATTATGTATATGCATAGCACACTATAATATAAAAAAGTAAATTTATTTACATTTAAATGATTTTTGTAATATTTTAGTGAAAAATATTAAACAAATATATTATTATTATTTATTTTATAAACTCGATATTTAAAAAATCAGTAACTCGTGTGTCTCATTTATATTTTTTATTTTATTTTGTGATTTGTAAATTAAAAGCAATAAATATTTTTTATAGTCAATTATAGAAGAGCATGTATGATAGGTATTATGAATGTGGATAAAACAAAAGTTGCTTACCTGAATAGAAATATTTTGCTGAAGTTAATTTCTTGTACTGGGTACAAGACGTATATATATATGTACATGATGTATATTTATAGTATTAATTATTATGAAATATAAATTACAGAATAAATCCACACATGTAAATGTCACAATATTTGAAACAAACTTAACTTTCATCTATACACAGAGTTTTCAACCGAGTTTTCTCTCTCTCAATTTATTGAACTCAACTCTAGTAATTTGCATGTGTACTTCTCTAAGTATGTGTATGTGTGTGTGTATACGTGCTAGAGGTTTTAGCTTAATTATCTCGCGTTTTACGCCCAAAGAGTAGAATTTTACTCTGCCAGTTTTTATTCCACGTCCCGTCATTCGTCCCCATCGTGTCAATATGTAACTTGAGACTAATTATAAAATGTTTTATATTTGAGTCTAATGGAAATTTTGTTTTTTCATCGTTTTCTTTAACTTGTTTTTTGTTTTTGTTTTACTTTTAACTTTCTTCGCACGTTTACGTTTTAGTTAAATATTATGTAAGATGCCGGTTTTAAATGACTGTCTTTAGCGCTCTTTTTTATTATTTTCTTTTAATTTTATTCCAGTTCTGTCTTTGTTTACGTGTTGTTTTTAAAAAATATGTTTTGCATGCATATTTAATAATTATATATATATATATGTAACGTCTAAACCATCTAGATAAATCTGATAAATCTTCATGATGTAAAATTCGAAGATACTGTAATATTTTTTTTTTAATAATTTCAACGATTACTGTAATAATTGTTAGTAACAGTAGATTGATGAGAGAAGCAATGGAAATTTATGAAGAAAAAGATAACATCTATTAGTGTGAAAGCACTAATTTAAATAATATTTAGCTTTTTTTTAATTAATCATTTATAAAAAAAAAATAATTGAAGATCTAGTTACTTATTTTGTTACTTAGTAACTTGTTTCTTTGTTTTGTTTATTTACTGTAAATATCATTTGCATTATTTTTCCTGATGAAGATGTATGTTGCATACGTCGAAACTTCGATTATTAATAAATATGAATACAGAACTAGAATCTAAATTAGTTCTGAAAAAAGACAAACTGATTCAATTTTGAAATATACTTTGTACATATAATAATTATAATTTATTAAGAGTGTTTTTATAACAGTATCAAATAAGATAAATAAAAAAGCGTGTTCAGTAAAATTGGTTTTATATATGTATGTATATGAAACAAGAGAAAGAAAATTGGCAAGGAAAAAATGAAAAAATAAAAAATAAATCTTTGACGTAAAGAATTTTAATCCGCTTACATTCTGGTAACAGTATACATCTTATTTTTCCTAGTTTATAAACGTCAATATAAAAATAAGAATATGACACAAATTGATGACAGAAATTTTGTATACTAAACTTCATAGCTTTACTATTTTCTCTTTTTCTACTCACATTTTTACGTTTTACGTTGCTTTGCCAACAAATAACTGACTATAGTAATTTAATATTCGTGTGTAATGATATGAAAAGAAAAATCTCCATTTTTAATATAACCTCGTGGGTGTAATGCCACTACTGTGTTGGCCAATGTAACCCAGCTAGAGTGACATTTCTTTTGGCTTGCGGCATCCACCGTGCACGCTTTCCGGGTTTTGAAAGTGAAGAAAGGCGAATAAAACTGATTTCCATCATAAGCGTGTTGCCATTTATAATCTTGCTTGTCATCTGTTTGTGTTTGCCTGGCTCGGCTTGAATTTTTAGTTCGGGGGCGCTTTTGCTATGAGCGACAACGGTAAAAACCACAAAATGATATTTTTTCGTCTTTCGTCCTGCCCGGTAACCGTCGAGCGGAGATGAAATGAATTGTATATTGTGTCTAATAACATTTTTGTGTGACTGACTTTCATAATACATGCTGTTTTGTAGATGAAATATTTTTATTGTTATTTTAGGATTTTTAAAGTTTATTTTTCAAATAAAATAACATATTTTTATGAATTAGGAAGTGCTTTTACTTTACTAAATTGCGATTATGTAAATGATTCTTTTACCGAGCGTCATGTCCAGTGGCGCAGCCAGGATTTTGTCTTGAGGGCGGAGCAAGAATTTTATCTTGGAGAAGCAAAAAAAAAGCAAATACTAACCAGATTTCCACTTTATCTTACATGAATCGAATAATTAATAGTTTAAAATAATGAATGTTGGCTCAATATTTTGGGGTAAATAATTGTAGCGTTAGAAGTGACTGCTGAATATATGACTAAACGAATAAAAATTGTGCTAATTCTGCTAGCCTTGGGGGGGGGCGAGCCTTGGGGGGGCCGAGCCTTGGGGGTGCCGAGCCCCCCCCCCCCTGGTTGCACCACTGGTCATGTCATATTATTTGAATTGTTTTTAGCGTGGTGTATGTTTGTCGTTCGCTGTGTGGACACGTGTAGAGAAAATTCGGCTGAATGGATTGTTAGAAAATTTCATATTTAAGCTTCGAAGGTGAATATCTCAATTTGATCAACTTTTGGTATAGATCTGCCAACCGAAAGTGGTAATTTACTGATGTTACTTTTATGTATTTTACAAATATTTTGCAACAGGGCTATATTTCGAAAGAATTTATTTAACAAAAGTTATTTTCTATGCGTTGATTATTATAATGTTGTTAATATCAGAACGATAATATTATCCATTATTTTAATAAGCGGAGTGCACTGAGTTTTGTAAAAGTATACAAATTATAGTTTTAGAGTATAATTTGATTACATTTTTGTAGTGTATTAGAAGTACAATAAAAGTTAATTAACCTGTTTTTGTTTTAGAAATGTTTTAAGACTTAAAATAAGATTATAATATATTTTTGTTTTATGATGATATTGTGTATCGCAGATGAGAAAATGTCAAAATAAAATTGATGTTTTTATGTAGGCAGTAAACAGTTTCGTGAACAGAATCTTAAATATTTATGTGATAGGATATATGATAAGATAAACTAAAGTCGAAAATTTTTAAATTGTTTTCTCGGACGAAAAATATTACTAGACAAAAAATACCCTATTTTATAATACGCAATATTTTGTTATTACAAGCAAGAAGATATTTTTATAAAATTTTAATAAAATCGATTTGTTCCTAAATCCTTTGCATATAAATCAATCAAATAAATGACAGTGAAATTAATGCATATAAAACGGAAAACGAAAATACGTTAATGCTTTTAATTTCAGCGCGCAATTTTTTTGCCTAATTCGAAATCAAACAGAAATTTACTTTAAAAATCAAACACATTAAGGCCTTTTCTTGCCTTGTTATTTATCTATAGCTGACACGAACGTAAATATTTTTTCAATGTTGGTACGCATGTGCGTCGTTTCGCACGCGGAAAAAACGAAGAAGAAGAAGCGATAATACTATCAAAAAACCAGCTGTTTGCATTCACCTGAGCAATCTCTGTTTTATATTTACATTCACTCTTTTTTTTCTCGTCCTGCTCGTACATTTTGCGTTCGCTGTCATTTTGTAGGTCGGCAAATCGTGGTTGCACGTGCTGAAATACGATTTTTAAAATTGTTTTTATATTTTTAGTTTTAATTAAAAATAAAAACTGAATGAGTAAATTTAGTATGTTAAAATCATGCAGGTACTGGGCAAAAATTCTATATTCTCTAACTAGGATTATTATTACGGATATACTACAATGTAAAAAATTAGTGTAATTTTACATTGATGATCATGGCATTTTACTATATTTTCTGTTGTAATTGATCAAAAAAGTTCATAAGTGTTTTAGTGAAATTAATTTAATAATCTAGTTAAGAGATTTTACTTTCAAAAAATTTCACAAGTTTCTTTTGTAATTTTATAAATTTCTTGTAAATTTTGTAATAGTTTATATTATAATAAAAAATATAGTATAATTACTATGATTGTTAATGTAAAATTACACAGATTTCATACAGTGTATACTTTTATAAATAAAATTCTTATTTGTATCTGCATTTTTTATTTTGTAAAAAAATTGTTTTTATTATTTTTTTCGAAATAAATATTTATCTTTCTGACTATAAAAATTAATAATAAATAATTATAAAATATGCAAAATAGAAAGCTATACTTTATTTATTTCAATGCTTTTATTGCTATTGAGACTATTATGTTTTGTTTTATATATATATATCTTAATTTTGATCATAAATATATTATGTTTTATATTTTCAATATTTTAATACCTGAGAGACTAGATTCGTATTGTAAAAATTTCCTTTCTCCGATAGAATACGTCATTTTCAATATCGTGGAATATTTCAAAAGTTCGAAATTTTATTATCGGCACTATTGGCGCAAAAATGATGAAAAACGACTTTTGGCAAAAAGTTTACGCCGGAAAAATACAACAAACTGTCATGCCTTGCTCGCTGGGCTTTTTCTTACATTTTTCTTCACTCCTACTACACTCATGTTTTTAACATGTACCATGGAAAAGAACTAGTAAGTCACTTTAGATTCCAAGTCATGCTTTTTTAAACTCGATAACCGCTTCACACACACACACACATACACTTATATAAGTTTGCCGGCCTAACATTGGGTGCCTTGTGCTTGAAATAAAATTGAAAATCGTGTCTCGGCAACCGAAAAAGTTGAAACACGAACACGGATTTACGAATCTGTGAATATCGTTTGAGCACCAAGTTTTCAGTTGTGCACACATTCAATATATATATACATACATACATATATAAGCGTAATCCGTTACAACACGACTAGATGGCACTGCTGTTCTCACGCATATACAATGTGTTTCAGAAGAAAGAGTCTAATCGTAAATATAGTTTTTTTTTCTTCTTCCGCTTAATTTAATTTTTCACATCATCAATAAAAATCTGTAAAAAGTATAGTATGTATTTATACCATTTTCTTATATTTTATATATATATATATATATATATATATATATATATATATATATTTATTACAGGACAAGATATATATATAAAAAAATGACAAATTAGTTAATACTTGTATGAAATAATATTAATACATATACCAATATATTATTTTTACTAACTTAATTATTTAAGCTATTAATTATTGAATGTAAATTTTCATGAAAAATATCAAAATCCGATAAACAATTGTTAAAATTTCTGCGCATTATGTTAATTCAGGTGTTATACCTATAAAATATTTGTTCTAGAATCACAGTAAGACGTTAACGTAGAATGAGACGAAAGTCTTGGAACTGAAAAATTAAGTTTTCCAATTACTACAATTTATCATATTATTCAGTAATTTGTACAATATAACTATATCAGTTTCAATTCGACTCTGATCCAAGGATTTAAAGCCAAATCTACTTAGCAATATGCCATGATCAATTTTCTGCTGTGGATATACTTTATCTTTTCTAAAAGGAATATATTTCAGAAATTTTCTTTGTATAAAATTCATGTATAAAATGATTATAGACGGGAAATCAAATCAAATACTAGTTTTAAGCAGAGCCGTTTAACTGCCGTTGGGCACTTGCCAGGGGGCAGAATAAGGGCCCTATAATAATCTGATTGACTTTAAACCAATAATAAAATAATCTTCTGAAAAGAATTATACTACAATTACTAAAGTTATACTACTACTATATATGTACGACTTTTGTAGTTAAAAGTGTATATATGCATAGATTAAATCGTTTTAAAATCTAATAACTAGAATTTAGTAATTTAAAGTTTTGAAAAAAAAAATGTAATTGCATGTTAGATGGATTGGAGAAAATATGTGTTTTTCACACTAAGCTTGATGCTTATATAATTTTATTTTTCTTTGTTAGAAACATGAAAATTTCTCTAGTTTGCTAGATGTAGAATTTTCCTGAAACTTTAAATAAAAAATAAATTACTTTCATAACTATATTTCAAATGTATCTTCAGTAATTCGAAAATATTATATGATTTTTAATATTTTATTTTGAACTTTTGATAAACTACTGTAGAAATTTATTATATATATGTAGATAATTATTCATATTAGTGCTAAAATATTTTACCAACCATGTATATGTGTAACGTGAGAATTAATTTAGAAAAATAGTGATTAATGAATTTCATTTTTTACTTCATAATAAAGTAACCAAAATATTTCTGAAGAATGTTAACGAATTTAAGTCTTGATAAAACTAATTAGGCATTATTAACTATGTAGATTGCATGCATTGCATACTAAATTAACAAGATAAGAAACACGCATATAAAACATCTATTGTTTGCAAATATAATCCGATCCGAGACCAAAAAATTAAGTGAATTTATTTACATCAAATATATTACGTTTTTGACGCTTTCATACATGTACTATTATGTTTTAGTTGATTAAAAATTTTTCTAGATTTTTCAATTTTATTTGGAAAGTGAAACAAACTCTGTATATCACTCTGTGTGTGTGTGTGTATTTGTGTGGTCGGAAAGTAATTATATTATTTAATGTTATTTACGTGCAGTGAGTTGAAGATCAACTGTCTCCCAACTACATCAGAAACAGAGAGAATTAATGTAGATACAAACTGAAAGGGGTAGATTTAAATTAATTTCACTAATTAGACAGTAAGGGAAGATATATTCAGGGACCACCATCAAAATCATTTTCTTCCTTCTAATTTCATTACTTAAGTGTACAAATGCACCGGATAACTTTATTATACTTAATTTGACATGTAAATTTAATTTGGGTTATTTTATTACATTATTTTTATTTATTTAAGCATTTGCTGGTATATTAAAGACCCCTTTCAGGAAACGCATACGTATCAAACACGAAATGCTGGAAATTTTGTATTATAATCCAGAAATTACAAACGAACATAAAACTTTATTGTGTACAAGTGTTTTGATCAATTACATTGTTACAGCTATTTTTTTGAGAATGTATACATTTGCAAGACGAATATGGTCTGATAATAGTAGTAGTTAGTTTATTTTATAAAATAATGCTGTCTTTCATTGGTGTCGTCATCTATTTCTTTAATTTTTGTTTTCTTAGTACGAGTATATCACTCTGTTTCTTTTCTTTTCGATATATCTAAAGTGAAAATTAAATAAACAATTTTGCATGTCCGAACAAATTTCTATTCGCTTAGAATTATTATTTTTTTTGCTACACTTGCATACAGATACACAATTATGTTTTCATATGCAGTGGGTAACTAAATTTGACCAGTCACTTCGCTGTGTGAAAAATGGTTCAAAACAAATTAATTTTAATTACTTTAAAAAGGCGCCAGCTGACGAGAAATTTGAATAAATTCCACGTATTTTATAAACGTGTTTATGCGTCCTGTGAATGTTAGCTTATACCTATGGTTTATAATAGGTAGCTTCTATTTAATTGCACTAATTCCATGATATAATGGGTTACTTTAACGTTAGCTAAAGCCGGACTCGTATTTTTTTCTCTTAATTTTTATTAATTGTGCATGCCGTGTTAATTACGGTGCAGAATTAATGTTTATTTGATTTTTTTTTGTATTATTGTCTACGTATATAGATAATCACGTTATGTATTTTTTGCATATGGAAAATAAATTAAAACACAGGCTGGTCCAGAATTATGTACCGTAATTGCTAGAGCTGATAGTACCTTTCATTAAAACAAAGCCTACTTTACTTTAACTTTAAATTACTCGAAAACGGTAATATTTATCGAAATGTAACAAGTGTACCTTTTTTGCGTAGAATAGTCTGGAGAATCATGTTTTTAAGAATTTTGTTTAAATAATTGCAAATTCAAAAAATATGACGTAATAACTCACACGTACCCCCCAAAACTACCCCTTAATCATAAGGGATGGAATAAGTGGTAACATAAATTTAATTGTTCTAATGTCACATACTCACCCCTAAAATATGAACCCGTTATTCAAAAGCGTCTGGAAGATATTATCTCCCTTATTATTGAGTTTTTGAAAAAAGTGTATATAAAAAGGTACCTTTATTATTGAACGTACTATCAGCTCTAGCAATTACGGTACATAATTCTGGACCACCTGTATAATTTCAAACTTATTTATTTTAGTAATCTTCAGAATTTATAGTATTTTCTGGGCTGGTATAACTTCAATGGATACCAGCTATGAGGCCTGAAGATTACTGTAACTATTACTGTATTTATCAAATTATATATATATATATATATATATATATATATATATATATATAATTTTATAAATACAGTAATAGTTACAGTAATCTTATAATATAATATATATAATTTCCTTAAAAAGTATTTTTGATAACAATCGTGATTCAAAGGGGAAAAAAATATTATAACACACACATTTTTTTAATAATAATATCGTATATTCCCCAGATACAACACATCTGTGGCTTCATTACATTGTCATCCGAGAGCAAACCAATAATAATGAATATTGTCACAAGACACGAATGGTGTGTAAACACAAGAACACAGCTCAACAACAACAAAAAAAAAAAAATAGAAAAACCGAGCCAGAGAACTGAGGGAACATTAAAAGTGCGTGTGTTACAATGTCGTTGTGCGGCAAAATGAAATCGTCATTTGTTTCGTGAAAAAATGTCGGGTTGATTTTTTTTTTACGGACACATTGTACCACGTTCTAGTTGTTTGACATTTATACACTCTTCTTGTCAGTGCATCATTGGTTCGGTCTTTTTTAGTTCATTTTTCATTTGTTTGGGGGGTTGTTTGGGCGCATGCACCGATGTGCCCTTTCATTTTCTTTCGACTGTCTTTTGTTTTGTTCTTTCTGGTTCGGTTAATGTGTGGGTTTATGCGTGGGTTGATTTGATATTAGTTTTAGAATGTGGATCTTATTTAATGTTCTGTTAAAAAGATTTATCCGAAAAAGGTTTTTTTCTTTTTGTTTTTAAAATTTTATTTTTTTGTTAAATTTTTTATTTTAGTAGAATATTGAATTTATATTTTGGAAAGATACCGATAAGATACTGTATTTTATTATTTCTATATTTATTAATATCATAGTTAAAAAAATATTCAAAACTCATTATATTAAATTAAAACAACTTTAGGTTATAGTTCTGTATTAATATTTATTAATAATCGATGTTTGTGTCACACCCTTTTGAGTACATGACGTGATTGTGTATGTAAGTACAGTCGATTCCGCTTAATTGGGACATATCGGGACTAGGGCATTTTGTCCCAATTAAGCGGCTGTCCCAATTAACCGAATTTTACATAAAATTAAGCAATCCATATTTTTCTTTCAATAATTTTATTTTATAAATTCTTGGAAAAAACTATAAACTACATACGAGTATAACCAAAAAAAATATATACTTTTAAGAAAAAATAATAATAAATTCCAAAATAAAATAATAAATAAATACATACATTTTTAATTCAATTCAAAAATGTGTCAAGTGTAGTCTGTCTTTTGTTTTTGAAACATTTCACTTCTACACTTATCCAGCAAAGCAATTTTACTAGAAACTGTCAATATCACTTCTTGGCATCTTGGCAAGAGTCAATTTTTTTTAAATAAAATCGACAAAATGTAAGTTTAACGAACCTTCCACGCGCGAGGTGTAGTGGTAACTGAATCATAACTGAATACGTAACGATTGAGACAGCAGGGTAGACTCTCACAGCTTTAATGACCGGCGCCGCGCCACGCCGACGCGAGGGTAAACATTAACCTTTGAGCGCGCGTGGGTCCGTACTTCATACGTGAATGAATGTGTTGGGAAAAAAGTTTACAGCACGAGATACTAATGTAATTAATTGATACATATTTGCTAGTTTTTTAAATATAATTTTCCATGTTGTGAATCAAAAAGATATGAAGCGTATCATATTAAATTTTTTGTAAATATTTTTTCTTGTGAATACATATTTGTAACATAATATATACTGTGATCTTAAATTTACTGTCCCAATTAAGCGGAATGTTGTCCCAATTAAACATGTAAATTTACTGTTGGTTCCTTGGTTTGGTTTCTGTTCTTAGAGATTTGGCCCAAATAAGCGGCTGTCCCAATTAAGCGGTGTCCCAATTAAGCGGAATCGACTGTATTTTTCGACGTATTAATAAATATGAATCCAGAACTACAACCTAAATCCGTTTTAATTTTATTATTTATCAATGTTTTGTGTTGTTTTGGAAATATCTTGCGACAAATACTTCAGTTTACTACATTATTCGTGTAACTGTATTATTTTAAAATGTATTTATTACACTATAAAAAGAAAATAGCGAAATTATAAAAAAATAATAGTAAAATTTACTATAAAAATCTGTAATTTCATTTTGCTATAAATATTCTATATTTCTACCTCAAAATTCTGTAATTTTTACACTACAAAGTAATTGTTTGTTTTATTTAAACTTTTTATATAATTCATAATAATCACATAAAGTAAGTAAAAATGACCTAATAAGTATGTAAAATTGCTTACTTTCTGCAAATTGCATCAAAAACTTAATGTAGAATTACATATTGTTGGTATAACTTAGAAATGTATGTAATTATACCAACAATAATATTACAGCAAATCTCACCTATTTATGGAAAATTTCTGAGAGCAAATTTACTGAAGTTCTATAAATTTACTAAAATGGTTACATGTATTTTTCCATTCCATTGGTAATATCATATTACATAATGTTTGTAATAGTTTTGATATTGTGTATTTTTAAACAATTATATAAAAATTACAGCATTTGACTAATTATATTAATATCATAGTGTTTCATGGTTTGTAGGTAAAATTACATAATTTTTTTTTCGAGTGTAAGCTAATCGAATTTTCAATATAACATTTTATATAAATTCCATTTATTGCAGTATAAATGTCAATTTTATTATTTACAAATAAAATACAAATAATATGTATGATCGTATCATATTGCACAATCAATTTCTATCTCATTGGCCGCGTTTGTCTTTCTCTGTCTGCCTCTGTTCCCTTTATGGGCAACACTTGTAATGGAAACGCGTGAATAATAATGGGGCTTGAAACGTTTTACAAGCCTTTGATGCGATTACTATGTAACTGGTTATTGAATGTTACTACAATTTATAGATTAATTACTATAACAGTGTTCCAGAAAGCTCTTTTGCCACTCGCAATGACGCATTCACGAACACCATTAGTGCTATCATTCGAAATATATATTGTGTTCAAATGACGCTTTGGCAAAATTGTAACTTTTTTTCAAGGTTTTTTTTTTTTGGCTATAGTAAATTAGTATATACAGATTGTTTTTGGAGCTGCATTAATTTGTCATAAAATGCTTTGAAGATATATTTCTTGTGAACTGTTGTGATAAATATAATACAACCGAGTTGTTGAAGATTTGCTTGATAATGAAAACATAATTTACGCTTTTTTATCTTTTGTGAAAAATATTACTAATAAAATAGGCAGAATTTTATCGATTATTAATAAAAAATAATACAGAATTAAAACCTGAAGCCGTTTTATTTTAATATAATGAGTTCTGAAAGATTTTTTTACTGTGTTAAGCAACTTTGTATTGCATTTGTATAATTTTTTCTGATGATGATATACGTCGAATACATCGAAACGTGGATTTTTCATTAAAATATGAACAGAACTACAGCCTTTTTATTTTGCTTATTTATATTTGACTCTTATAAATATTAATTTAATTATTATTTTAAAACAAGAGAACCACAAACGATTAGCCAATAATTTTAAATAAAAATTTGTTTTAAAATGAAGAGTGTGACTCGTTAGGAAAACTAAACTACATTATTTTAAAATTAATATATTTTTACTCGCATATAATGGTTATAACGTTCTTCTTGTAATACAAGCCGTAGGCGAGTCCTGTAAATCGTAACATGTTTGTTAAACAAAGACAGTAATATATCATGGTATATTTATATAAGTCTGCATATTTTTTTACGATATACCAAATATGCATATAAAATAATTATGAAATTTTATAAGCTAATATAATTTTGAAAATATAAATTTCGCTCATAAAAGACAAATTTACACCCGAATGCATTAGATCCTTAATAAAACCTTTTTTTTTGTAATATAAAAGTCTGATATAAATATAAACCTTTACACCTTTTGTTTGAACAGCAGAAATTTACGATCGAAGCGCGCGCTTGTTTAAAATTCTAGTTGATGCTTGCCGCTCTTAAGGTAGTAAAAATCGACATTTACGATAAAATTTAAATATTTACATCAAGCCAAATAGTGTCTGTGTTTGAAGCTGAGTGTGTGTGTGTGTGTTTGCTGTTTAGAACTTTAAGTCGTGGTGCTGTTCCGTGTATGTACGCTTGAGTTTTGGTAAACGCTTACAGCTCTCTGGGTGAGGCAAACTGGAAAGGACGATATGCGTTTATTTTGCTGGAGGAGGTATATATGGTTGTGTTAGTATATGTGTAGTGTATGTATGTGTACGGATCGTGTGCGTAGAGGATTACAATTTCCGTTTTTGTATAATGCAAATATAGTAGCGGAAATTGGTGCACCTCATATGGCCAATTCGGCAAATGTTTTCGAGGGGGGGTGGTTGTAAATTGAGTTGTGTATGCCTCTTACCGGCTGTCTCTATCGAACTGTTCCAATTTACCTGTGTATGTACCACACCTAGCTTTCCGAAACGTAATATTTATCTATTAGAATTTAAATTGTCATGTTTATACAGTTGAGAGCAAAAATATAAACACATTTTAATATAAACTTTAATGAATGTTAGGTTATAGTATTTTGCACGGAGAAAAACGTTTCTTTGATATTAATAAATAAATTTCAATAACATATATTTTTTTATTTTAAATAAATTTATTTAGAGTAAATATACAAGTTTTTATTGTAAAATAATTATTTGTTTGTAATAAATAAATATTTTTAAATCAAATAGATATTTATTTGCCACTATTGAAAAAAATATTTATATTTATTATATATTTTCTTTACTCCAAAGAATGCCTTTTCTCCGTGTGTATTTGCTTAAATCTCCGTTAATTAAATCATTAGTTAATTTTTAAATGAAGAAAAATGCATTGTAATTAAAAATGTAATTTAATGTTAGAATTCTGTATTTTTATATAATCTCTTGAGTTTTTCTAATGCTTGCTTTACGCAATGCATTTTTCTATATAAAAAATGTATAATTTTCTGTACAAACAATTTTTTTTTGTATATAAGATCCAATATTTGATTTTATACAGAAATCTGTACAGAATATTTTATACACGCGCATGTTCACCTTGTCCGTGATATATAAAAAAAAATATATGAATCAGAACACGTTCTATTTTTTATATATTTTCGACGCGAAATTGAATGCGCATCGATAGTAGAAACGTCAAGATTTTTACAGATAAGCACGAATTAGACTTATAGTATCATGAACCGACTGTTTTTAGCATGATGTTCGTCTGTCTGTCTGTCGGTTTGTGGACACGTGTAGAGCAAATTTGGCTGCACTGGTTACAAAATTTCATATTTAAGCTTTGGACATAAATATCTCAATTTGATCAACTTTTGGTAAAGATCTGCCAACCGGAAGTAGTAATTTACTGATATCACTTTCATGTGTTTTACGAATATCTCGTAACAAAGATAAATTAAAAAAAAAAATAATAACAAAAGTTGCTAAACAAGTTATAACTAACAACTTATATTTGTAACATTTTTCGATACGGCTAAATAATTTTTTATATTTTTATGATATACATAATTTTGTAAATAGGTGGCATATTTATGACAAGACAGTTTTGTTTTTAATTTTTGTTATAGAAATTTGTCTATTCTATAAATTTATTTAATACGATGACGATCGGTTCTGTAATGGCCACAGTAGATTTTTGTGTAATTACAGCAAATATAATGTAACATAAGGGAATAAAAACCGGAAACTTGTAAAAAACTAAATTCCTTTTGATTTATTCATCTGCGTATTGTCGAAAACTTTAGGGAATGTCGACGTAGTAATATATTTCTCTATATGGAATACGCGTTCTCTTATTTTGTATTGATTCTCTTTCTTTCTTTTTTTAAATTACACTTGAAGCACTTTTCAAAGTTCGTAAAGTGCATGGGGAAAACAGCATGAACTTTTTAGTTTGTTATCTCTCTAAGGATCACATGTTGACAATGGGATTCATTCCCCTTCTGTGTGCATCGTGACAAAAAATATATAATAATAACAAGAAAACAGGGAAGTAAATTAGGGGTGAATAAGATGCTGAATGAAAAGGATTTTGTGAAGTTGATTTGACATAAAGAGTCTATTTAAATTTCACTTTCTTTCTTTTATATTGTTCTATTTGAGTGGAAAAAACTAGAAAGATTGATTGATAGATAGAATTTTAGGAATAATAATTAACTTATATTTACTCAACTCAATAAATAAAATTCTACATTTTTGTTTTGTTTTCTGTTGCTGGTTTTATAAACAAAACAATATTTATACCTGTATAAACAAAGAAGTATTGTTCTATCTCTTTTTAACTTATTTGTCTGCTACAAATAACAAGAATTCCAAACAATTAAATATTAGCCAATCAGAGATGAAAGCGAATTAATACAAGTAATTTTATGTTTCTAACAGAATTTAGTTGTGAATAATTAGTGTTTTCTGTACTTGGTAGTGACAACGTTGTGTGTTTTTAATAAAAATATTTTGTAAAATTTAGTGTATTTGTGTTTTATGAATATATTTAATAATATATTTAATTTAATATTAACATTGTGGAAATTTATATGTGGACAGACAGTATTGAATTGGGCAATTTTGTGCATGTGTATATTTTATATTCCATCCCATTAAGTGGACTATAATAATTTTGAGTTAAAAGAATTAAAATTGAAGTTATAATAATTCTGTGATTAAAGGTAAGCAATGATTTTGTAATATTATCAATTCATTCAAAATATGTTGATATATAGTGGCTAATGTTTTACTGAAACATACTGTTGTTATTATTGTTTAACGCCATCATATTTCAGTCCGCGAACTATTTTCAAGAAAATTTTGAATAAAATATTTCTAATTTTAAAATAATTTTTGTATGAAAATTATATAATGTTTCGAAATATGTAAAATATTAAACTCTGATTTTTTGATCAGTTCTCGATTTATAAGTTATGAAGTAATATGGAAAATTTTTTAAAGTAACTGTTTTTAAAATAACTGTAGTAATACTTGTATTTTATTTATGTTAATCTTAAAAATAAGTACAACACATTTATATTTTTGCAAAATTTTATTTTCTTTGCAAATATAAAAACCTAGAAATTTTCTAAATTACTTTTAAAAACGAATTACAGAAGAGTCGTCTCATTATTTTCATTTTCTACTGTCAAGTGAACATAATAAGATAAAACACAAACAGAAATTTGTATAGAAAGAGTACTTTTACGGAAGCAAATGTATTGATTAGCCTTAAAAACGTGTCTTGTTAGTCGTAAAGAAAATTACTATAATACACATGTACACGGCGACGTGTTTGCAAATTTTTACATATTTTTTTTTCTTCTTTTCTCACAATAAATTCTTAGCCAGTCACATAAATTTGCTTGTTTACGCTCCAGATAATGATGTACATAAAGGAACAAAATAGATGTTCAATTTTTTACTATTTTTCTCACATAAATGTAAAAGATATTTAAAAAATTATCAAATAGTTTTAGGGGTGATGTAGGACTGTAAAAATGTACTTTACAAGGACTAATATAACTGCTATAACAAAAACTAAGTTGAGAATTTTTTATCTGTTAATTCTCTGCGATAATTAATCTTGACACGAGGGGTATTTTTAAAAGTATTTCGACTACAATTTAGTCACAATAAATTTGTTCTTTGTCATAATATCACTGTTAACAAAAAGCAAATCTAATTATTTTACAAAGGTAAACAGATACCGTACATTTGATCATTCAATGTAGTGTTTAGAGTGTTTGTATCAGGAAAAACATCTGACTCTACCTACATACGTAAACAGATGCGTAAAACCACAAACATACCTAGATAGAACCAACCATATCATGTAAAAGCTATTCGCTACAAAATCAACTCTTCTTGCCATTCGAATATTTCTCATTACACGAGGTTTTGTTAAAAAGTAACAGAATTTAAAATATCTATTTGTTGATATTTTTGCATTTTAATCAAACTGATCTTATATTTTTTGTTTTATTATGATTGTAACTAAATCCTGGTGCATGATAGGTATAATTTACAAATTTAAAATTTATGATTTAAAATTTTAAATATAAATGATATGAAATACTATGTTTAAATACTATGCGTTAAAGAATTTAGGATATCTACCATATTTATATTATAACTCATAAATTTTATATTAATAAATATTTCATATTTTAAATTTAAATCTTAAATTTGTAAATTTAAAATGAATATTTTGTGCAGTTTTATTCTTTTAAGTGTAAAATTTTTATTTTATGTTTATTTATTACTATTATGTTATCTACACTGTAAAAAATATGCCTTAAATTTAAGTAATTTTACATAGGTTTAAACAGTAAAAAATAACAACATTTTGTAATTTTTTTATAAAAAATTACATTCGAAAAACATGTAAAATTACATAAATTTTTTATATACTTTTATACTCTTTTATATACAGAACTTAATTTGAAAGCATTTTTATTTTAATATATTTATTTCCGAAATTATTTTTTTTGCTAAGTCTCTTTTTGGGCATACATACCAATCAGTAGAATTGTTTGTCAGTAAGATTTTTTGTATGTTTGTAATACATCTATCTAGTATTTCATAGTTTATTGATATCGGATTTAGTTTGAGTCTTTGTTTTGAAAATCTAATGCTGGAATAATTAACTATAGATGCATCACGTATATTATGTTTTATTGAAATATAATTGACTTCAGTTTTCATGTGAAATTATGCATACTGAGTATCGAATACAAACGTTCGTAATCAAAGTGATATTATAATTTTAATCACGATGCAAATATTAGAATACGCACTAAATAAAATAATATTGAATTTATTTTTGCATATACTAGATTTACTTTAAAATTTTTAAATATAAAATTTAATTAGATATTTTTATCTAGTTTGTCATATATTTATTTATTGTTGTTCGTTCATATATTTAAAGTTTTGGATTCATAAATGCAAATAAAATGAAAATTACTTGTATAGATATAAATGTTTGGTGTAAATTGATTTCTGGTTGAATAGAAAAAGTTTGTGCCATTTTTTTAAATGAAATATAGCACGTATGAATGTGTTTAAAAAAATTATAACATAGCAAAAAAATTTCAGAACTCATTCGATGAACTTAACGATCGTCTTTATCAGGAAAAATTATACAATGACATTTTTCCTGATGAAGACAGACGTTAAGTTTGTCGAAACGTCGATCATTAATAAATATTAATACAGAACATAAACCTAAAGCAATTTTGTTTTACAAAAATTATATTTTGAACTGTTAGCATATTATTTTTTAATCTGACAACGTGTCACTGTGACTTTTATCATAATTTTGTTATTATATAATGCCGACAAATCGATACATCGATAATTTATTTGTGAAAATATCAATAAATATCTGTAATAATATGTTTTTTTAATTAATTACAAATATATATGTAGTTTCTTGTTATGGACATATAGATACAATTATTAGATTAAAATTCATTTAGCTGGAAAGAGGATTTTTTTTGTAATTTTATTTTCAATAATTTTGAACGAGATAAAACAGTATATACATGTGAGCAAATTTAACAGACAATACATTATTTATTAATTAATTTTCTAGTAATTAATATGCCACACCGCATTCAACATCAAAAGACCGAAAATAAAATTATGCTACACAAATAATTCAAACAAAATTGTACAGAAATTTTCACAGAATTATGATTATACTGGATGCAAGCAAAAATTTGTTTTATTATTTTAACATATTTATAAAATGTTGGAGAATAGTATGAATACAATTAACTAATTGTAAACGTATTAATTTTTATTTTTTGAGATTTGTAATACAAAATAGTTTTTTTTTTGTAAACTTAATTAATTGTTTTTAGCGTGATGTCTATTATACATTGTCAAATAAAAACTTAGGTCCGTATTTCCAACTCTTTTGTTTATGAGAACGTGCTTTTATTTTTTGTTTTAAATTATTTCTACCTCGTATCAAATATGAATAGTATTTCTATTTGTGGTATATTTTTTATATCTAATATTATAAAATTCAAATAAATTAATGAAAATTGCTTAATAAGTAATTTTAAGTAAACGTCAAAAATAATTTTGACAAAAATCAATTTTAAAAGTTAGGTGAGAATACGGGCCTAAAACATTTTTGCTGGTGCTATAATAAATTATGTAAGTTATTTGAATATATATGTAAACAATATAAATTTATTAAATTAACGAATGGTATAATTTTCCAAGAATTAGTAATTGAAATTATGATTGTATACAGTTACAATCGCATTTAGAAATTGTTCGGAGCCGCGCGATAGACTGTTTGAAATTGTTACATACGATATATTCGTAACATACATTTATAGATACAGAGCGAAACGAAACGAATGCATTTCTGTATTGTGCATAATTTTCATTTAATATGTAAATGCAATTTGAACCCGAAGTCAAACTTTAGCATATAATGAAAAAGCCCCAGCAATGTCTGGTTCTATTACGGAATATGTTCATTTCTTGCTCACTGGAAATTATTTCTAATATTCCCGGTGCTTTGGATTCGGTGTCTGCTTAAACTGTCTGCTACTTTTGTTTGCTAAAAGTTGAACTGAAGTCATTTTGATAAACACTTTATAGATAAACACCCAAAAGAACTTAGTTTTATGTTTATGTTAGTTCTATTTTTTAAATAAATATTGATATTCACAAATTTTATATTTAATATATAGAAAGTTTATACTACTAAAGAATTGATCTTGAATATATTTCAAAATGTTGGTATTATTATAGTGTATTATATGTTTCAAATGAATATAGGTTTTTATACTATATATATATATATATATATATATATATATATATATATATATATATATATATTGTAATCAAAATAAATATCAAAAAGATCATTAATTTCGCTTGAAAAGAAAACAGAAACAATAGAAAATAAAATAAAATATAACAGATAATAACTGGTAATAATAAATACAGATTAAGTACTAACTCGATAATAAATTCAAGTTAAGTTACTCCATTAGTGTTAACAGAATAGGGTCTTTCCTAGAATAACTAATCTGAAAATAAGAATAATGTGTATTTAACTTTTTATAAAAAAAAATTGTTTATCTCATACAAACTGTGTTTAAAATGAAACATGAAAATATATTTAGAATTTTTAATATTTGCAAAATTTATAAATGATATTATCTCTTATATTGCATTGCAATATAATTTTATTATAATTAAAATTCCTCGTGTAAATTAAGCGTCTAGACAAATGAATTTTACTATATTTGCATGTAAGATAATGGACCCAGAAGAAATTTAATAATACAGGTAATATTTTATTTACTTATTCTACAAAATTATCTCAGTTTAAGATGAGCACATGCTAAACATTTTAATAAAAAATTTAATCTATATATCGAAACGAAAAGGGAAAAAAAAAAATAAATAAGCGAAATATTTATTTGACAAGCAAATGGCAGATTGCCAGGTTTTGTGTTGAGATGATCTTGCCACCAGAGGGGGAAGTAATAAGTGACAAAAAATGAGAGAACATAATATATTAACGTTGAATTTAATGATTCAGAGTTTGGCTACGAGATGGCTGGATTAAAGAATCTGTCCGGAATTATGACAACCATATTATCATTTATTTATTAGGTTTTATATTTACGGTTAGTAAATCTCCCGAATAGCATGTATATAAAACTGTGTTAATAATTTTATTTTTTGTTTCATCATTTATATTGTTAATGCAGGACTAAGTCAGTTTTCATTTGTCATTTGTATGTGTTAAGCCTCAGTACGTGATAAAAATGCGGAATTATTTATTATTCAATTGTTTTACGAAAAATTTGTAAAATACTAGATTATTAAAATTTAAAATGTTATAAATGGTTTTGCGTATGATAATAATTTGTATTTTATTATATTTATTTAAAAATTAAAATGCTGATTTTAATTATCATCATCAGTTACCGTAATTTCTAAGTGGAACATAGGGGGGGGGCTATATGTTGAAGTAGCTGAATATATAGTTTTTTTTAATAATTTTTACTTGCATTGTCAATGGTGCGGGTTGTTGATTCACAGCCAGACAAGTGATCTACAGCTTATAGTGGGTTCCGATTTACTCAAACTCAACCGATATCACTTCAGTGGTAAATACGATAAATAATATTTAATTTTTAATTTCTAACGCGAACCAGGGACCTTTGGGATCCGAGTCCAACACCACTGCCCTACAGCTGCTTGTAATTTTAGTTATAATATATTTTAATTTTATTAATTATTTATATCAAATTAATATTCTATAATGTGGTTTTATTTCTGTATTAATTTTCGAATATCATCATCAGGAAAAATGACACAAATGACATATACAGTAAATAAACAGAACGTAAAAACAAGTAACTAGGTAATAAAATACAGAACTAAATCCTGTCTTTTTATTTTAATATAATGAGTTCTGACTAAAAATATACTTTTAACAAATTATTGTTGGTCAAAGTACTACCAAACTAAAAATAATAAAAAAAAATTATAATTATTAATATTAAGAGCAGCGAGCTTTATCATCATCAGGAAAAATGAAACAAATGACACATACAGTAAATAAATAGAACATAAACAAACAAGTTACTAGGTAATAAAATACAGAACTAAATCCTGAAGTCTATTTATTTAAATATAATAAGTTCTGACTGATTTTTTACTATTTTAAAAATATACTTTTAATAAATTATTATTGTTCAAAATACTAACTACCAAAATCTACAACATCTGATTCAACAAAATAAGAACCGAACGAACATGTGAGTGAATGAAAACGATAACGACTAACCATGTTTCGCTAGAGGGCGCGATGATGCCTAAGGCCCGTCAGACGGACCAAAAGACGAAAGAACTGAAATGCTATTTTCCTAGTTTCAACTACGACGTCATCATTTGGTCGCCTTGTTCGTTTCAGTGTCTTTTTTTCGGAAAACTCATTTTTTATCCGGCGGGTTGGGGGGGGGGGGGGAGTGGGCGCCCACCATTTCTCACTTTCTTAGTATCGGCGCGGAACGAGGACCAGCCCAGCCAAGCAACACTTTCTCCTCTTGGTCCGTCGTCTTCTTGCCCCCGTTCCCGCAACTGCGCTATTCACGTAATGATAAGACACAAGAAAAGCTCAGGCGACGACTGGTAATAAATAACAAGGGTCCTGATTAAATCTGCGATGGATACACACCAACGGGAAAAAAAAAGAGAAACATTAAAAACAACCAACCTTCCGCGTTTTTTATTTTATATTCCCGAACATTCTTATTTACATTGCTTGCTAAGTGTATATCTTCTATAACAAATTATTACTGTTTTTTTTTTGTTTTCTTGGCTATATTTCTTCTCGCAACGATAAGACACAGAAATAATGATAAGACTTACATGTGACTGTTTTGTTTTTGTTTTATTGATTACTTTTAAGTAATTTAATTTTTTTTAACGCTAAAAATAAAAGTAACTAATGTTATACTTAACTAATCAGGGAATAGTGAACAGTTACATTTTAACAAATTTTTGAATTAGTAGAAACTTGCATATAATAAACAAATTTAAAATTTGTTAATTGTTCTAGAAATGCAATAGAAATGTATTATTTTATATAAAATAAGAAAATTGTATTTAAATTATTATTTGTTTTATAATTTGTCAAAATAACGTCAATACAGAAAAGTAGCATTTTGTAACCCAAAAAAAGTTTAAGAAAGTGTATTTTCTAATTAGATGTCTATTTAGATGATTAATGCATTTATGAAAGAAACTATTATATTAATTATATAAAATTAGTTTCCTTCGTGTATTTCTTTGACTAAAATATATAGTAGTATCTGAAGTAGTACAAAAGTTAATTTAGCAACACAAGGTTGATACTTGCGAAGTAAATATTTTCGCAATAAGACTTAGGAAGTTATAATTTATTTATGTTGGTTGAAAATGTAATCTAACTTAGTGATAACTTAGTTTCTAAATGGTTATACTACCTGCAACTTTTCAGCAAAAGACAAACACCAAATATTTCAATTATATATATATATATATATATATATATATATATATATATATATATACAAGTTGAATTTTCTTACAGAAATGAAATAAATAATAAATATATTTGAGTTGATAGTTATATTCACTGACATCTTTGATATTTAGAATGTATAAATATATTAATTTATCTACTTGCATTTCGTAATGTCAACGAAAGGAAATATTGTATTTTTAAAATTATTGTAAGTAAGAAAATATTGTATTTTTAATTTTTTTTTTTGTATTTTTTAATTTTTCTGTAATTTTCAATTTTTTGTATTCTAGCTTGTTGTTTTTTTTTTGTGAAAGACGAAGTTATAAATAAAATTAAAATTGGTTAGGTTAGACCGATTTGAATCATACACATTATTTCGAAAAGTTAGCAAGAAAAAAGAACTATATATTTTTATATTGCACTAACAATAAAAGAGATTATGTGAACGGACAATGAAAATTAATAATCTTGTACATGAATATTAATAAATAAAAATTTAACTATCTCTAAACAGTCTACAACATTAACAAACATTCGAAAATTAGTTCAACAAAACTTCCGCATAACATTTAACCCTTGAAACATACTTAAAACTTCCCCTAATGTAATCTCTCTTTCTCTGAAAAGATAACAAGTGCCAATAATTACCGCAAAATTTCTTAACAAATTAATAATTATCTCGAACAGTGATAAGTTATTTTCGCGTTAAACATCCTCATCAACAGCATAAAATAAAACCAATTCTCGCATGGGAATCGAGCTACCGTTTCCCTCCCGCCAACCGTGGGCGTCTTACTTTAGCGATTACCCTCGAGTTAAGTTACTTTCGAAGACATTCTGTGTGGTGTATATAGATCTTGTTGGGGCCTTCAGCAAAGAGAAATCAGTGCAAAAGAGATACGCGGCTGGGTGGCGGGCTGGGTGGGTGCTAACTTAGTCCATGCTAACCTCAACGGCGGCATTTTCGCTTCTAGTTTATTAGTTCTTGATTACAGTCATTAGATATTATTTATCGGTAACCGCAGGGCTTATGCAAATGCCCGCTTACGATAAGAGAAGCTTCGACGAAGCTTTGCGACCATTAGAGAGTGGGGAGGACGAGAGATAGGGAAGAGTTTTGATGGTAGGGGCTGGGGGGCTGGGAGGGAGATGCTTGACAATGGCTTCCAAACCACACTCTACCATCACTTGTACGGTTAATACTGCAAAGGGATGCTGCTAGTTTTATTGTTATTGCTCCCCCCTCCCGCCGATTCTAATGGTTTTAATCAATATCAGGTAATATGGATTTTATTCTTAGTTTAGGTATGAAATGGATGGCGCCGACTTGAATTGGGTTAGTAAGCGAGGGATATCTATAAAAATTTTATTTGAATTGAGATAGGTAGTAAAATTTACACGTACAGTTTGGTAGTCGGGTACTAATGTTTGTAGAAAAGTTTTGGAATTTATTTTTTTGATTAAACTAGAATTACTAGTTAGTCGATAAATGTTCAATTTAGAATTATTATTTTACAGAACTTTCAACGAATTTATAGTTTAACTACATAGAGTGGTTCGACTTACAATGCTCATATGATATTTTGTAAATTAGTCACATTAGTATTTTCAAAAGTAATTTCTTAAACTATACAGAATAGTTCTGCAGTTTTAGATAATTTTTCGTAAATTAATTACTATAGAATAAAAATATTAAAATACATATATAGTATTATGTATTCTATATTATAGTGTAAAAAATATATTTTTTTTTCATGCGTATTATAATATTAATATTACAATATTGCTTATGTAGTACAATAATGATATTATTATATTGCATATTCGACTAAAGAAACGCAGTCACACATATATATATATATATATATATATATATATATATATATATATATAAATTGACATCTCAGATAGCTATATTAAAAATTATTAATTTTTTTATTTGATTACTGAAAATGTGTGAAGAAATGCAATTTTACACCGGCTCAGACTGGTCAAAAGTTGTATATTCGACAAAAGAAAGATTAATTCCCACAAATCACTTAACAAATACAATTAATATAAACATATACATACTATTCTACAACTGTTAGTAACTAGTTAATGTCACTTTGTATGTATTTTTATTTATTTTTAGATTAGTTTCATTTAGAACGCTTGAAATATAACTAGAAAAAGATAACATCAGTTATTGTGAAGGCACTGATTTAAATAAAATTTGGCTTTCTTTAATTAAAAATTAATAAATTTTATAATCTAGTTACTTATTTTGTTACATAGTAACTTGTTTCTATGGTCTGTTTATATATTGTAATGTCATTTGAATAATTTTTCTTGATAATAATGTACGTGGAGAACGTCGATTATTAATAAAAATTTAAACAGAACTATATTCTAGAAACATTTTGTACTATGTTAAACCTTTTTTTATTTTTTTATTTTTTTATGCATTTAAAGTTTACCAAAAGATGTTTCAGCTATAAATTAAAAAGTAAATTAATGATATCAAGTAACAGACATCATTATTTTGAACTAAACAAGACAACGATTACATACACAGACAAAGACACAAGGAGGTCAACAAAATGCCAGACATATATATTTTCCAAGCAGATCATTGTTTAAAACGAAAACAGCTATTACAATTATACTGTCCATTAACTCTTAAGTGCAGAACGAACGGGTTTCCTCTTTAACCCTATAGGCACAGACGTCCAGAATACAAGTCACTAGAACACTGAGCACAAGGCAACAAAGACAACCGTCTAACTTTGCCAACAAATTGAAGTAGGAAGGGAGACAAGGAATAAAACCCGCCTTCCCATCTTGTCCACTTCACAAGGATTCCCTAATACTTGCCAACGAACATTAGCCGCCCTCGCTTATTACAACAAATAAATAAACGCTAGCGTGTTTTCGAAAGATCGGTGTTTGCCATTTAAGGAGTCCGGTTATAGCGAACGTGTATATTTGGCGTATGTACTGTAAACACTCGCATCTGAGGCGTGAAATCGAGTAGTCAAGAACCGACGGGTGCTGGGAGGTCCCAAAGGATAGGCAATGGATGAACCTCTACAACGACCGCAAAATCCTTACTAAGATACTAGGAACCTTTCGTTTACAGGCATCTCGAAACGGTATTATATAACAAGACTGTATTTTCATTAAGTTCCTTGAACAATAAACTGATAGATGCGACCGATTTAAAATTTACACGTTTTTATCTTCAATCTTTAGTTTTATGCTGTCTCTACACGATACATTTTTTTATACAAAAATTTTTACAATTTTATATACAGAATTATATATCGAAAATGTACAAAATGTACGAATAAAATGAATACGCATTTTGACAATTTATTATTTTTCTTGATAATAATGTACGTGGAGAACGTCGATTATTAATAAAAATTGAAACAGAATATATTCTAAAGCTGTTTTATTTTAATATAATTAGCTCTGAAAGAGTTTGTACTATGTTAAACCTGAAAATTTCATATTCATTAATAATAATATTTACTGCTTCAATAAAATAATTAAAAAAAATAAAAATGTAAACATAAATATCAGTTGATGATAATACATAACCTAAATGAGAGTTTGACGATTCTAATACCGATACGCATTCAGTTTTACATCGAAAATGTATGGAAAATAGAACGTGTTCTAATATCTAATTCATACATTTTTCATATAGATTGTCATGAACAAACTGAGCAGGCGCTTTTATAAATTTCTATGCACAATCGTATATTCATATTGGATCGTGTAATACAGAAAATTTTGTTTGTACAGAAAACTGTACATTTTTTTGTATAGAAAAATACATCGATTATAGCCAGAATTTGATACTTTTCAATTTGTTACAAATATTCTTTACTTTTAAACAAAATTAGTTAATTTCGCAATTGAATTTAACAAATCTGTCGTTAAATTTTATTATTTGAAAATGACACATTAACTTTTCTTATGAAACTAAATAACAATCGTAGGTTTATGTTGCTATAAAATAATTAAACACATGTATTTTAATAATTTAAAGTTGGTTACAACTGCTCATAAAATTACAATATAAATGTAGGTATACGCTTGCACTGTATATTAGTTTGTTATTAAACTTCAGTACATTTTCGAAATAAAGCAATATTGTTTGTACTCTATAACGCATAACCGAATAATATTACAAGCGAAACAAAATTAGGCAATCAGTTTTAAACAATGTGTTGTTAAAATTTTTGCCTAACTTAATTAAGCTGTCTCGTAAAATTAGCATTGATTAGTTTATGATTGATTTTTTTAATTAATTTTTTTTAAAGATATAGATCTAGTTAACTTATAAATGAAATTGCCTAAACCGTTTGTTGTGTATTTTGTTTCGTTATACGCACGTATTAAAAAAGTAATTATAATTAAATTGTGTTCAAAAACGAATTACATTCTTTTATAATTTTTGTAACTCGTTGTTTTAAGTCGAAAAAAGGATATTAATTTTATTAAATGTAATTACAAACTTATCTTTTATTAAAAAAAAAAATATGAATATAATTTTTAGATTTTAATTATTCTAATTAAGCAATGTAAATTTTTTAAATGTTTTTTAATAGTTATAAAAAATATTTTCCTATAGTGTATTATAATGGAAAAATAAACCAAAATTTGTATCGACTTTTAATCTCAATAATTTTATTGAAATATTTGTTATTTAATGTAGTGATGTTGCAAAGATACCGTGCAATTTGTCAAATTATAATTATTTTGGAAAGTATAAAAAATCGTTTAGTACGTTATAGCTTATAACTCATTTAACTCAGATTATTTACGTCGCTCGCCTGCGGCTTGTGTTACAAATCTCATATTTTTGTTATAGTTCTACTAAATAATCATAAAATGCTCGTTATATTATATATGGCTTTTATAAATTATGCTGTAGGTATATAATAATATTTGTTTATCAAATAAATATATCAAAAAGGCAATATTTTTATCGAATTTAACATTAACATGAAACAAAAATCTAGATAGTACATTATAGTTTTCTGTATAATTACATCATAATCCTAGTAATACAAATGTATTTCTAATTACACATTTGTACCATCATTTACAATATCTGGTTCAACATACACAAACACAAATGATGACATTATAATAACACAATTTGACATCTAAATTAGATAAATCTAATGTACAAACAACGTATTATTAAAGTATTATAGAGTGATGACGTCAGACTTAAAAGATCTCCTTTATGTGTCGGTTTCTCTCTCTTTATATATATAATTATAAATACATATACAAAGTAAGAACAAGGAACAAGAGAATACACAGTTACGATACGAATAGAAACACACCGAGAACACAGAGAGAAGAAGTTAGAATGCGAGACTTTGGTTCGTGTACTGTACAAACAACTGTATCACACACAGATTTAAGTGTTGATAAGTTAGGATATAACACACATTTACTGTGTCGGTAACACGAATATGCCAGTTATCGATCAAGCTTTGAAAAGCTGGAGGTCCCGCGCTTAATAAAGCTATATTTAACACACCTAAATCGCATGACACGCTACTACTGGGACTCGATATGTATACACACGGTTACACGTTATAAATATTTTTATTTTATAATATCATACTTGTATCTTGGGATATTTATAGAAATACAATAGTTTTACGGATTTTTTTTTGTTTATTTGTTTAATAGTTATTAAAAGATGTGATTTGCATTACTACAATACTATAAAGATGAAAGATGATCTGGATTATGTATGTAGATTAGTTTAAGACGATAAAATTGAGGAAAAAGACGTATTTTAATTTTTAAATCGTATGGATATCAATTGTAAAATATACAAATATATTTTTTTTTTGTAAATGATGTATTATATTACATTGTTTTCAACATTTTGTTTCTATAATTCGTATGAAACAAATAAAACAAAAGCATGTTTGTCTATTTATAATAAAGGTTTGGTTGCATTCGACAATTTACCGAATACTAAATGTTCTGTCTCAATTAGGGAATTTACATATAAATTAGGAAATTTTTTTATAAATATATTGCATAATTATACTATTTTTTATATATAGATATATGTATTTAATTTTATAAAGTCTTTTTTTTTATTTTTATTAGCTTAATGCTATTTAAATAAATATGGTTATTTATTGTTATTATAAATTACTATAAGTAATGAAAGTCGATGGAAAATTTTGAAAAAGTCGCCGAAAAAACCTCGAAGGATACAATTTACAGTCGGTTAAATTTTGTTGACTGTTTCGAAAAAAATGTATAATCTCGCCAATTTTCCTAATTTTCAAAAAAAAATTATTTACATTTCCTTAATTTTTTTTTGCAAATTTACTATTTATTTAAATTACAGAACAATTCTTTATAAACTGGTTATTTCAAAATTAGGAGAAACTTTTATGTAAACCGTTTTCGAGTATTTTCCAATATTGTACAGCTTCAGAAAATTTTCAGAAAAAAAAATTGATAACATAAACTGAAACTTTTTCTAAATCGATATTGTAATAGCGGAAATACATTATATTTATCGACATTATGATAATAGATAAAAAATAGAACGGTATTAGATTTAAGGTCTGTATTAATATTCATTAATAATCGACGTTTCGACTAACTCAACGTCCGTCTTCATCAGGAAAACTGATACCAACGAAACGTCAATTATTCATAAATATTAATTCAAAACTTAAATCTAAAGCCGTTTTATTTTACATAATGAATTCCGAAAGATTTTTTACAATATTATGATAATAGATGCTTTTGACATCAGTAACACCATAAGTATTTCCAGTAGCCACCACAAAACGTGTTAAAACAGCAATATATTAGTAAACTATTTTCCGATATTAGATAGTGTCGGTAATAAAACAAACTTTTTGTTATCGTCAATTAGTCCCAAGCTAGTCTTTCTCCTTCCTATAATTCAACCAAACAATTCTAAATCTAACGTCAGGTTAAAATAAAGGTCAATCTTGCAAAATCCGTCGAGCTATCGGTTTACTATAGTTCTCTGTTTCTGCCATCGACATGGCGGATAACAGATATCCCTGTTTCGGCTCCGCTAATAACATAATTCCTTTGCTACCCTTATCTATTTTCATGCCGAAACTAATTCAAAGCCCTACTGGACAAGCTTGTAATAGAAGGGATTGCGGTTACGGAATGGACTAGAAGAAAGTCATGACACCTTGCTGACGATGACGGGGGACGGTCATTCTCTCTCGTTAGGGATTAGTTGATGATAGGGTATTAACTTGGGATTTTTTTCTTGTTTCTGCTCGTTGAACAATAATGTTTATTATAGTTGATCTTGCCTTCTTCTTGGTTATAGGCAAGATTGGCTTATTTGGAAGAAAGTCAATAATTATTATTAGTTACAAGGAACCTTTTAGAATCCGTAGATCTTTTAGTAAATTTACAATACTTCAGTAAATTTATTGTCAGGAATTTTCCATAAATAGGTAAAATTTGTTTAGTTCTGTAATATTATTGTTGTATTATTAATGTATTTTGAAATGAATGAATTACACTTAAAATATTTTATTAGTATTATTACACAAAATATGTACTAAGTCTCATTATTTTGATGAATTATTACAGATATTAATAATGCAAGCTGTAATATTAGATAATTTAAAAAGTTATACCACCAATACGTATTTCTACATTTATTAGGTAAGTTTTTTTTACTTTATGTAATTATTATAAATTTTGTAAAAATTACAGAATTTTGTGGTAGAAATTTATAGTAACATTAAATTACATTTTTTTTACTGTGTGAGTAATATAGTCGAAAACACAATTAAATCAATGTTTTAGGTGCTAAAGAGCAGTTTTAGGGGAGTGAGTAAATTTTTTAAATATTTTTAATTTTAATTTTTTTAATAGAAAACGGTAAAAGTCAATAAAATATTTAAATGTCAAATGTTCTTTAAGATGACATTTATTTTATTTTAAAATTTTATTATTTTTCATTTATTATAACTCTAAGAATCGTTTTTGAAAACTTATGAAATATTTATTTATGTTTTAATATGATCTACTTATTACCGACGATTGAAAATTTTCTTGTTAGTAACAAATTTTTTAAAATATATTATTGATAATTTACGTAGTACATAGAAAAAATTGCTATATAATTTAATTTAAATTATATGATTAAATAATTTATAACAATTCCTCGGGCTTCAGTAAATTTTTTTAAATATATTATTTGTTTTTGATTCCATTGTCAGGCACATACATATTTTATAAATGATAATAAAATTTGCAATTTCCTGATGATGGAATATCATAAACTAAGTTCGGATTCGTCATTTACAGACTATATGTAGGAGTTATATATATATATATATATATATATATACAGAGTGTCCAAGATAACTTCGTATGCATGGGGATCTCCGAAACTGTTAGAGATACGACATCGGTTAAATTAGATGAAAGTTGCCTCATTAGTAGGCGAGTTTAGTCATCTTTAGTTTTTTCCAAAAAATTCCTTAGGTTACTAGATATAGACAAAAATGCAAATTTTGCTGTTTTATATTTTCGCTTATAACTCTCGTATGCAAAATGATACATTATTTTGGTTTGCACTTTCTTAAGACACTTTTTTACACAGAATTTCCAGGAGTAACCAAAATTTTTTTATCATGTACTGTTTTCGAGATTTATTATGTAACTTTCATTTTTCTTATGTAACTAGTATTTCAATATAGTGTCATTAAAAAGATTTTTTTTTTCTCTTTCCAGTGATATAACATAGTCCTACTTTATTTTAAATAATAACATGGAAAATTTAAAAAATCTATTTTGCAAAGTAATAATTTATTTTTTTAGTTAAAAACTAAGTAGGCCATGTTAAAACAAATAAAACATGAGCTCTACTTTAGTTTAAACAATAATATAGAATTATAATAAAAAAAAAAAAATTTATAAAATACTAATGCCATATTTTATATTCGTAATAACTAATAACTATAACAGTAAAATTACATTAAGTGTTAAAATAAACCATCGCTTTCTAGAATGAACATACGTGTTCTCTTAAGCATAGCTTGTGTTAGGTTAGTTTTAGGTATTTAATACCGTACTCAATCAAATTCATGTTTAATATCTTATACATCCCTACACTGGGTTGCCTTCTTTAAGGATATTTAAATACATTTCCGCGGCTCATTCTGCGTTACTTTGACAACGAATGTAACAATAAAGCATTTCAAACTTCTCTAAATTTTCAAACCGCTCTATGAATTAATATTCTTTCAATAAGCACTCCAATAAAATTAACTAACTAACTAAGACAATAATCAGAAGAAAAGCAAAACTAAAAATCTAATAATAAGGAAAACAATGCCTATTTCTCATGTTTCATTTGTTTTGATATGGCCTACTCGGTTTTCAACTAAATAAATGAATTATTACTTTGCAAAATAGATTTTTTCAATTTTTTATGTTATTATTTAAAATAAAGTAGGACTATGTTATATCACTGGAAAACAAAAAAAAAGATCTTTTTAATGACACTACATTGAAATACTAGTTACATAAGAAAAATCAAAGTTGCATCATAAATCTCGAAAACGGTACATGATAAAAAAATTTTGGTTGCTCCTGAAAATTCTGCGTAAAAAAGTGTCTTAAGAAAGTGCAAACCAAAATAATGTATCGTTTTGCATACGAGAGTTATAAGCGAAAATATAAAACAGCAAAATTTGCATTTTTGTCTATATCTAGTAACCTATGGATTTTTTTGGAAAAAACAAAAGATGACTAAACTCGCCTACTAATGAGGCAACTTTCATCTAATTTAACCGAGGTCGTATCTCCAACAGTTCCGGAGATCCCCATGCATACGAAGTTATCTTGGACACTCTGTATATATATATATATATATATATCAAGATTTCGGATTTTTGACTAATAGTATTTTAAATAATAATAAATTTTTGGGAAAGTAGTCAGAAAACGGGTAGGTGTTAAATCAAAAACTCATTTATGCTTAACTGTCTAGCTTTAGATGGCAGTATCCCATCTTCCTCAGGACATTAACAAACAAAGTTTTGTGTAAACACACGTATGAATTGATAGTTGCCGAAAATTATATTATAACATTCGTGGTTAGTATATATAATTGAAAAGTTGTATACTTAAAGATAAAAATATGAAGCACAAGTTATAGTCTAAATTTAAATAAAATGTGTAATTTCACAGACTGTCAATAATTAAAATAATCTATTAAATGTGAATAAAAATAATAAATAACTAAAATAATAAATAATAAATAATTAAAAATGTTTTTTTTAAAAAAATTCAAAGTTAGTTATGTCAAAAAGTAAAAAGCCACAATTCAAATTCTAAAAATTTTATTTTTTTTTTTATATTTAGTTTTGGAAAATGTTATAGACACCAAGCTGACAAAAACAAGCATTCGAAAAAATTAAAACGTTCTATTTTCAATTATTCAATTTTTAAAATTTAATACAATTGGTACATGTCATATGTAGCACGATGTATTTGGAACGTACAATCAAATTTTGTAGGAGAGAAGTTTTTTCCGAAACTAGAATATGTGTTAATGTAACTGTATTTATTAAACTATATGCAAATATTACTGTGTTTATTCAAAATAAAAAATGTGTAAAGCATTTTAATTGTAATTTATATTTTAAAATATATCAAATTTTCGCATTTTGTTAAAAATGTTTTTTTTTTGTTTTTCAGGTAAGCATCTCTTTTCTCTTGAATGTGAAAAATCTGCAAAACTGGTAAAGTACACAGTTATACAATTTGTAATTATAATTTTTAATTAATTAATTATTAGTTAAATAAAAAATAAAGTATATATCAAATTATTTTAGAAACAAAAAGAAAAAATTTCTTTTGAAAATGTTTGGTAATAAATACACTTTTAAAAATAAATGTAGATGATAAATAATAACAATTAACAGTCGGTGTATTTTACATTTTCTAAAAATCGAAACTTTAACATTAAAGATCAGTTGCAGAAAACGTTGTTAATTGAATCAATCAAAGCAACTAGAATGTTAACTGTTTTTAATTCATTTCTTTAATTGGTTAGTTGATAATCAAATTATTTAGTTCATTCAACTTTTGTAGTAATAGAAGTTTAAAACAGAACAATTTTAACATAGTAAAATATCTTTCAGAACTCATTATATTAAAATAAAACTGCTCTAGATTAAAGTTCTCTATTAATATTTATTTGTAATCAACGTTTTGACGTACTCAATGTCCGTCTTCATCAGGAAAATGATACAGTAAATAACAGAACGTAGATACAATTTACTAGGTAACAATTAAGTAATTAGATCATAAAATTTATAGATTTTTAATTAATGAAAGCCAAGTTTTATTTAATCGGTACCTACCTTCACATTGATTGATGTTATGCAATAGAATTCACATCAATCCCTGTGAAGGCACTGAGTTAAATAAAATTTGGCTTCCATTACCACTAGGACTTATTTGTTACCTAGTAAATTGTATCTATGTTCTATTATTTACTGTAAATATCATTTGCATCATTTGTTTTGTCGAAGACGGACGTTGAGTTTGTTGAAACGTCAATCGTAAATAAATATAAATACAGAACTTTAATCTGAAGCAGTTTTATTTTAGAACAATTTTTTTTTATAAAAACCAAAGTTTATATCAATTGAATACAAAAATATTTATTTGTTACTTTATACTAACTCTTTTAAAAGACAATCAATCTCATTTTTACTTCAAAATTAACTGCAACTTTTATCAGGAAAATATTAATAGCATGATATTTTTTTATATATTCTCTTGTACTTGAAAAACCAATGCAGAAAGTAGTCACAAAATGTTAGAGACGCGGGTCGGGGCCCCCACACTCTTTTGTGTTTCCAAATAGCATTATATATCCGTTAGGTCCAGTTGTTTCTGGCTTGCGGCTGTAATGGTAATAATCCGGGACTCCGGGGCGCGCGCTCTTTGCATTAAAAAAAATAAATCACCGACGTGTGTATTGTTTTAAAACAGACGCGCAGCCGTTGCGTTCGGAGGTTAGGAATTGTGTGAATGAATGTTGTTGCATTTAAACACAACGTTGACATTACAACGAATGTTCAAATAGAACAACAACACAACTGGAGGCCGGAGCTAGCGAGGGACCCTTCATTTTGCTTTGCTCGCGCGCTCGGGCTATTGTCGTCAGGCTAGTTTTTGGACATGATATCCCGAGTGAAATACACCCGCCATTCCGGTTAAATGTTATTCTTTTGTTTTTATTTTTTTTTGTTTTGTTTTCCCGGACTTTGCAGTGAAAAATCATACAACCTAGCTAACTAACATTTCTGGTTGGGGCGTGGTTAAGTTTTTCGAATATAGTTGACTTAATCTACTTACTTTTAGTTCGTTGCTATGACAATTAAAGAAATTTAAAAATTGTTTGATCTCGAAATATAATTTGATAATTTTTAATTTAGACTATATTTTTTTATGATATTTATTGATAGATTTGAATTTACTGAAATATATGTTTTTATTTTTTTTTTTTTGTAGGTTTAGATATTATTTTTAATTAAGTTTTTAATAAAACATAATATTTATTTTTTAAACAATATATTAATTGTAAACTTGCACAGTTTTAAATGTAATATGTAAAGAATATATTTATCTAAAATTACTTAAAATTGTCACTATTATTTTCAACTTTTTCGACTAAAATTTACGAAATATTAAAGCATATACAATTGACAATGCGGTGATTTTTCAACTTATTAGCAGTAAAAAATTTCTTATTCGAAATTAACGAGCTGAAAACAACGGAATATTCTCGTGAAAAATTTTGCATTTTACAAGAAAAGATACTTGAATAAATAATAAAAAAAGAAACTAATCAAAAACACATTTAAGGACCAAAATGTTTCCTTTTAATTACAGACAGAACGAAGCTAAAAACTCGGGAAAAGACAATTATTTAAAACCAATTAAATGCAAAGACGAACAGAAAACTTTACAGAAGAAAAGTCCTAAGAAAAAAAAAGAAAAATTTACATTTACGGCCGAGAAAGTTTGTTTGAGTTATACGTAAAACAGAATTTGAGACTTTCTTTGAATGTTGCACAATATTTATAACAATATTTAATTATAACATACTTTTTTACACATTTAATTTAAACAATACCAGTTGATGTTTCGACGATACTTCTAAAATTCAATAAATATTGTAATTTTTTTTATTTTTTTTATCCATTTTACACAATATATGTAACTATATATAATTGTGTAGTAACGTAATGATTTTCTTCTATATAGAGAATACGGTAACGTAATATAAATATTTTGATATTCTTGAAGAAAAAAAACTTTAGTGGAAGTTTAGAAGCTGTTACACTTATATTTAAATAAAAAACAGTACAGTTTAAAGATGTACACAAAGTGCACTCTAAAAAAAAATATGTAATTTTGCCTACAAACCATGAGACACTATGATGCTCGGTATTTCTAGGAATAATTACTGAACTGCTGTACATAATTGTTTAAAAATACATAATATCAGAACTATTACAAATATTATGTAATATGATATTACCAACGGGATAGAAATATACATATGTATGTAATATTTCAGTTTTTTTTAGTTAAGTTTCTTTTAGTAAATTTATAAAACTTCAGTAAATTTGTGGTCAGGAATTTTCCATAAATAGGTAAAATTTATTTAGTTCTTTAATATTATTGTTGGTATAATTATATACATTTTTTAAATTTACGTAAAGGATGTAGTTTGAAATGAATGAATTACACTGAAAATATTTTATTAGTATTATTACAGAAAATATGTACTAAATCTCATTATTTTAATGAATTATTACAGATATTAATATGCAAGTTGCAATATTACATAATTTAAGAAGTTATACCACTAGTACGTAATTCTACATCAAGTAGAATTTTGCAGAAAGTAAGAAATTTTACATACTTATTATACTTACTTTATGTGATTATTATGAATTATGTAAAAATTACAGAATTTTGAGGTAGAAACACATAATATTTATAGTAGAATGAAATTACAGATTTTTTTATAGTAACATTTTCCTACTATTTTTTTGTAATATCGCTTTTTTTTTTACAGTGTAACTGCACGTATTTAAAAATTACATTTATTTTATTTTCAACTATTTTACATGTTATCCAGAGTTGTAAATACCGGAACTAAAGCTTGGTTACATTAGTAGAGTTAGTAGTAGAGTACGATAGTAGAGTTTGTACTATCTCATTATTATCATAATGTAAACATTTTGAAATAGTAAAAGACAAGTCTAAAAATATAGTCGACGACACATTTCCTCAGATATGCCCATTTCATTCATCTTTTTCTTTCAACCGCAACTAATTCCGCAGAATACAAAATTAAATGGGTGAGAATCTAGAAATTGTTAACTAGACAACGTTTGACCGAAACCAGGCATACAAATGAATTTTGTGGTTAGGGGGCCCTTCGAGCGTACGGTTTCCGGTCACTGAGACATACCGAAAGTAACGCACACACTTCAAATATGCCAATTTAGGCAACGACTAATTACCAAAACAACGAGAGAAATACGCACACGGTGCATGCCTGTTTGACCGCAGGGGTCGGGGGTATGCTTGACGTTGTATGTCGTCCATCCTTACCTAACCTCACTTTTCGAAGGAGGGACCTTTTACTACCGGGCGTTCGATGAATAAATTTACATAGCATTGTACAATATGTATATATACATTCTCCATATACACATACACAAAGTGAAAATCTAGTCATGGGAAAATAATAACGTCAAAGCTTTTTTTTTTATTAATTATTATTTACGGTATTTTGCATAAAAGATTGTTGTCATTACTTGAAAATTTATGGATATTTATACATGGTACGTTAAATATAATTTTTTGATATTCATTTAATTTTGCGTGTGAACGATAATTTTAGGTTAGCTGGCAGATTAGCTGCGTCAGTGTTTTGTTAATTCAATTTTATATTGATTTTTAATGTATTCAGTGGACATGTATATTAATTAAATCATCATAATGAAATTTATTATTTTTTTTTATCATTCGTTTGTTTAATAAATATATTTATTTACTAAAGCTATTAAGCCTAGTTTACATTGATATTTCGATATTAAACATAATATAAATAAAATAAAACGACTTTAGGTTTTAGTTTTGTATTAATATTTATTAATAATCTACGTACTCAACGTATATGTCTTCATCAGGAAAAATGATACAAATGACATATACAGTAAATAAACAGAACATAGAAATAAGTTACTAGACAACAAAATAAGTAACTAGATTATAAAATTTGTTCATTTTAATTAAAGAAAGCCAAAGTGGCATGACAGTGATTTATGTTATCTGTTTCTTTATAAATTTCTATTGCTTCTCTTATCAATCTACAGTTAATATTGATAGGTTTTGCTATTATTACACTAGCTTTGAATTTTACATAATGAAGATTTTCTAACACATTTTGTGCAATAGCAGACTTATCTGGATAGTTTAGACTTATTGACATCTCTCCAGTAGAAACAGTTCTGCCTGTTTCTTGGACAGACAGGTAGAACTGCTGTTTCTACTGTTTAAATACATTTTTAGATTTTTTTATATTACTTTAGATTACTGTTTCTGTTAAAAATAATTAACTTTTTTCTATATGTAACATGTTATTTGATAATAATATTACATATTTTATTTTGTAACTTGTTATTATTTATAAAATTTATCGTATAACTGGTTTATCACTTAATTTGTTATACAAAATAGCTTTTATATATAGAATATGTTGCGTATATCAGACAAAATTCAAATTGATTTAAAATGCAATATACAGTACAGAGTTCTAGTATAACGGGAACATCCATTTTCAGATAATAATAACGAGTGTATGGCTTAACTTTATTAACATCTCAACAACTAGGCTAGTAATTGTTGAACGTAATATGAAAGATTGAGTTATGTCTGCCAAAAATTTCAACTAGAGGATATGCAATTTACACATGTTCCGAGAACAACCTACAGTTTGATCCAAATGTATCGAAATAGAAACAAAAATTTTAATATTAAAGTTTAACTGAAAAAGATCTTAGTGAACTTATAAAATTTTTAACAATATTGTATGCAACTAGTTTTAATGTATGTAATGTTAAAATTTAAATGGGAAATTTATTTTAAATTAAAATAATGTTTTTAGTTTAAATACAAATATATCTAGATTTAAAATAAAACATAATATTTAACTTTAACAATTTCATTTATTTTTCATCAAAATATTAACTTGTTTCAAATTTTATTATTCACGAGTACGTTGTAAAAAGATTTGCATATTATATTCGTAAAGTATAGACACAACAAAATCATTTTAAAGTTTGCAAAATTAGATTATATATATATATATATATATATATATATATATTTATATATATATATATATATATATATATATATATTTATATATATATATATATATATATATATATATATATTTATATATATATATATATATATATATATATATATATATATATATTTGTTAGAAATATGTATAAGAAAAATATGGCTTTTAAAAATTTTTTTTTGCAAAAATACACTTAATGTTTATTTAAAATGACTTATTAAGAACTTTAATAGTTATTTATGTAACAAGTTTCTAAAGATGAGTTTTATACCATGAGTTTATAACTGTAATATTATATACATATGTACTTTTCCATCTCGTTTGTAATATCATATTACATAATATTTGTAATAGTTCTGATATTATGTACTTTTAAACAATTATGTTAAAATTACAGTAGTTGAGTAATTATACCTAGAAATATTGGGCATCATAGTGTCTCATGATTTGTAGCTAAAATTACATAATTTTTTTATTGTTTATTTAAAATAGATTTTTACCTGACTAGATAAAGTTGTATTTAGAATGCTGACACAGTAGCTCAAAGTTCGATGCACTAAGTTTACGTTTATTACAAATTTGTATCTATTTCTATAGTAAAATAAGAGAAAATATAAATTAGCAACTATAATAATTATACATCTTTAACTTGTAAAACAATACTATAATACATAACCTAAATTTTTCAGTTCAATACAAGACATGCCATACTTTACATGACTAAATTACCAACAATTTAACATATCTGTTCGTCTATACATAACACCCCGAATTATACACACACATACGTATATACATAACATGTATATGATCGCATGCTTGACGCACATTCCGGCATAATGTACACTACGTGACCATAATAATAGCACCGCCATGAATACCTTCCTGCTAGGTCCTGCTTCTCGTACTAGGTTCTCGCAAGTATTGCGTCCTAGACGATGACGTCGTCACCAGCTACATGAGCTGTGGAGTATGCAACAACCAGCCAAACACCCCCGCCCACCCTCTTAAATAGACCGGGGAGTCATTTGTTCCTTGTTCCTAGGTACCTAGTTTTACCCGTTCCTCAACGGATTTAGCCCCTCTGTATATGGAAATGTATGCCTGTATGTTAGTTGGACGTTGTTGGGACTTACCCTGTTCGCCTAGCATGGTGTGTTCCACTGTGGGGATTAGTTTGTAGGTTAAGTTGACTGCTGCTACGAGTTTAAACAATGGGGTTGTGGTATAATTGGACAATGTTTTGTCCAGGATTTGGATTTTTTTACGTTTTTTGTTTACTTATAGCTTAGATTTTACATTAGATTACGTTGTTTTTGGTAGTTTAACCACATTTAAAAATTGACAAAATACGTATTTATTTTGAAATTAAACAAAGTGATGTAGTTTTCTACTTCTGGATTATAATGGACTTTTATTTTTATTTCAGACACATGGAATAAAATTTTGATTATTTTTTTAATAATTATATTATGCTACTTGCATAACGCAACTGTAATGTTGGTTATATGTACACTTTATAGATACAAATGTTTCACTGAATAAGTAATTCTATAATACCATATCGTAAATATTACGTAGTTAGTGAATACACTTACTTTTTTTTTTCAAAACATGATAATAAGAAGTCATAGCATATATTTTGGTTGTTCTACACAACATATTTTACTGAAAAACTATAGATTTATTAGATTTAAGTCATTTATATCTTTGAATGATAATATTTAAAGTACATTTTAAAACTATTAATTAAATAAAACATTTCCATTATTTTGATATCTAGAAGCATGTTCTGAAACACAATAAATTTTTACATTTTTATCAAAATAATATATATATATATATATATATATATATATATATATATATATATATATATAAAATAAAGCCAGATATGTTTTTTTTTTTGAAATTAATTTGATTTTAGATCTATTTTTAATTTTTTCACTGTTTTATTTTGTTTTTTTTTTTTAAATTATTTACTACTGCATTTATTATGTTCTATTAGATTTTGAGCCAAAATATTTCGACATATATTTGTACGATTTTTTTTGTCTAATTTTGTTAATGGTACAGATATTAATTTATCTGTTGTTTTTTTATTTTTATATGTGATTTTAAAAAATAATAATTATTTGTTTGACTGTATCTATATGTTATGTATTTTATTTATTCTACTCGAGATAAATTTATCTATTTTTCTTATTTGTTAATATTATAATATATCTGTTATTCTATTCTTATAATTTGTTAACTAAACAATGGAAAAAAGATTAATAGATAATCGATACTAACAATTATTATACTACTTCAGTGAATAAAAAATAATATTTTAAGAAACAAATATATATCAGCAAGAAAAATCTTATCAATTTCAATACGTTTTGCCATATCTCTATGTACATCCCAACTACATCTACATAGATCCAAATTGTTTGGGAAAGGCTTGGACGCAAAAGGGATTGAAGGAGATGACGAAGCATAAAACGTTTAACCTTGGTTTGATCTGCTAACGACTTGCTGACAAAATGTTATCCACTAACGATAGTAAGCATAGTACCCTTATTTTCCTCCTCCAATACTCTTTCTCTGTCTCTCGCTGCTATGTTGTAACTCTTGCATATATCCTAGTACGCGCGCGATATCTGTCTCTGGAGAGCGGATATCTTACCGGAGCATCACTCTCTCTTTCTCGCTCTAGCTTGCTGCGCATCCCGCCAAATTGACAGGCCTGAATTGAATATGTGATAGGGGGTAGTTTATCATCCGCTGTTTGGTGGCTGTGTTGCTAGCAGAAGGACTGGTTGTCGGTCTTGGTCCGTTTACGCCTCGCCTTGTCGGAGGAGCTGTTATCGTTAGTTGTCATCCGAGAGATGCTTTCCTGTTTTGACTAGCGCCCCGACTGAGATCTAGGGGGACCTTCAGTGCAAATCCCCTGCTTGTTTGTTAGTGTTTTGTATATAGAGGTAGTCGGCGATAGGATTTCTATAGACAAGGATTTTTTTGTAAGATGTAGAACATGATTTGAGGTATAGGTGCTTAAGACGAAGGATTTTGTATAGAATAAAAATTATGGGAATTATCAGTTTTGATAGAGAAATAGATTAAAAATAAATGTTAGTAATAGATTGACCATGTTAGGATATAATTGAATCAATAAGGTTATTCGTTATTTTTTCTATCTCTCATAAGTTCAGAACAAATAATTAAAAATTTCTAATTGAACGGCAGTGATTTGATATATTTCGTCTTTTTGCTTGTAAAGTAAATTTTGACATTTAACTGTCGGATAAAAACAAATAATAGAAAAAGAAAACGAAGCATATAAAAACCTAAATTACGCAGTATTGTACTTCAGATTTTTTATCGTAGTTTTGTTTGTGAAGAGTGTAGTTTCGCCACTAGAGCGGCGTAATATCACTAATTATTAACAACATAATTATCACTATTAACAACTTTCGCTTGACATACAAAAAGTTATTGAAATAAGATAATTTAAATAGTTATGACACAAAAATATTTTATTTTATTTGATGCTAATGTATGTACATTATAGAAGAAAATGACATTTAATAATTGTAATAATTTTATATTTAATATTGTTAATAAATAAAATAAAAATTGCAAATTTTTTTTTAATAATAAATATAGAATCGTAGAAAAAATATTGCATTTGAAATATCTGATGAGTCAGCGTTGTTGCTAATTTTCGTATTGTATAATCGTAGAAAAAGTATAGTGTAAAACTCTTACAGAATGTCTTTCTCATTAATATGAATTGCAGCACTCGCCATGCAAATGTTTATAGTCGTGGAAAATTTGTACCATTTTATGCTCGTTGTATAATATACTATTTAGTAGCTAGAGTAAAATTTACACGTTTTTCCTTCAGCGCATGAAGATAGTAAAAACCATTTTCCGTAAAATAATATCCACGCGTATAACAACTAAAATTAACCTGTACTGCATAGATATATTGTGTGTTTCATTCAAGTATTTTGTTTATTCACCGTGTGATCATATCAGACTTGTTTACATTCATTGATGACACTTCTTCACTTTATATCACAATACACACACACGGACGCATCGCATGGTACAATCTCATCATATATACACAAGGTTTACATACATTGAATGCAAACGGTCAGTATCACAATATCGTTTATCTAACTCACCACGGCTGTCCACACACACACACACACACATACATACACACGGAGGCAACTCTTTGTACACTGTCAATACTTTCGATAACTGATGAGCTAAGTGGAAAAATGACGAATTCACCATCTTGATTGAAATTGTTTTTTTTTTTTTTGTTTAACACCAGAAAAACGAGATTTCAATTACATACTACGGTTTTTAGACATGTATATTTTTTATATTGTATACAAAATGTCAACAAAATTAGTTAAAAAATCTGAGCCTTAGAATTAACCCAAAATTATCAAATTTAAAAACAAAATCTTTATGTTTAATTACATATTACTCACTTATTTTTAAAAGTTTTATAAAAAGGACTCTACAAAGACTTAACATTATCCTTTGTTACATACATACATACATACACAATCACGCTATGTACCCAAAAGGGTGTGGCACAAATTCTTTTCATCATTCCGAAATCAGTCGCCTCCAAACATTCCTATCCAAACAAGCAACTTTCGCTTCATCCACATTTATAATTCCTCTCATACATGCTCTTTTATTCTTACTACTTGGAAACTTTCGCTCACGCAAGCCACCCTCTCAATCATACCACTCCAACTACTCATCGGACGTCCACGCAAACGTATGTCATCAAAATCATTCAAATAAATCATTAGACATTCGCTCAACATGTCCGAACCATCTTAACTCACTAACACCAACTTTTGCTACAACATTTTTTTCAATTTCACACTCATTATACACTAATCTATTTCGTACCCGATCTCTCCTATTTACACCACATACCCCACGTAAAAATCTCATAGATAATAGAATCCTTGTCAGAAAAAGCATATTTTCGAGCAGAAACCTCTTAAGGCAGCTTAGTTTTCCTGAAATTTAATCTTTATACAGCCTTTTTTTTCAATACTTACAAAATGACGTGTTCATCTCTTTTCCACTGAGTTTTTCATATGTTGTGTCAAAACATTCTGTTATCCATGGTGTGGTCTATAACAACGTGTATGATTGGTGGTATCTATTGGACAGGTTATGACATACGATTTTGTCCCATCGCTCTGGAATGAAGAATGGATATTGTTCGGGCTTGGATGTCGCGTTTGGAGAGTTTCCGATATAAAAAATGAAGCGCAATTACCTTGTTTGGTGTGTGTATGTTGTTGTTTTTTTTGGTCGTTGGTATAGCGAAGTGAGGTTATATTGAAATTTAATTAAGAGGTTTTTTTTATATGATGAAGTGCTTGTTTCAAAAATGAAGGCTAGACAGTTAATTTAATTTAAGGGATTTTTCAATGACGTTTAGTGTTGTTATTAACTAGTTTTGAGATAACGATGTTAATGTTTATTAGTTGTTTGCTAATTAGAAGTTTTATTAATTAAGATGTAATTAGCGCTAAAGAAGATGTAATGAATTTAGCTTGAAAAACGATTTTATATTAGGATTTAAAATAATTATTTCTATTTAATTATGTGTATATTTTACTCGTATTTGCGGTATATATATTTAAAATAATAAATAGACAAATTTAAAAAAAAAACATAGTAAAACTTTTTCAGAACTCAAACATTAGGTACTATTAAATGTTTATTTAATAATAATTACTCAAACGGATGACAGGGAAATATTTTTAAAAAAATTAGGAAAATCTTTTTCTTTCTCTTTTATTCTCAAAGTCTTTTTTTAGATTATAAATCTTTTTTTCGTAACAGAGTTTTAACAGAATCTTTTTTGATAAAGTTCTTTAAAGTGTCTTCTCTTTTTGTTAAAGGAAGGCAAGTTATTAGACTAATAATGTAACGTGGAAGTTACAAAGAATATAAATTTTTATTTTGGAGTTTATATCTTGTTATTTTTACTAATTTTCTGAAATAACAAGATAATTTTTTATATATTAATTATAAGTATAATTTTTATGTAATTTATTTTATAAAATTTTTGTAATAAATTATATTAAGTCTCATTCGCTGCTAGCACAAGGATGTTTTCCATACATAGATACACAATCACGCAATGTACCCAAAAGGGTGTGACACAAACTCTTTCCACTGATATTATTTAAAACATATAGTACATGTACTTGATATTGACCTTTGAAAAATTTCATTACATTACATCTAATAATAACTCAAATCTGAAACAAAAAAAATGCCAGCAACTTGACGGTAAAAACCCAGTCATGGTTAATAGTCAACTCATTTCTAATAGGCTCATCATGAAGTATTCTTTAGCGTTTACAACAAACGTTCGTTTCCATTGTATCTGCAGCGAGCGTGTCGTGTGCTTACAACCCCCCCCCCCTTTCCGTTTTATCACACCTCTCGGGCGTCGCGACGCGATGTACATTAGCCGTTCGTACGTTACGTATATATACCCAGGCACTCGAGATAATGATGACAGGCAAGGCTAACTGGGCGAGATTTGCATAAACCGTGGAACGGGGAGCGAGTTATACACTGTGTGTACCACGCGAAGCTTGCCCGTAAATTATCGCTTATTACGAGGTGATCAATAACTCACCCCCCCCCCACCCCCTTTTTCTGGGTCTTTTGCTACCGATATTTGAATGGATACGTATCCCGACTAAGTGTAACTGACTTTTGGCTAGCCGAAAGCTATTTTGTTGTGCAGGGATTCTTAACATTTTTTTTTGTGAGGAACTAGCTTTAAAAAAATATTTTTGATAGCTACACATTATCATTAAAAAAATTGATTTGAAATTTTAAATTCATGAATGATTTTTAATATTATCGAATGATCTTTTACTTATTATTTTGAACATTGTAAATGAAATTTGTAATGTTCCAAATAATAAGTAAAAGATTAGATAATTTTAAAGATCATTCATCATGAGTTTCAAATTTCAAACTAATTTTATAAAGTAAATATATTTATATTTATATACGGTTTTTGAAAATTAACCTTTCATCTATAGCAAAAGATAAAGCTAAAGTCCTAATCAGTGATCTAAGGTTACACATATACTCAACATACCCAGTGGTTAAAAATCATTCATATTTAAGGTTCAAAGGTAAATATCTGAATTTGATCAACTTTTTTAAAGATCTGCCAACTGAAAGTGGTAACAGAAATATATTTCAAAGAAAAATATTTAACTAAGGTTGCTGAACAAGTTATGATTAATTATAGAAGATTAATCATAGGAGAAATTATAATTAACAACTTTTATTTGGAACATTTTGCGATACGACTAATTATTTTTTTTTATATAATTTTCGAATATATATATATATATATATATATATATATATATATATATATATATATATATATATATATAACTTTTATAGTTCATAAATTTATTTAACACGATGACGGTCGGTTCTGTGGTGGCTACAGCAAATTTTTTTAATTAAATAACTGTTATTTTTACGAATACGTTATTCAGTGATTTTTTTAACCACTGGGTACATTGAGTATTTGTGTAAGCTTAGATCACTGATTAGGACATTTGTTTTGTCTTTTGCTACTAATAATAAAAGCTTAGCTTTCGAAATACGTCTATAGCTTTTTTAATATTGTTGTTTGTGACTTAAGGAAAATTATTTTATTTTACTAACTGTTCGCCACAGTAAGATCATATTTTCATTTATTATATAGGTGTTAGTTTTGCTTTATTCGAAAAAATATGTATTTATCATTTTTTTTTCTTTCAATTAATGATTAAAATATTTACCAGGTAGGTACAGTGCCTCTGGAACTTACTGATACTCTCGCATATATAAACTTTGCGAATCCACGAAACTCCGATTAAGAAACACTGCTTTAGTTGCCTTTAGGAGGGAGCTTGCTGGTACAGCGTCTGTGTGTGTGTGTGTTTAGTATCTATCAGTGTGTTTGTGGCAGTTACTGGCAATTGCAAAAGCCCATGGACGGAAGTGGGGCAAGGAGTGTGTCCGTGTGCACTTTTTGTCCCTCATAAGTTACGGCAAATGCGACGCCGTGACGCCGCATTGTAATCGTACTGTATTAGGAAAGCCGATAATTAATTACTTAATTAAGGAAAGAAATTGAGGCACATTTTTGTGGAATTGACGCTATAGTTGCTTTTATAGCAATTGGGGAAACGGTATAGGCTGCTGGTTTCTGTGTCAAGGGGTGACTGATTTAAAATTATTTTCTTTTTGGTAATATAGAGGGGGAGATCTAGTTTCTAATATTAAAAATTCTAAATTTATTGGCTGATACCCACAAGCTTGGTTTCAACTAATACTTCATCATCTCGATGATTTAAATAATTATTTTATGTTATTATATTTTTGTTAAATTTTACAATTTGTTGTTATTATATTTATATGCTTTTAATATAATAAATTAAGGAATATATGAATGTTTATAAACAATATGTATAAATAAATCATATTGTTTACTATTTTATTTGTATAAATTATGGTAATAATATACCAAACAAATATTGTTATTATTTAAATATAATATTATAAATAAATAGGTACTGTAATAATTATTAAAATCTGTAATTTAAAATTACAGCAATTTTTTAAAATTTAGAATTAAATAAATTTTTTGGCCAAAATATATAAAATTTATTTTTAAGTATAATTATAGAATTGTTATTCATCGAATATGTAATTATAGTTATTATTTACGAAAAAGTTTAAGGCACGAACCGCAAGGCAAGTATTGCAATTCATGTGAATGAGTAATGGTCATTACATGCAAGTAGAACGACAACGGGCTTCTACACGCTAAATTAATAATTTGAACAATGAAAAAATAGGGTATATATAAAATGAACATATAAATATGTCAATAAACGCCAGATAATAAAAATTGCAACTTGATGGTTATTTGCAAAAGTTATGCAAATTAACGTCAGATATATACAAGTCAGTTAGGTTAGGTTAGGTTTTATTTGTCTCATTGCTAAGCTATTTTAATGTGCATATCAAATAACAGTGTGAATTTCTATTAATGGTTGTTACATTGTCCTATTCTGACGTTAATTTTTAAGCGTGCATAAAAATTTCACCTAAAAAAATGTTTCACATCAAAATAAGATTTAAACATTACAAAAATAATATTAGTCTATTTGTTCAATTATATATTTTTCAGTTTATTATTTTGATTTACATTATTTTATTAAGTACAAAGTATTAGAATGTTGTCGATTTGTTACAATATAAAGTTTACTAAACGTATTAGTATTAAAATCTGTGTATTACAACATTGTTCACATACATACACACACACACGTACACACAATATATAACCTAACCTAACCTAACCTAAAAGAAAAGTTAAGCATTTATATGACATATAACACAAGAAGCAACAAAAGTTTGAAGTGATAAAATGTCAAAGTTTAAGACAAGTTCTATTTCATTACTGACATTAATTCGCCCTTCAACTATTACGTTTTATTTTCAAAGATACAATTTATAGTTTAAAAACGGCACAAAATTTTTATTTTTGCAACTTTGCTGGGTGCTGGAAGAACATAAATATTTCTTGACAAATAAACTCTCCGGCTATCGTATTCCTTTTCAGTCTTTGTATTGTTACCGGAAAAGAGTTTTTCATAAACTTTTAATGTTTCATTTTTTATGTCATACGATTATGTTTTCAAATCTAGATTGATAATAAATATTTTGTAAACGTAATTTTATATATGAAGCATTGTGCTTTTTTTTTAGTGTTACAAACTGAATTTTTGTTTTTTTAAGACATTGTTGTTATAAACTACAAAATTTTTGCGTTTTTGACTCCGTTACGGCTAAGTTTCAATGAAAATTCCAGCCCAAATATTAACTTTAACATTTTTCATTCGAAAACAAACTGTTAAAGTTTGGCAAACTTGTTATAAAAAAAAAAGTAAAGTATTATTTCGTATATATAATTTTTTGTTTTTTAATATTTTATAATACTTATTTTTACAACAATAAAAATATTTATATTAATTTATATTTGTAGCGATGAAATAAAATGCAATAGCAAATAAATTTATTTTTAAAACTGAAATTGCATTCAACAAAAAAATATTTTATCTGAAAAATATTTATAAACAAAAAATTATTTTCAATATTAAATGAACCAGGAAAAATACTAGAATTAATTGCAAAAGTTTTAATTTTTTATTTCCTCATTTGTTTAAAAATTTATTAGTATTTCTTTTAATAGTATAATTTTATTGCTTAGTAAATAAGTTGAAAATATACAAAATTCTTTATAATAAAATATATATTATTTTTTTTTACTGAATAATAATTTCGAGCAGAACATAAAACATAAATTTGAAATTTTTCTGTTGTTATATTTAAGTTAAATACTGATAAGAGACAAACTAAACGTCGGACTGTTTATAGAAACGAAGGTTATAAAATGATTTAAGAAAACTTATCATAAAATTCTAATGCCTTCTTTGGAACGTATCATTATTCAACATGGACTTGAGACATTTTGTTAGTTTTGTCATTCTTATTGGGATTTTTTTACACGTAAGTACCTCAAATTTTTATTTTTAAATCGTTATTTAAGTTAGCAGATTTAACGTGTCTATTCTGTAAAACGATAAATAAAAATTCTAGAATTTATTAAAATGTTTACTACATCGTCTAAGATAGTTAATTTTCTAATTATTTACAAAAAACTTAAAATATTATAATAAAAAATTTGTAATAATACAAATAATATTTGATTTACATTGAATAAATATTTATTTATTAGAATATTCGGATTTATAAAAATAAACTAATATATAATTTATTTTACACATTTTTATATCGTAAAAGTTTTCATTGTTTATTGAAATTTTTAGACATTTTCACAGAATAGATTTTTATTTTGAATTTCAAACATATGAAAATTAATTTTATTAATTATTATTAATATTAATATAGAACATATTTTTTTTACTTTACAATTTAATTTAATTTAAAATTTTATTTATTGCAATTTGAAATTTATAGTAACATTATATTTATATTTACATATATTTTTAATAAAGAATTATTTAAATAAATATTAAAATATGCAAATTTTTAGGAATTGCATGAAAATTTTATGTAAATATATCTACATATAAAATTATGAAATGCAAAAAATTTGCTAATTATTTTGTAACACTCTCTTATTAAATTTAATATTTAATTTCAATTTGTGTACTTAAAATAAATTTAGATATTTTAATATGTTATATTTAATTGTTTCAATATTAATATAATACAAATACGAGTAGTATTTGTAATGAGAATATAATTAATAATTATTAGATTTTAATAAACTGTGTGAAGTAAATTTATTGCAAGTTATTTTTTAATTATTAACAGAATATTAACTAAGTTTCGCAATAGTTTTTTCACTTTCATTGATTAAGTTTACAAATCCGTTTATTCAATATTCTAGTTTAAGCAAATGTAGTATCCGATGTAAGTATCCAATTAACTAACTAAACAAAACCCCACTAATTAATTAACTAGATAGATTTTAGCTCTACTGATTTTATGCAATTAAACTATAGGTACACTTTCAACAAGTTGCAGATTTTTACGTGAAATTGTTTTGAACCAAATTGAAACTTAACTAATTTTATATTGTATTGTTGTTACGAATATATTTTATATGAAAGTTTTCTAATTCTTTAAACATTTTTTTTGCCAATTTTATCATTCCAAGAGTTTCTTGCAGAATAAACTCGTTCCTGGATATTTGATATATGCAAGAGTTGCAATGAAAGAATAATAATATTATATTAATAGATAAATATTTTTTAAAAATAATTTTTTTTTTTTTAATAAAATTTAACATTTGTTGTTAATTTTCAGTTAATTTATTATGAATAATTTTATTCTTACTATATATGCTATACTATGTAATAGTTATTAAAAATATAATAATAATTTATTGCTAAACAGAAATAAATTTCAATTACAAAGCAATATACAATTTAAATACAATGCAAAAATATTACAAAACAAATCAATAAATCAAGCATTACATACGCATTTGTTTCTAGTATTTAAAGTACAACTCGAAAATTAAATTATTGATGAAAAAAGTGACTTTGTAGTAAAATTTGGCATGAAAACTTTTTAGTTTAATTTATAAATTATTTACACATATAACAAAGCTGTTTATATTAAATGATATCAATTGAACATTATTTGAAATCAAAAATTATGTTTTCTAGATATTTAAAATAAAATCTTTTCAATTTTAAATTTTACGTTGAAAGTTTACATATCGGTTTAAATTGACGTTTTAAACATTATTTTTTATTAATATATTTCACAAATAATCTGATAAATACAAGTTTCTATTAACATAATTATACTTTACGTAAAATAAATAAATTATATCAGAATATATTTTAGTACTATTACAAATAATATATTAAACTTAAATTTATTATTAAGAAATCTTCCGTTAAGGCCACTTAAGTAATTTATTCATAATTTAAAAATAAATATTTTAAATAAATTATGAATTAAATTATACCAAAAATAATTACCTATATTATTCTTAAATTTAAGATTTTCTTTTTAGATGTCAGTGATATAGTGCTGGTTCAAATATTTAGTGAAAAAAATAATGTCAAATTTTTATTCATAATTTATTTATAATATTTATTCATAAATTATAAACAAATTATTACCTTCTAAAGTTTACCTTCATTTGTTTAATAACAAATTTATAATCCTAGTGCAGGTTTGAGTTCCTAGAATACAAATTTATTTTTTAATATAAATATTAATAAAAATAATATATTCTCTAAATATGTTTGTATCAAATTATAAATGAATTTTAATTATATTTATCAACAGGATTCATCAGCTGCCGAAAATAAAACAGAATGTTTTCTAGCACGATTAGTAAATAATGTTAAACGATATATGACAAGTTTAAACGAGACATCAACTATGTTAGATAAACTAAACGATCTGAATGCTATTGTTGAGAAAAAGGTTATGGGTCCAGTTGTAATTGCAAAAGAACTACTCGACGAGAAAATACAGGATGTTCAAGTGATGATAACATCGAAAGAGGAACAAGCTAATACTCAAAAGTTGGATATAACGAAATGCATATCACCATTTAATCACAATATAATTTACTTGAGAAAAAACTCAACTGAAAATATACGAAAATGTATTTTATCCGAATTAGAAATTGTTGAAAATGCATTATTTCCGCAAGGCAAAGAAATTAAACCGAAAATTTTTAATATTACCGCCGTTTGCGATAATGAAAAAAGTATTTTAAGATGTATTATAAGAAGATTATTGGATGAAATTGATGATGTAACGTTGGATGATATATTTTTAATGATTAATTTTATTGATTTTGATGACAGAATATCGGAAGAACGAATCAAAAATTGCACCGCGAATAAAGTTGGCGAATCGTTTTTAGAGTTAAGTCAGACAACAGTTACTTTTACGAAATGTGTAACGAAAATATCTGGAAAATTTAATTTTTAATCCTTTAACTACGGATATATTTTAAATTGTAAAACAAAAACTTGACAATATTTTTAAATAAAAATTGTTAAACAAAATGTTTAAAGAATATACTACAATGTAAAAATAAATAAAAATATTAGCAATGATTACCAGATTAGAAATGATTTTCCGCCGTTTATTTTCTGATAAAATACTTAATTTTTAAATAAATTTAATATTGAGAAAATAGAATGATATTTATTTAATAAAATTAAATTATAATTCGAATTTGTATTCAAATTTCATTTATTATAATTTAATAAAATATTGCAATTTTATTTTATATAGGTACGTATAAAATATTTAATATTAATTACATTTTCAATTAATTGTATTATATTTATTAAATATGTGCATATTTATTTTAAGTATTAAAATTTTTGTAATATTATTTTATATTTAGAAATAGCTATTATTAAATATTAATTACCATGGCAATTTTTTTGTTTTATGAATGGGTAAGTAGGCAATTAATTTATTTTTATTTATTTGATTAAAAATAAATGTCGTGTTTGAAATATTTTCATTATTTGTTTGTATACTAAACTTGATGTACCATTTAATCAGCAATGCATGCGGATTACGAGAACAATATAAGATACGATTTTATAAAGTTTAATTAAACAAAATTTTCGTCAGAAGTACTTTTGACGTTTACTTAAAATCATTTATTAAGCAATTTTAATTAATTTATTTGAATTTTATAATATTAGACTTTAAAATATATATAAAAAATAGAAATACTATCCATATTTGATAAGAGATTGAATTTAAAATTTATTTTAAAGCAAAAAAATCAAACCACTTTTTCATAAGCAAAAGAGGTGGAAGTACGAGCTTAGATTATGATTATCTTAGTTTTTAGATCAATTTAAACAAAAATTATAAACAAAACTGATTGATTTCTTTTGTGGTTGAAAATTTCATTCCATTCTGAAATACATTTACTGTTGCTGTAAAAAATCGATACAAATTAATTCCGGCACATTTTAAAATTTTAATAAGTTCATTTCACCTCGACTGAAATGCGATAAATAAAAATTCAATCGGAAACAGTATATATACACATTGCACACCAGTGACGGAATAAAATGGTTTTGTCCAAAAATAACAAAACACAAACACACCTCACACACATCTACACGTCTGCCAAATCAAAAATGGTTTCGTTTACCACGGTTTCATTTTGCATGTTGTGTATCGGATTGTTGGTTAGTTGCGCCCAATGAAATTGGGGGAGAATTTTAATCTGTGAATTTTATAGATTATTTATGATTGTACTATTTGTTTTTAATTGAAACGGTGTTAATTTCTTTTTTTGAATTTTATTTTAAATTATTTGGCTTTCTATTTTGACTACAAAAACTGTTAGACTTATGCTCGGTTTCATAAACGATTTAACACTCTGTTAAAATTTAACACGTTGTTAAAACCGGTTTTAAATACGTTTTTAACATTGTTATTTTTTAACATCGTTGTTAAAATTTAACATTCCTTTATGAAACCCAGCATTAGTAAGTTATTTTAGATGAATGTTATAAGCGCTTTGGTGAAAAATAATTTTTAAAAGTGACGATAGAATACGAGACGGTTTTTGTTATAATTTTTTCGACGCAATTGAGCCTTCACCTATTTACAAGTACTTTACCAAGCCTTTGTGTGTGTGTATTTGTGTGTTAGCCTCAAACTGCAAGTGATTTATATTTGCACTACTTGCAAATAAATAAAAAAGTTATAAATCTCATTTGAAATTCGTATGATGGGTGTAGTACGACTGGGTGCATATATTGTAGAATGCACAAAGCGGATTGCACTGATTCTACGACTATGTGTGTTTGTGTGTGTGTGTGTGGGTGTGTGTGTGTGTAACGGAGTATATATACCACCGTACGTATGTACGTTTTATACATGCATACACCTCTTGACGCAATGATTTTGTCTGTGTGTGTGTGTGTGTGTGTGTGTGTGTCTGTTCCAGCTTGCTTCTCGGATGCGTAAATCTTCTTCCTCTCCTCCTGGTACTCGTGTGTTGTACAGGGTGTCCTCATTTTCATTTCACGTACGACTAGACAACTTGACATACTACGTAATTTATTCATAAAGATTTATTAGTTTTAATTTTACACTTTAATGAATGGACTTGTATTTTAATTGTTTTAGTTTCTAGTTTAGGTTAGGGGTAATGTTAAATTAACACAACGAAACTTAGCAAAGAGATATATATTAAAATTTAATTTACGATTTGCATAATTAATACGTAGTTTGTTTCTTATTTGAACAGATTTTTATTAAATAACTTTTATTGAAAACTGATAATAAATAAATACTTATTTATATGCAACTTAAATATAATAAATAATAATAATTAGTTCCTGTAATTCGTAAGCGGAGTAGGGGGCTATATGCTCAACAAACTAATCTTAATAATTTGTACTTGCATTATCAATGGTATTAATAACAACTAAACAAGAGATCTACATTTTATAGTGGATTTCGAATTAAATCAGACACAGCCGATATCAGTGCAATAATATAAAGTTTGTAGCATGTTCCAAATTAGTCGCACGACTAATTTAAATAGCGATATAAGCGCGATACCTTTGGAGACCTTTTAATTTTTCAAATAAAAATTTATTTTTAAAGATTAATTATACATACATACATACACAATCACGCCATGTACCCAAAGGGGTGTGGCACAAACTCTTTTCATCATTCCGAAATCAGTCGCCTCCAAACATTCCTGTCCAAACAAGCAACTTTCGCTTCATCCACATTCATAATTCCTCTCATACATTCTCTTTTATTCCTATTAATTATAAAATAGAAATATTAGATTTAAAATTATATATAAATTTACTATCACTTAGTAATATTGATTTGAAATTCTGTATCATAAAATCTGTTACTAGAATATGTTATTATATATATATATATATATATATATATATATATATATATATATATATATATATACGGCAGTATATCCAATAAAAAATTTGTATTATACAAAACTACTTATATCAGATGAATGTCATAAAAATAATATTTATGAACAGTCCCTGTATACGAATAGGAACTGAAACATAGCTGAAGAGAATTATGCAAAAAAAGCCACATCACGTGCGCTTGGTTTCCTCAATTTAAAATTAGCGTAGAGAAACATAATTTATGAACGCAATTAGGGGCCAAAGTGTTCGAAGATTGAAATCTTGGATTGCATCCAAAATGCACTACTACCCACTTCAAAATCCTTTTCCTTTATTTTATACGGCCTTTTGCTTCGTATGCAGCACGTACCCAGTTTGAAACCTTTCTCTTTTCAACTGTTTTTTACTTTTTGAAAGGAAAAATAGACACTCTTTTCCTTAACTTCTTTACGCTAATCTTACATTGCGCTTCGTATGATAATTACACGAAAAGTTATTGAGATTTTTTTTTTTTCGGGAAGGTGGAATTTTAAATTAGTTTTTGTGATCGTATAAATTTTTGGTTATTGGTTTAATTTATTAAAAGTTTAATGTTTCTTGTAATCTATTTTTTTGTCTGCTTAAATAAGTTTAAATTTGCGTCTGTTGGTAAAACAGATTGTAATGTTTTTTTCTGGCTGCAATGTAATGTACAATTTAAATAAAGTAGATATAGTTCTTTTAAAGTTTTAATAGCGAATTCAGATAAATGGTATGCTTGAAATGAATAAGTAAAACAGACAATAAATAAATTAACAAATTTAAGTAATTATATAAGTGTTGAAAGTACAGTATAATGACTTATAATGTCTTTTTCGCAGTATTAAATATAATATACTATAAATATTTTGTTGTTTTGTTGTTTATCCGTAAATGATATTTAGTTTTATATTATATATGAAACACTCTATATATATATATATATATATATATATATATATATATATATATATATATTTTCATATTAAAACTATTAATTTAATTTCTAAATCTAGTTACTTATGTAAAAAAATATTAAATTGCAATATGATCTATTGTAGCAAAAATGTAAATAAAAAAAAATTAATTTCTGAAACCACAAAATTAATTTAATTTAAAGTATAGCTAAATACATGTTTTGGAAGCTAATCTTTTATCATCAATAGCAAATTAATAAAATAAGTATATAAACATAAAATAAACATTAATGTAGAAAAAGGATTGATTATTGAAAGAAAGCCTAGTCAGCGATCTAAAATTATAACTATCTATTTTTACTACTTTGACTGCAAGGAAAAGTAGTATAGCGTTTGGTACGGTGTCTGTAACATTTTCAAAAAAAAAAAAAAATTGTATAGAAATCCTTCATATAGCCTGTAGATGACGAATCTGAACTTAGTTTATGTGGGTGTATGTGTGTGCGTCGTCAGCTCGCTCGGTCGTAAGTCAAAATTTTGTGGCCGCAACTCCTCCTAGACGGTTCAACCGATTTTAATGAAATTTTCAGGATAAATTTGTCTAGTACCCAAGATGGTCATGTGGTTTTATTTTTTTCCAGTAATGCCAACTTTCCGAGAAAAAAATTACTAAAGTTTTTAAAAATTCATATTGGCTACGTTATTTATCCGATGTTGTTCAAATTTTCAGAAAACATTTCCCTAGTGCTCCCATTAATTATATAATTTTATTAATATCCAGTGTTGCCAACTTTCCGAGAAAAAAATTACTAAAGTTTTAAAAAATTTATTATGGCTATGTTATTTAACCGATTTTACTCAAATTTTCACAAAAGATTCTCCTAGTATTCATATAATTTATGTAATTTTAACAAAATACAGTGTTGCCAACTTTCCGAGAAAAAAATTACTAAAATTTATTGTAGCTACATTATTTATTCGATTTTGATCAAATTTTCAGAAAAGTTTTTCCTAGTGCCCACATAAATTATAATATTATTAAAATACAGTGTTGCCAACTTTGCGAGAAATGTCAAAGTAGTCTCTATATGGGTTTACCCATATACTTCTAATCTTGTTTAATTTATTGTTCAAATTTCAATTACCTATTAATTTTTAACTATCAACAAAAGGAAGCAAGCCATTTAAAATCTACAAGATATTTTTTGTTGTTGTGGCTATAGTAATAGATATAGCCCATGAAGGCAAGGAAGAGTATTTTCTTTTCATTTCTAGCTCGGTCCTTTTATGGTTTTTCTTAGTCGCTTTTCGCCTTGTTTCTTTCGCCGTATGCGTACTAATGACTAAGCTCTCGACAGCAGCGCTATTCCGGTGAGCAAGGAGCAACGTAGAGACTATATAGATTAGATCGCATATCTTAAATACAGCTGTGAATTAAGAATGTTCTAAACATAATACTGACGTTTTTTTTTATTAAAAGTTCAGGTTGATTGTATTTTATTTTTAGGAGACATAAAATTTTATTGAACGAATTTTATATTATTACAAAGTAAAAGATGAATCACCTTTTGTTCAGGAAATATATCATCTTGCTGTCAAATTTAGACAAAAACTGAAACCAGTTTTTAAATTACATTCTCGAAAAATATGTATCGCTCCGATATCTACTGATATTATAAAATAAATACAGTTTTTAGATAAATATAAATTAATAATTAGAAAAATATTATTAAATGTTGATATTTCAAACAAGAGTTACTGCTGAAAAGAATGAAATTAATTTTTTTTTTTAAACAGATTCAAAATAGCATATTTGAGAAGTTATAGGTTAATAAAAAGAATGAAATAAAAATATTTTTAAATATGTAAAACATACTTTTTTTACAACTAGCTTCAAATCATATAGTTTCTTAACAATTTTTACTTGTATTGTTATCGGTGCTGGTACAAAGGGGTACAAAGTTTTAATACCAGAAATAACATTTTTTTAAATTTAATATTTGTGTGAGCGCGGAGCGAACCAGAGTGAAAAAAATATTACTTTAAAACTAACGTTTAACTATTAATTCAAAATTAAACATACTTTTGATTTGTAAAATTTTATTTTTATAATAGAAATATTTTTTTCAATAATAATAAATAATGAAATGTTATAGTATAACTATTTTGAAAGTTTTATATGAAATTATTTACTATTTGAAAACTCAGTGCTTTCTGGAAAAAATTGAAGTGAAAAATTATTAATAATTTTCAATTCAAATATATATTATATTTTGTCTCAAATTTAATAGTAGGAAAATTATAATTATTAAATAACTAATGTATAATTAGTTCTTCGTAATAGTATATAATATGGCGTAAATGCACAAAAATTCAATGTAAAAAAAAACAATTTTCAACGTCAAAAACTATTTACTTGAAAATTATAAAAGAATTTCAAAATAGTTATATTATAACTTACTATTATTTATTTTTATTAAAAAGAAATATTTTTAATATGAAAACCCGAAAGTATAAATACTATTGCATTAATAATAAAAATGTTGATTTTAAAGTAACATTTTTTTCAGTTCAGCGACTTGTAATAGAAAGAGTTTGTGCCACACCTTTTTGGGCACATGGCGTAATTGTGTATGTATGTATCTATGTAGAGACTTGTGCGGTCCGAATTAAACACTCTACCACTGGCCTACGGCTGTCTGTTATAGATGTATGTGTATGTTTTTGTAATAACTACTTTTCATAACATTAATGAAACAAATAAACCAAACGTAAGTAGAGTTGCAAAATACTAACACCAATATATATCTAGTAATACATAACGTTGTTTTATCCATTTCTATAGTAGCAGTACTACTAATACTTTGTTACTGATACTAGTATGATCTGTGCATCGCCTGAAGCTATTTCCGTTTGCGCCGACTCTATCAACAATGTTAGATACACTGGAATACAAAATCCGGTTCACGCTACAAAAAAAAAATATGGCAAAAACTACTTCTCGTGGACACCTAGTACAGCATCAGTTTTCAAGCATCGTGCGCTTTAGGGCATTCTCGAAATATACAATGGGTTTAAGATTGCTAAACCTTTATATGATAATAAATAAATATATGATGTTACTTTGGCGAAAAGTTAATAAAATAAAATAATTTCAAAAGCTAAATACGTATTTCGAAAGCTAAGCTTTCATTATCAATAGCAAACGTTAAAACTAGAGTCTTAATCAGTGATCTAAGGATACTCAACGTAACTAGTGATCAAAGAACACTGAAACATTGAGTGAAAGTAATTCCTGTTTAAATTGGAAAGAGTTTGTGCCACATTATTAGGGTACATGACGTGATTATGTATGTATCGAATTATAATTAAATAATTTTTTATAGTTATGAAAATTACAGTGAATTATGTGTTATAATTTTTTAATAAAAATAAATTAAAAAAAATTACATTTGTATCACTTTACTATTGGAAGTAAAATTAAGTATTTTTTATAAAATATAAATATAAAATTTTTATAATAACATTGCTAACTATATTCATATATATCAATGTAATGTACGTGACTTGATTAATACATGAGTTTATCATGACTAGTCAATTATATAAAAATGTATTTGGCTTGCTGGTCGATCTTGTTTAAAAATTAACTAAATTAATTATTGAAAATTGAAAAAAATCTGAAAATATCAACAATTTTGTAATATGTTTTATATCTGCTACACAAAATCTGAAACAAACGCTGTATGTTACATGTATATAAAACATGGCGTCATCCGTTCTCCATATATTTTCCCGAAGCTTTCATTGAAGATAGATCGGTTTTTATTTAACTTTTTCCAAGCGCAAAACGTACAGCAATACGTCATCAGAATGAGACAGATGATGTTTTAAACATACGAGATATAGAGAAATGCTTGCTGCGCCTGTTTCTCAATATTATTGTTGTCGTTCAACATTTTTTTTTTCTGCTTTACGTTTTTTTCATCCGTAAACAATGTATATGAAAAAGGCTGTTTAATTTCTTTTTTTTTAATTTGGACATTTACGCATCGGCAAATATTATCTGGTTGGGTTTTGCGTTTGATCCAGTTCAGATTTTTTGACGTTCAAATGAATGAAAACTCTCTTCTATATAGACATGATGCCGGGTGAAAAGCAACTCCGGTCGGAGTTTTGTTGCTTTATTTTGATAAACCTTTTGTATCGGAATAATTTGTTTGTATCGAGAGTAAATATTGTGCATCCAACATCACAATATGATTTGTTGCAATATTGGCTGTCATTTCAAGGTGTTCAAATTAATTACTTTTCGAAAAAAAATTATGTGCTTCGGAATTTATTCATTAGTTTGTTTACAGATTATTTTATTTATTTAATAGTTATTTAATAATTTTTATAAAATAATTTGTGATTTTGACATTTGTTGTAATAGCAATATTAGACTTAAAGTTTTAAAACAAAAATTTATTTAATTATCTTGCGAATATTACCAACTTAAATAGTACTTCAACAAAAATAGATAAAGTATACGTCATTAATTTTCTTTCTGCTATAGGCTGATATATTTATTTAAATATTTGTAAAAGAATATCAATTAAATTTTTAATTAAAACTAATAACAATATATAATTAAAAGACTTTAGATTAAACCTGTGTATGAATTATATTAAAATTTGATGTTTTGAAATGTACTTAGTGTTACTTTGTTAACATTATTTATTATTATTTAATGAAATTGGTAATAAATGCATATTAGAATTAAATGACTTAAATGTAATTATATACGTTATTAAAAATTCAACTAATATTTGTAAACTTTTATTTCATTTTATTTGTGCAACTTCTACTTTTATATAAAATTCTGGACATTTTTATTTAGAAATATTTTAAGTATTCACTTCAACTTTTCATAGTATTGCACAGAAATAAAACATCTAAATATTGAATCACTATATTCGATTGAGTAAATCGAATTAAAAAAAATTCAAATAAAAATATGGAAAATCAATGTTATTTTCTCTGTGACTTTTAAAAAACTACGAGAGGACAAAAAATCAGTCACAAGATCTCTCTTTCAGTATAATACGAGTATATATGAATGTTGTGTGGGTATGGGCTCTATGGTAAATGTGTACACTTTTCGAACTCAAACTGAGCATTCCTTGAGAGCAGGCACAATCGCTGGGGAATGCCATACGAAACTTCGGGAACGAGTGAGTGCTGTTTACGATTCTATTGACTGGATTCTTGTGGCACAGAAAAATGGGAAAAAGTCCGGCCATATATGCGGGATATGATTCTCTACTGGTTGATTTTTTAAAATTTGTAATTAGAATGTATTTTATACAATATTAGCTAATTTGACGTTTTGTTTTTTTCGAAAATCAGGTTGCTGACGAACGTCATCGTACAAAACTGTTATTTCAATATCAAATTACATTATCATTAACATTCATAACTAACATTTTAATAATTATAATAATAATGTTTATTTATTTAGCATATGCAAATAATGGTATTACAGAATTAATACAAATTATTATCAATAAATGCAAAAGGAATATTTAATAAATAACTTTCAATTTTCGAATTTTGAATTTCGAAATACAAAAATTGAAAATAACCAAAATTTCTTGAGAATTCTCAAGACTGGTTTTCTCAAACAGAACGTCTACCCGTAATAGTTTCTGGAATATGGAGCAGAACTATGCACTGAAAATAATAAAAACAATTCTGATTGCTGCGTCAATAGTTATTTTTCTTTAACAAGTAATAAATATAGTGTAATAGTTTTCATCCAGATACTTTAAACTTGTTCTACAAATATTATTATCACACTCAATGCATTTATACCAAATGGAGTTTACTTTAAAAAAAAAAGAGCTCTTTATTACCCCATCAACAGAATTACAAAGTAAAACCATAACAAACGTATTTGAGAATTACCATCAAGCGGAACTGCTCTCGAAACACATTCTGGTTCTCAATATGTCCGATTTATAGAAATGGGTCCAGCGTAGGTCTGGTGAAGAGAGAGCGAGAGAAAGTTCTTCCACGTTTCCAATAATCATAAATAGCTTCCAAGTTTTCGTTCAGCCCGCTCGCTTGATGTTGATGGAAATACTCGTTATAGGCATTTCACCTATTCCAGTTTCAAACAGTTTTGGCTGTTTGTGTGTGTTTACCCATCAGACCATCCCTGTAGCTGTCTGGGTATCATAACCGATATAATTTAGGTAATGGCGCGACACACCGAATTGATGTTGTTACAATAGTTTCAACTCGAAGGCTGTAAGGATAGCATAAGGATAAGATATGATGGCGTATGAGATACGTTGGGCTGGACTGCGCTGCGCGTTCTTTGGGCTCTTGGTGGATTATTTACTCTTTTGTTTTGGTTCTATTCAGTTGACGGAAGCAATGATCCTTACCGGATATTTATGATTGAAATATGCAGTTTTGAATTGGATATCGTATATTGTCTATGGAATAATTTAATTTCGAGTTGCTCATGCGAACTATATAAAGACAAATTGTTTTGAATATTTAGATTTAGATGTTCTGAAATACTATTTGAGAATTAAAAGTTAATATTTAATTTTTATAATGGAATATTAAATGAAAAAAAATTATTATATGGCGGGAACCGAAACCGTAAAATTTATAATTGTATTATAAAAATTAAATTAAACAGTTTATAACAGAGTAAAAAATCATTCAAAACCCAATAGGTTATAGTTCTGTATTATTAAATATTAATACAGAACTATAACCTTTTTATTTTAAACAGTTTATATTTAAATCACAAACAAATTTTTGTAAAAGCATATCTGGAATACGTACTTAATTTTTTATATGCATATAGTCAGAAAAATATTGATGCAATAAAAATAAATAAATGGAAATATAAAAATTGTTCGGTAAATTCACTAGAGATACTGCAGCTAATAAATGCTTCCATTAAAAAAAGCCGAACTCAAATAAAAGCGCTCAACGCAAACTTATGAAAAAAAAAAAACAACAACTTTGCTATAAAAAAGTTTTTCGAATCGAATCAATGCCCATTGAAATGTAAATAATCGTTTTGGAAATTCGGAATTTGGAAAAGTACCCCGAAGGCTTTTTAATAGGGTATGGAGGATTTTTATTTTTACAGAAAAAGGGAATTAATGAGCATACTAAAATTATAACTGACCACAATGCATTCGAATAAAGTTAAAATATACAAGGGGGAAAGACATAATATGCCTCATTTTGTTTGTATTTAATTTTATTGTTATGCTATATAATTGAAATTTTTTTTTCTTTTTGTGTTGTGTTAATAATGTGTTCATAAAATTAAAATTTTGCTACTGCACGTGTGCCAATTAGGTCAAGATAAAAGTTTTTTGTTGCAATCTAACCTGATCTTGGCCCAACTGGCATGCGTCGATATTACTCTAAAAAGATTATCAAGGTGTCGTCCCATATGGATGTCCATGTTTTGCCCCCGCACAGAAACGTCTTAACAGATGGGGCACTATTTTATATATGTTTACACTGACACATTTCATAATATTTAAGGAAAATTAATAATTATTTTTATTTTTGTAAAAAAATATTAAATTAATTTGAATACGTAAAATAAAGGAATAATAATGATATAATTAGTAACTGTAATGAATAATAATTTACAAAAAAAAAAGAAATATTTTTTCTGCTTGTTACAGTTCAGTAATTTAATTGGCTATTTGTAAGAGTTTTTCCACAGGCTCTAAAAAAATTGTTAAATCAATGAAATAGATGAACGTGCTACTACGTCAAATACTGATTGTCCTCAATTTTTGTATTGGTTAGTTTCGTGGAAAACAGAAAAACAAGTACCGAGTACTTTGTACCGTACGAATTGGCTTCATTATGATTTTAATCAACTTTATTTTTTTCTCTTTGTAATTTTTCTGATTTACGTACATTTTAATTAAATTATTTAAAATTGCTTTTACAAACTTTTCTTTTTCAATAAATACACGTAGAAATAGTTTACAAGGTTATAATTATTTTTGTATTTTATATATATTTTTTAAATTATGCGTTTAAATGTTGATTAATATTTTAATTAAATATGTATATAAGTTAAATATAGTTTCCATTATAAAAAAAATGTACGTTTGCAATAAAAATAAAAATCTAAATAAACTATTTGTATACAAAAACTTGTTATCGAAAATAAACTTAACAGTGAGAAAATTTTTGCTTTATATCGGTGATTTTTACTTCTAACTCAAAAGTAAACGTGTTTTTGAACTGTAAACTAATGTTTTTGTAATGAAAATAAAATCTAAAAAAAATAATAATAGTAAGTAATAGTATAACTATTTTCAAAGCTTTATATAAAATTAATTAATATTTAGTTTAAAAATAAAATCACATTTGAACTGAAAGTTATTAATAATTTTGCAATAGCATTTATCATACCTTTTTTGATGATATCAATTTACGCATTATTCAAAAATTTGTGAATATTTCAATCAAACACTTAAGGCTCATACCTACCCTACTTACCACAAAATTAGTGTTATGTTTTACCGCAGAGCTACTATTTCTGAACAAACAATACAAACACTCGATTTTAGTTTTATCTATTGTTATTCGTTTTATTACAGTCAAAATTGGGATTATTGCCTTTTAACAAATCAACTTTAATTTATTATTGAATGATTTGGGATTTGATAGCTGTGGAACAATGTAAAAAGCTATGATATTTTTTTATTAAAATACTGAAACAAAGTATGAGTGAAAACAATGTGGCTTAGTGGACTATGCTCTCAATTGGGTTATTATACAATGAAATTAATCATCAACGAAACGCATTTACAAAGCTGAGTAAACTTTGGGGACCGATAAAAAATACCGCTTTTTAATTTGTACGTAAAAGTTTTTTTCTCTGTTTGTTTTAAGCGTTCAATTGGCTGGCAGGTGAAAAAAATTATTGATTTTTATTAACTGAATTTTAATATTTTATTATATTACTACATTTAGAAATTTGAAAAAAGACCAATAAGGCAAAAATTAGTTTTGAAACAAAATATTTTCAGACTATCGATTTTGCTTAAAACATAAAGTATTGTTTTGTTAACTAATTTCCATATTGATGAAAATTCTTGTTTTGGAAAATTTGATAATTATATTTATGAAAATGTAAAAAAAATACTGTTGATAGTCGCCAATCTGTCCACCATATTTAATAATGTACACTTTGGTACAAACTACATGTATTTAGTATTTATAACCGGTAATTTGGTAATTTTTATTATATTTATAATTTTTGTCACACACACAGACACGTACTCCACGTACATCATCATCCTGACTGAAAAGCTAACTAAATATTACCAATATTACAAGATAACTGGACAAAATAGACCTCATCAGTTTTATTCCTTACTCCAGATTATTTACTTTCTATAAACCGCGTTATGATGCAACCTGTTTTGTATTAAATTAACTTGATGTTACTAAAAATATTGAAATAAAATTTAGCTATTGTTTTTACAATATTTACTACATTAATGTTCGTATTCTGCAACATTTTCGTTAAAATTCTTAGATTTCGTAAGAAATCTTTCTATTTTAACTTTAATTATTATTTTAACAAACCATTATTTTTAACGAGAATGTTTATGCATACGGGCATTAGTAAGATATTTACTATTTAAGGACATAATAAAATCTCAGATTTTGGAATTAACTTTTAACATTCTTTTACTAAATATGGAACAAATCAGTGTACTAAAATTTTGTTTATCTTTTTAAAAATTAAATTATTTTTACAAAATTGATACAAAAATATTTAGCACAACATTAAAGATAATATAGTTACTTATGATTTTATTTTGCATATCTTACGTATATATATATATATATATATATATGCTGTTGTGTAATTTAATTTTATTGAATATCGTAATAATTCTAAAAATTAATAGAAAAATGGAAAGAAAAATAATTTTTTAGTCAATCTCCATTAATCATATTTTTCAAACAATTAAAATTTAATTGAATGAAAATTTGAAAAGACGAATAAAAGATTTTTGGGAATTCGTTGACATTAGGAGGTCAGAAATGATAATGATTCTCTTTCTCTCTCTATCTCTCTCTTTCTCTCTTTTCCTTCTCTTCGTTTTTATCGGACAGGAACCGGAAAATGGAACAACAATTAAAAAGAGAAAATGGAGCAGATAAGAATTAAGATGCACATAAGAGGATTCGTTAGTATTTAAGAAATTTTTCTTCTTATTATGAAATGAATTGAACTAAACGAAAAATAAATTTCCATTTCAATGCTTTATAATAATATGTCCAGTATATTTTATAGAAATTTTTTTATTGAATTTAATTTTTAGAAATGAATAAAATGGTGTTTTGCAATATCAGCATACATTTTCAGATTATTAGTTTAATCTATGCTAATATATATATATATATATATATATATATATATATATATATATATATATATATATATATTAACAATTTAATATTCTTTAAATATGATTTTAATATTTGAATTTTTTGTTTATAAGTAACTTATAATTTTTACGTTGTATCTTTCACACCAATAAATGTGTTAAAAATTTCAATATTTTTAATGTGAATTTTTTGTTATTTTTTTTATAAAAGCGATATCAACTTTATTGAATATAAAGTCAACTGTGTTTTTCCTGATATTTTCCACAGAATAAAAAGAAAACACTGTATCAAATGTTTTGAAAAATAAATAAAGAATATTTCAAATAAAAGCTTTATTTTTTGCTTGAATAACCAATGTATACAGTAATGATAAAAAGGAAATTGAAATCTTTCGATCTTAGAAAAGGTATTTCCTTACAGAAAAAACTCTTCAAACATAAAATAAAAATAGTAAAATATAGCTGAGCATGAGTATGTATGTATGTATGTTTTTTAGAGTTGCAATACATCTCCCGAACTTTGTACTACAACGTTATTTCTTTATTTCTTGCATCAAAAACTCGGAATTGAGTGCATACACAAACAAAGTGGAAAAGTGGTTTAAACAGGGTGTACTTAAAAAAACAAAAAAACAAAATAACAAAATAAAAACTTTAATCCTTTGATCTACCGAACTAGAGATATTGACATACCCGTTTTCAGTAAACATGAAGAAAATCCTTCCCACACACATAAAATTGTTTGTGCGCATGCGTGGTAAATAAGAAACAAAATGAACAGTTTGTAAGCTATAGGATAGAGGAATGGAGGGAACAAACATCAAATCACATTTGTTCATACGATTGGAATTTTTATTTAGCCTTATAGCTGAAATCCAATAACTTTAAAATAACTGTTAAAATGAAACGTTTTTTATTGAAATTTTGACTGACATACGTGGATTTTTATACAAACTTGAAGCTAGTATTATTTTGCAGGCATGTAAATAGCGCACGTGCAATTTTTTTTCTGACTTTTGCAGATTTATTACCTGGTTTTATTTTAGACTTCTTTGTCGCTTTATTTCATATTATATATAGCACGAAAAAAATAATAAAAAAGTGGAAATGCTACATTTTTATATAATACAATATTTATTACAAAAATCTTTCACATTTTTGGCTTTTTATATCTTCACATACAGATTATTAAAAAAAGGGTCTTATTATTATATACATACACAATCACGCCATGTACCCAAAAGAGTGTGACACAAACTCTTTCTCTATCCCGAAATCAGTTTCCTCCAAACGTTCCTATCTAGACCAGCAAGTTTAGCTTCATCCACGTTCATGATATTTCTTATACATCCTCTTTTATTCCTACTACTTGGAAACCGTTGCTCACGCAAAACACATATAATCATACTACTCCAACTACTCTTCGGATGTCCACACAAACGTATATCTTCAAAATTATTCATATAAACACCAACTTTTTCAACAACTTTTTCATACTTGTTAAATAATACGTTTATTATATACGTGTTTATTGAATAATAATGATATTGATAGTATAATATAATATTATATTACATCTTTAAATGCAAATAAATCAATAAAATAAAATAATTTTCTTTAGTTTAAGGAAAATTATTTTATTACTTTTCGCCACAGTAAGATCGTATTTTAATTTATTAGCAAATAATATCCCCCGTTGAGAAAAAACAAAAACAAAACTGTTTAGTTTTCAATTTTCGCAAAAGCAGTGCTAGTGAACGATGATTTATAAGTGTGATTATGTCGGACATGAAATGTTTAGGCGTTAATAAATCAATTAATGTCCATCATTGTCATTTAGTAACACCATTATCGCTGCCAAAGTAATAATAGATGTTCTTGTATTACAGCATAAATGTTTACTACACTATATACTATACGTGCGGGTGGCTCGCCTGCTAGTTGGCTGGTGGCTAGTTAGTATACTGACAGTTTATAAATGCGGTTGTCGACCATGTCTTTTCATTTACTACATGCAATTTCTGAATTTAAATTATTTCACTTAGAACGGTGTTGTTACCTATTTTTCATATACTTGTACAATAATTCTAACTTTGGTATTAAATTGTAAGTAACCTTAACCAGTTCAAGAATGGTATTTATATGTGTATATTATTTATATTTGTTACGTGATTTGTGGGAATTAATCTTCTTTTTTTCGAATATTCAATTTCTAACAAACTTGGCGGTATACATTGCATTTCTTGCACTTCTTCACATATTTTTAATAGTAAAATTCGAAATAAAGCGAAAATAAGCAATGTAATTGTCAATTAACTTAACTTGACTTAATAATTTTTAATATAGCCGGCGGAGATATCAAATTTAATACACTTGACCATTTGTATCTTTTGTCAAACATGCAATTTCTAACAAATCTGACGGTGCACATTGCATTTTTTTCAGTTTTTCACACATTTTCAATAATCAAAGTGAAAGTCTAGTGAAAATACACAATGTAATTGTTAATTAATTTGACGTAATAGTTTTTAATATAGCAACCGAAGATGTAAGATTAAATACACTTGACGCTGTAGTTATGTTTGATGCTGTCATCAGTGCTTTATATAGTAACTAATTGCTGTATAATTATGTCATTATTGTACTAGTAACATAATGTCGTAAACTTAATATTATGATACGATTGAAGAAAATGGTTAATGTTGTATAATTTTACTTCCACGTAACCTATATATGCATTATGTCATGAATTATATACAATCCTTAAATATCCTTCCTTTCCTTAATTAACTTCAAAATATAAACCATCTTTTAATTCCTCTATATAACCGAAACTAATCCTCGTAAAATATTATTTTAATCAAAAACCGTCTCGTTAACACCTATTGATTTTGCCAAAGCAACACGATTTCAATGGCGGCAAAATTCAATTGGCAAAGCTATTAAAGTTTATGCAACTAGCTTTGTTACTTCACTGTTCTCATGGCTGGAAGTACGATACCCATTTTGGGAGTGTATTTTGGTCTTCAGCATTTGCCTTATATATGTGTGTGACCTTTCCTTTCCTTTATTAATTGAAGTGCGAGGCGACGACGTAGAAATCATCGGCCATTGGGGTTAAAGTACAACGGTTACTTTAGGTTACGCTACGTCACTTAAGTTGTAGTAGTACGTAACCGAGGGAAGTATTAATGATGCAAGAGTTACGGAAACGTCAGTTGCAATATGATTAAGGGTTTGTTGCAAATAGCATGTTAGAGATGATTACAAAATGGGTTTTACTCTTGCGGCTACTAATTCGTGATAATGTTTTATGTTTTCTCGTAATAATAAAATACTAATATTTGATTGGTAATATAAAATTTAAGATCAAAACATGACAGAAATGCATTGATTAATAATGATTACAGACAATTTATAAAAAAATATATTTGCTATAATTTTTTATTTATTTTTTACCAATATACTGTAAGAGTTTTTCTATCCGTTTTTTGTGTAAAGAAACGAATATGTTTAAGTTTAATAAAAAGTATAGTTTACACAAACATTATATATTTTGATCATAAAATTAAAATTTAATTGTTAGTGTTTTAAATAAACCTAGTTTATTTATATTCACTAGCTTTAAAAAAACTGACGAATATAGTTACATGAGTTCTTGGCGTTTTGCTAAGAAGATATATTGTAATATTATGTATTACTTCTTATCTTATCATAGTAAAAAATCTGTCAGAACTCATTATATTAAAATAATTTTTTTTAATTAATATTCGAGGTTTTGACGTACTCTATGTGCAACATCATCATAAAAAATGGCATATAAATTAAATAAACAGAACATAGAAACAAGTTACTAGATTATAATAATTGCAAGATCTATCAATATTAACAGTATATTGATAAGAGAAGCAATATAAATTTATAAATAAAAAAATAACATCAATCACTGCGAACGCAACACTAATTTAAATAAAATTTGACTTACTTTAATTAAAAATTTATAAATTTGATAATCTAGTTACTTATTTTGTTAACTAGTAACTTGTTTCTTTGTTCTGTTTATTTATTGTATAATCATTTGTATAATTTTTTCTGATGATGATGATCATTGAGTATGCCGAAACGTCAATTATTAATAAAAACTAATACAGAACTAAAGCCTAAAACCGTTTTATTTTAAGTAGCTTTTTTAAAGTAAGCAATAAATTTTATATTATATCTTTTTGGATACATGGCGTGATTGTGTATGTATGTTTGAATAATGTAATAATATTACTATCCATATACAAAGAAATATATAAGATATTAATATTATAAATGATAAATTTCGGTAAAAAAATTCCATATAAAGAAATTATGTGGGTTAAATAAAAATTTGATAAGAAAATGAATTTTCCGGATAATTTAACATTTATTACGTAAAAGTGCATCAAAAAGTTAAATTCTCAAGTTGATATTTTATATTAATAGAACTTTTAGAGCATAAATCCGACGTTTTTTTGAATAGAGCCAAAGAAGAATGTTATTAAAAATAATTACTTTAAAAACTTTTCTAATGCATGTCATCTGCTGTAGCTTACATTAAGCAGTCTGTTTTTTTTTTTTGTAAAAAAGTATTTTTATGACTTTCTCGAAATTGCAAAAGATTATTAACTGCGTTTTATATCAAAATCATTTTAATCAGTTTTATCGTAAAAAATAATTAATTTTAGTATTTACTTAACTTTTATACTTGAATTTTTAGTACAATTTTATGGATACAAAAATTAATAAAGTATATTACATTAGTCATTTATTATATTATTATAATAATTAAGTGGTTTCTGTATATCTATCTCATCATTTATTACTCAAAATTTTTGTTATATACATAATTAAGACTGTAAATTGTAACTGTAAATATAATGTAAATCAAAAGTTGTTACTAGAAATAATATGTGCGTGAAATCTAATTTATTTTATGAATAATAAGTATGTGCTATTCGAAACTAATAAATAAAATTAATTAATCAAAAATAATGAGTAATATGTAATTATAACTACATATAACAAGTACATTGAATTGTAAAATAAATTAATTTTTTATCAAGATATTTACACAACATTTATAGGAAAGAAATATAGTTTATTAAATGTGAGATAGAAACAAAGATTTATTTAACAATTGAATCAAAAAGTCAATTTCCTATTAATGAAGTAACTAATTCGTATTTGATATTGATTTCAGAATGGAAGTGGAATACACACCAAATAGTTCCGTGTCCCGATTGCACATTAAAGAAGTGATGGTGGAGGACGAAGCACTCTATAAATGCGAGCAAACATATTTGGAAGTACGTGAAAACTGTGATGTGGTACAAGTTATGAAATTACGCACAATGGGTAAGTTATTCATAATATTTAATTCTTATTTTATTGACACCTTGAATTGTCTACAGTTTTTTAACTGGAAAAATATGTGGAATATTTTTTTAAAGAAAGTAGGATTAGGGAAGAAGGATTAGAATGAAATGTTTTAGGAGTAATATTTAAAACCAATAATTTTGTTTTCGGTTGTAGTTTAAAATAATACATTTGGGAAATTGTGACAAATTAGAATAAAAAGAAAGAAGGATTAGTGAAGAAGGATTAGAATGAAATGTGTTTAATATTTGAAACCTATAATTTTGTTTTCGGTTGTAGTTTAAAATAATACATAAAATAAAATTAGGTTTAATGCCATAATATTTTTCGAGTATATTAAAGATTTTTCAGGAAACTAATATATATCAAACGAAAATTTCTGGAAACTTTATATCATCTAGAAATTACGAACTAAAATACAAAACACAATAAGTTGACCAATTATAAAAATTTGAGTAGAGAGTTACAAGGATTACATTTAAATGATTTATTTTAGTTAAAGTAATGATGAGGTTAAATAAGATTAGATAATATTTTTTTATATATTTACATATACATAATTGATTTTCTCAAAATCTTACTTATTTTTGTGTATTTTTTAATTTTGATAATATATCTATGTATACTTATTGTTTTTTTATACATTAAATGAATTAATTATTTGTCTTCTTTATTTTAAACTATTAATAAAATTAATAAAAATACAGATGACTTACAAACCATACAGTTATTACATAATTGTAGTTTTACAGAAAGATAATAAAAATAAAATTGAGATGTTTATTTATCACCAAATTAAAAACAAAATTAATGTACATATTTTAGCATTATTAAAAAAAAATGAAAATATAAATTAAATATCGCACATGTTTTACGATAACTGATTCGTTAAAATTTGTACAAAAATTTTAAAATTGCAAAAATATGGAGTAGCCCAGACATAAAAATTTAATAACAATTTCAATCAATTTATCTATACTTTATTAGTTTTGTTTTAATATTATTTGATCAATTTATAGAATAAGTATAATAATACTTTTGGTTTAACGTCAGCCAAATAAATTTAAATAGAACATTAAAATAAAATGTTGTTTTAATTATTATGAATTTTGAAAGATTTTTCAATATTTTAAAATATATATTTTTTAACATAGTAAAAAGTCTTTCAGAATTTTTTATATTAAAATAAAATAAAATAGCTTTAGGTTGAAGTTCTGTTTAATTTTATATTAATTTGAAGTTTTGATATACTTATTAAACGTATATCATCATTAGGGAAATATATACATTATAAATAATAAACAAACAAAACATAGATACATGTTACTAGGTAACAAAATACGAATAACTAGGTTAAAAAAATTATATATATATATATATATATATATATATATATATATATAAATACTAAAAATTTGTTAAATATAAATCTATCGATGGTTGTTATTAGACACGTTATAGATGAAAAATATAATAGGATTGTACGTGTTAAATCAAACGTTTAAACGCACGTGTGTGTGTGTGTGTGTGTAATACGCCAAATGCGATAAGTGCATATGACACTCTGAATTTATCACGAATTGAAATGAATGAACGAAACAGTCTATCTGGTTGAGCGTACCAAAAAAAAATTATCACACGAGAGAAAATATATTTGATTCTGTGTTTTCAGTTTTATTTACCACTACTAGTTTTAAACATGTGTTGTTTTTTTTTTGATAAATCTCCCTGATGTATACACGTCAATTAAATTAGTTTGTTTATTACCCCTAACTAGTTTTTAAAATATGGACAAACTAAACATCGTTTTGCCTCTATTAATTTTTGAGCAATTATCGTGTGTAGCTTTTGTGTTAGTAAATATTAGTACTGTCTGTATTTGAAACAATTGAATTCAGATGTCCGATTCTCGGATAATTTGAGATAATAAATAATAGTTTCTGCTCTGCAATCTGGTATATACATGTACCTCCACCATCCTCTACAGGTGCCGTTACACCATTAGTCTATTCTGGCTGGCTTGGATGACCCATCTTTTCCAGTCAGACTGTACCTTCAGTTTTCGTTATAGGTTTTGCTAGGCCATTGGTAGATTCTGGTTGGTTCATTTTGTCCACTGTCCTTGATGATTTCGACTGATTTTGTGCCTTGTTTAAATTTCTGGTGTGTTGAAGAATTTCCAATGCTTCTCTGCGTGCTAGTTTTACTTAGTTATAATTACATGATTTTATCACCTATGTATTGATTGCTAACTCAATTATTATTTAACTGTAATTTTGAATTTTTTATGTTATATGAAATGGGCTATAAATTTTTGTCAAGTTCGAATTAGAATCATAGAACAGAATTTATAACAACATTAGTAGATGCAAAAAATATTTGACATTATTCAATATCCCATTTAGAACACATCACAAATAATGTACAAATTGCACTAGAAAAACTGCATTTGCTGGTACTAAATTAAATTAAGATTTTCTGACTCTATTGTAAAGAGTAATTTATACGCCAAATACAGAATACAGAAACATTTACACAAATAATTGTTATCTTTTTCACACCAAACTATTGGTTTAAATTTTTTTAAAAGTTTGAGTAATTTTTTACAATATCTAGAAATGGTCATAAATCATTTAACTAGTGTAAGCTAAAAATAACATTTTTCTTATACCGATAAGTTAAGTAATCGGAAAGTATGTATAGGGAAGGCAAGAATCTTAGCACTTTACACACCATATTTCACTGGGGAAAACAATAGAAAGATGGTCCATGATATACGATTTAGTGTTTTGGTACAATACACAATATATCTAAAACGGTTTGTGCTAGTCGGACTGACTGGCGGCAGGGGGGAGGGGGGAGAGGCAGCCTTGTAACGCGTACATATATCTATCTATGTTTCGGTCCGGAAAACCGTATCAAGCCCGAGGTTTGATATATTCGCTGCTACTCGGTTAACGGTTCAGTTAACCGAGATGGAAGAGCTACATCACATTCGATACCGGATAATCATGCTCAACAGTGACACGACAAACCGATTCTGATTCGGTTCTACCCCCGCTGCTTCCATTCAATGGACAAACAGTTTGCGAACTTTTTACTTGTATTTTAGGGTAATAAGTATACATGATTATTTCTTTAATTAGTAATTAATTGCTCGAGGCAGTCGTTTACTCTTTTTTAATACATATTATTGTTAATATGTAACACAATTATTTTACTAATAAGGCAATGATAATTATTTTATTTTGGATTGTAATAGATATACAAAAGTAAATACAATACTACAAATTCGTGATTGGTGTAACAGTGAAGACTTTATTTATTTAAATGCAACGTCATTTGAAATAAAAGCTATTAAGGATAAAATTCTGTTTAATACATATATACACAATTACGTCATGAACCCAAAAGGGTATGGCACAAACTCATTCCATTATCCCGAAATTAGTTTCCTCCAAATATTCCTATATAAACGACGTTTCGACAAAAATTAATTATGTAACAAAATTAGAAATGACAACAATATATATATATATATATATATATATATTTATTTATTTCAACAAGTTTCAAATTTTAAAGAATGCACTTCCATAAATTTTTGTAAATTGTGCAAATTCCAAAGTTTACCGCTATTCTGCTCATTAAATATAGTTTAAATCTTTAAATTTAAACAACTTTAAGTAAATTTCAGTTCTGGTTAGTACTTAAATATTTAAAATGTAAAATTTCACCATAATTATGATATTAAAAATGAAGATAATTTTTATGTTACTAAAAATTAATTTTCGTAGATAAACGCATTACACCAATACCTCACTTTGCGTCGTGGTTACGTTCCAAAAAAAAACACGACGCAAAGTGAATTATGATTTTCTATAGCAAACCATGTAAAGATCGAAGATAGGTTCCAAGGTTACAAAAATACTACTTTTTAAACAGAAAATTGAACAAAGTAAACATACAAAAAACAAAAATAATATAAAATTTTATTACATACATATAAAAAACAAAAAAAAAACAAATTCAATTAAAATAAAATAAAATATTCAATTAATTTATAAAAACAAAATAAAAATTAATCACTGTCTGATGAGTCCATAGTGGCTGTTGTCGTAAGTCGTCAAAAATTAAAAAAAAAAAAATTAAAGACTCGAACCCAAAACAACGCAACTTCGAAAATATAACGACGCACAGTGAAAATTAGTACTAATTCAGCAGCGACGCAACATCGAAAAAACGCAAAACGAAACGACGCAAAGCGAGGTATTGGTGTACTTTCGAGCAAATAAAAAAAGAGCATTAGAGACAGCTATTTGAATCAGGTTTGTAACTGGTTGACTATACCTTTTTAAGTATATATATAGATTGACTGCAACAGAGTATTGACATTGTTGTAGGAGAAATGCAACCAATGTTTCTTTCTGTTAAGATTTACTCGATGAGCATTGTATTGAATATACAACCTAATAATATATAACCTAACTTCTCTATTTATATGTCGTTATACATGTTACATATCGTTGTCCACATATACATGCATCCTTCCATGACTCACTTGATGTGAATATATTGTTATCGTATATCATATTTTTAGATTATTGAAAATATTTTTGTTATGGGTTTTGCGTTACAAGTGATTTATCGATAGATATATAAAACAGGATACGTTAATGTAACGTAATTTATATTTACTGGTTTAAAAATGTTTCGAATATATATTTTTAAATAACGATTTATTGATATTTTATCTGACATTTTTGTATATACAGCATAAGCAGGTATATCGTTGACAACAGATATTTTCTCTTTTCATATTCACTGAATATTAAATAGATACATTGTGTGTCCGTATACATTCAACGCAAATTTTAAATTATACTTGGTATATTGCAATACCTAAAAACTTGAGAAACATACAATTTTGTTTCATTTATATGAAATTATTCTTATTACATAAACATTGTTTTTACATAAACTAAAGTTGAGATTTTTCTCAAAATTTCAAAAGTTACTCAGTCATTGAATCGGCTAGCTAAGCTAGCTCAAGCAGCAAAAGCTAGCCGATTCAATGACTGAGTAACTTGTGAAATTTTGAGAAAAATCTCAACTTTAGTTTACATTAGTTTATTTCACAGATATACATTTATGAACATTTTTTGTTCAATATTATTGTTTTTACAGTTTTTCAAAGCCATATGAAAATGAAGTTAAAATTATATAACTTTTCCAAAATATACAGATAATATAAAACAGCTATTTCATTTTATTTTAACTAGATAATTGTCTCCCTAATTAAATGATATTTTTAAAATATTAGTTGTTCTATCTACATATAAACTAGTTGAACTCAAATTATTATTTTGAATATGTTTATATACAAGCCAGTATTTCCAATTTTATTTATTTTTAAAATAAGTAAAAAATCTTTTTTGAGATTAGCTAAAAATATATCCTCAAAATAAATGACAATTTGGTTAATTTTAAAACTATTCCAAGAATAAATCTGTTTCATCGTTTGGAAATACTGGGCCTACATAAATTAAGAATGTAGGATAAATGAACGAACAGATTAGATAAATGTACGACAAACTAGAAAAAAATATCTAATTATATTAAATAAACAAACCAAACATATCTATCTTATTTTTGACTTAGATACTTCATCTAATATACCGTATTTGCCTGTATATAACGCAACCCCGAATTTAATGCGATACCGACATTTTTCATAAAGATATTTAGAAAAAAAGTAATCCAAATTTAACGCGATTTATTTACTTTTGATAAAAGAATTCATACAAAAAAAATTTTAGTAGTTATTACATTCCATTACCTAGACCTCAAATTTAGCGCGAGTCAATTTTTTAACGGGAAATAATTAGTCAAAAAATATCTCGTTATATTCGGGTAAATACGGTAATTATTATAATTGCAAGATATACAATTTACAATAAAAAATAATATTAAAAAATAACTAACTTGTTTCTATGTTCTGCTTATTTTCTGTAAATATCATTTGTATTATTTTTCCTGGTAACGATGTACGTTGAGTACGTCAATGCACGTCGATTATTAACAAATATTAATACAGAACTACAATCTAAAGCCGTTTTTTTTTAAATATTGATTAATAATGAGTTCGGAATTTTTTTTACTATATTGAAATTAGTTAGTATTTACATTTGAAACAAATACTATTGTCTTTGTATTCAGTACCGACTAATAACGTATATACATATTTTTATCAACTAGAATTCTAAGAAATAATGGATATGTCAGAAAATATTTATTGTTCAAATAGAATCAATAACATGTATGTACATATTTATTTTCTATTTTTAAATAATTCAAATATAAATTGTCTGAAAATAAATTTAACTGGGTTATATTTATATTTGTATTGGAATACAAATTAATTGCATGTTTATAATATAAAAAATTTAATGTATAAAAGTTTAGTAATAGTTACCCAGGTATCTGTAGAATTGCAGATAAATTTCCGCTCATAAATAACTTGTTTACAACTTCTGGTTGGTAGGTAAAGTGCTCCCAATATAGTTGTAAATTATCAAAAAGCAGCAAAAGTAAGAAAAAGAAAAAAGAAGTGGTTTCTAACATTAAATAAAAGAAATATTACAACTTTTATACGATGCACATCACGTCTCATTTAAAATTAATAAGGCCATAACTATGTATATGCTTCTTGCAGTTAAAGAAGATATATTTATTAAATAAAATTCAGGTCAAATATTAACTTAATTTTATTTGTTTGTTTCTTGTTCTAATTAGTAGTATGAAAATAAAATTATTTAAAAGAATATTTTAGAAAATATACTAATAAGTTAAGAGAGAATCTAATTTCAAATAAAATATATTTTTTTTTTAAGCGTATCATAATATTAATATTATATTACCATACTGACTATGTAGAAAAAGGTCATTATGTTACTAGTATAATAGTGATATTACTATACAGCAGTTAATTACTATATACACCACTGGCGGCAGCACCAAAAGTTAAGTTAATTGACAATTGTATTGTTTATTTTTGCTTGAATTTGAATTTGATTATTGAAAATGTGTGAAGAAGTGCAGGAAATGCAATGTATACCACCCAGGATGGTCAAAAATTATATATTCGACCAAAGAAAGATTAACTCTCACCAATCACGTAACAAATATAAATAATTTATAATACATATCCATACTATTCTACAACCGTTAGTAACTGGTTAACTTAGCTTGTATTTTTATTTATTTTTAGTTTAGTTTCGTTTAGAACACTTAAAGAAAATTCGTGTATATTACTCGGTGTAGAAAGCTTTTTTTGTTTTTCGCTCAGATTGCTTGGCCTCGTCTATGCCTCGGCCACAAATATATGGACTCAACACAATAATCATCGGTCTCTACTCCGCGTAACATAATATACTATTATCGAATATACTGTAATACAATATTTTTATTATTTAAATATATATTTGAAACATATAAAAACCTTTATAGACAATACAATGAAATTATCTTTTAATAATATCTTATTTTAACTGTAAATATTTCAACTAACTTAACTGAGAACCCAAAATTGCATTTAAACACACTTATAATACAATCACACATATATTAAGAAAACAGCCTAGTATGATATATCGTATATTGTTTCGGTATATTACAATTGTTTCATTTCATACTTGAAATATTTTGCGCTCAATGAAACTAAGTCGAATCAATAGTTGGCTGATTGTGAATAAATGGAGAAACATTGAAAATGTTTTGTTCTGTTTGTGACTGGGATGCAGAACAAACGCCCGCGCTACGCTTCGTTCGTATTGAATGTAGTAATTTTGTTCATCTTTATAATGTAGAATATATTACGGGAGAAGACAGTTGCAACATTGCTTGGTAACAGTATATGCATTTTCTTAGTCAACTGTGTTATTTCATTTGTTTCGTGTGTATTTGAAAGGATAAGATTTCTGTTTGCGCGTAAATGAGAAACGGTTTAATTCAGTTACAAATTAGTTTTAATTGTTAAACTATACTTTATAAACAACCGAACAATCTACCAGAAGTTATTCATGTATGAATTTTGTGTTAATGTAAAATAATAATTAATGTAAAATAAAACGGCTTTAGGTTTAAGTTCTGTATTAATATTTATTAATAATCGACATTTCGACGAATTCAACGTCGGTTTTCATCAGGAAAACTGATACAAATGACATTTACAGTAAACAACAGAGCATATTTTTGTTTTGTTTCTGTGTTCTGGTATTTACTGTAAATGTCATTTGTATCAGTTTTCCTGATGCAGATAGACGTTGAATTCGTCGAAACGTCGATTATTAATAAATATTAATACAGAACTTAAACTTAAAGCAGTTTTATTTTATATAACGAGTTCTGAAACATTTTTTACTATGTTATTAATTAATATGTTTTGCTCAATCTTGAGATATATAAAGAAAACAAAAATGAAAATAACGTAATTTTTAATATCTAGATGAGATAATAAATATTTAGAAAATTGGCATTACTTGCAAAACATTTAATTTCTCTTAATTTACAAAATACATGCAAATGTATTTATTATTATTAAAAAAAAATAATGAATTATTAATATTTTTAAATGCCATAAAAACAATACTAGTTAGTAGTAGTAGTAGTATTGATTACATATATTTATATATTAAAACTCTGAATTCAATAATAATTACTTGAGTGATTTGAAAATTAGATATAAGTGATAGTAAACTTCATGCTTTTATGACCGCTATCCATTGAATTTATAGAATTTACTGTGCTGGTATGCTGTACATCGTAAATCACATCCTCAGTGCTTGGTAACTGAACTCTAATTTCTAATGACCAGTAGGATAATAAATAAAATAAATCTTTATTTAGCTATTGCTTTTACATTTTATAATATCATATAACAAGCATTTATTATACATATGTAATATATATTTGTAGAATTTTTTATTTTTGAATTTAATTTGTTGAACAAAGTTAGGTATGTTTTATCAAAAATAATATTTTGGCCAAAAGTTGTATATTTTCTTTTTTTTTGTATATATATTGTTACAATTTCTAGTATCATATGAGTGATTAAGTAGAATTTTTTTTTTGCATAAATACTCCGGTATTAAATTATTTAAAATTTTGTAAATGAATGTCATTGCATTTATATAAATAAAATCTTATAATTCTAGTAATTTAATGCCATATATCGAGAAATAGTGGAAAAGGCGTTAAAATATATTTATCCTTGTAGCAAAGTTTGAGAACCCCAGTACGCTAAAAATGCAAGCATGCTAGCGGTGAGGAAGGGAGTCGAGAGAGAGAGTCGTTGACGATATATGAGAAAGAACGCTTTGAAACCAACACGAGTTCTTTGTTATTCATTAAACATTAAAATCACATTATCTGTATTTGTTTATTTAAATTTAATAATTTCTTATTTGTGTAGCATCTAAAGTAGTGTTAATAAACGTTATTAAGTTATAAAGTGCATTTTATGTGTTTTATTGACTGCAAACATAACCAACTTTAACCTGCATGCTATATTGGCGCCCAACGTGGGGCCGAAACCAGTGTTTAAATAGTTTGTGTAATTTTAATTAGACATTTTCTGGTGTTCTACGAAATACCCGTGTCGATTAAATACAACTAAAAACTGTTTATTGTAATTCAAGTGTGTTAATATGAGTAATGAATAAGTACTGTTTGGTGCAAGTGTAAATCAATCAATTATTGAGACATTTGGTTGTGTCCAATACATACAAATATATCTATTGAGACATTTGGTTGTGTCCAATACATACAAATATATCTATTGAGACATTTTTTTTGTGTCCAATACATACAAATATATCTATTGAGACATTTGTTTGTGTCCAATACACAAGGTAAATATACACAAATATATTTATTGAGACATTCGTTGTGTCCGGTAAAATTATATGAACCGTTGCATGGACATATTTTAACTTCAGTGCATAAATACCGCGTCATTCGTCGCCGTGTGTGGTCTCGTGCGCTGTTGTACAGAATAACTCCAGTGACGCTCAAACTTTTTTCGAGTATATTTTTATATTTTTTGATTATTTTTTTTTAAATAAAAATAATTAACACAAAGTTAAACAAAATGTCAAAAAAACTAGAATCAATCACTCTCACAAATGAACAATTCGAGCAACTTCTCACGCGTGTTACGGGTTCTTTAAGTGCAAATGTTGAACATCTTAGAAATAATGCTACCGATAGTCCGGTGCCGATTATTCAAAATTCCGGAAGTTTTGCGAAATGTACATCTAGATTTGATGGAGGTGCATCGTCAGATGTTGACGCTTTCCTGGATGCAATAATAATTTATAAAGAGTGTTTAAACATAACCGATGAGAACGCATATAAAGGTTTACCAATGTTACTTGAGGGTTACGCGGCCACATGGTGGAAGGGTATTAAACAAACAATTTCTTCTTGGGATGATGCTGTTAAAACATTACGAGAAGTGTATTCCAAAAAGTTACCGGCACACTTAGTGTACAAAGAAATTTTTTCTCGTGAACAAAACGGAAACGAATCGACCGAATTATTTATTTGTCACGTACGCGCGTTGATAGCACAATTGCCATATAGTTTGGAAGAACGTGTTCAATTAGATATGCTGTACGGTCAGTTGCATAAAAATATTCGCCAGCGAGTAACGAGAAACGAATTTGACACTTTCCATAAATTGATTCAACGAGTTCGGGATATAGAAATCTCTACGAAAGAAGTAACTAAAACTGAAGAGAAACATACGGATAAACACACTCAGCGTATAAAATGCTCATATTGTAAACTATATGGTCACCTAATCTCAGAGTGTCGAAATAAAGAAAAATCTGATAATAAAAAGAAGAAAGAAACGGTCACCCCAGAACGAACCGTATCAAAACCAAACCCAAACATTTATTGTTACGGTTGTAAAGCACCCGGAGTGATACGTACAGAATGCTCAAATTGCAACAAAACTAAGAAGAGTGAAGTAGAAGCAAACATTGGAAACATAACTTTCTATGGAGCACAAATTGGAACTCAATTTCATAGACCAAATCTATCAGTCAAAATTGATGGTCTTCAAGGCATAGTTCTGGCTGATACTGGTGCAACAAGAAGTATTGCTGGCAAGAAACTTTTCGAAAATATTAAACATTCACACCCAATTGAAATCGAAGATGTGAAAGTTACTCTTGCAGATGGGAATGAGCAACAGTTAAAGCTTCCATGCATAGAAGTGAATGTGGACTTAAATGGGAAAATAGTACCAACAAAATTGTTATCTCTTCCAACGCCACACGATAACAGAACTCTGTTAGGTATGGACTTCTTAACACAAGCTGAAATAGTACTTGATACCGCTAAAGGAGAATGGTATTTTAGAAAGGAACCAGAAAGAAAATACTCATTTTCACCGGCTGTATCAGAAATAAATCAAGTTGAATGCCAAAGAAATTTATATGAAGATATAAAACTGCGGGGAACTGAAGGAGAAGATCTAACATTAGAACAACGAGAACGTGTTAATGTTCTACTTACGAATAACATGAGCATTTTCACACAAGGGGGAGAGCCAACTCCTTTTGCCGAACATCGAATAAATATCAAAGATGGTCAGTCACCAATCTCCGTACCACCGTTCAGAATGGCAAAACCAAAAAAGGAATACCTTCAGAAAGAGATCAATGAACTTCTTGATAACGGGATAATAGAAGAATGTGAATCTGCCTGGGCTGCTCCAGTGGTTTTAGTACCAAAAAAGGAGGGATCATATAGGTTATGCATTGACTATAGACGGTTGAACGAAATCACAATCACGGATTCGTATCCAATGCCACGGATTGACGAATTGCTTCACGCTGCGAAACAAAGTAATTTTATGACAACGATAGATTTACGCGCAGGCTACCATCAAATCAATCTTCATCCCGACGACCGAGATAAGACTACGTTTACCACGCCGTTCGGAACTTTCCGATATAATAGAATGCCCTTCGGACTCAAGAATGCTCCAGCAACCTTCCAACGGATGATAGACCGGTTTAGAACTGGATTAGACGTCACTATTTTGGCTTATCTTGACGATTTGATAATAATCTCAGAAACATTTGAAGATCATTTATGTGATCTACAGAAAGTATTTGATCGGCTCAAGCAATTTAAATTGAAGGCAAATCGAAAGAAATGTGTATTTGTACGACCAGAAGTTGAATATTTGGGACACGTACTAACGCGTTCAGGGTTGCAAATCAATTCAAAAAAAGTAGCTACAATTCGAAATATGCCGATACCAACAAATATCAAACATTTGAAGACCTTCCTACAAACCTGCTCTTGGTACAGAAAATTTATAGATGGTTTCTCTAAAATAGCCAAACCATTGACTGATCTCACAAAGAAAAATGCTACTTGGAAATGGGAAGAGTCACAGCAAGAAGCATACGATAGTTTGAAAATTGCTCTTACAAGTGCTCCTATACTTGTTCAAGCAGACGTGTCAAAATCATACATATTGAGAACAGACGCTAGCAACTATGCACTAGGAGCTGTCCTACTACAACAACATAACAATGAGGAGAAACCTGTAGAATATGCTAGCCGTCTACTAACATCAGCTGAAAGAAACTACAATACAACAGAGCGAGAAGCCTTAGCCGTTGTCTGGGCCCTGGATAAATTTCGAGGATATGTTGAATGCTCGGAAATATTAATCTGTACAGATCATCAACCACTTCGATGGCTTATGTCGTTAAAATCTCCAACAGGAAGATTAGCCAGGTGGGCTTTACAAATCCAAGCTTACAACCTACGAATACAATATATACCGGGTAAAGCAAATGTAGTAGCTGATACATTATCAAGACCCATGTGTGATCAACAGAATAACAAAACATGTGATCTGTGTACAGTAACCATAGAAATACCTAGAAGACCTGCTACTGACATTAGGGAAGGACAATTAAGTGATCCAGAAGTAGCCAAAATCATTAAAGATTTTGAAGAAGTACCAATGAATGAGAATTCCACTCGTTGGGCTCAAAGAGGATATCTTCTGATGAATGGTATATTATACCGTTACGATGCAGATACAGAAACGGAAGAAGCGCAGAGAGTAATACCCAAAGATGAAATACCTGAAATTCTCAGAGAGTATCATGACTCGCCTACTGCTTGCCATGACGGAATTGAAAGAACATTAGGTCGAATCAAAAAAGAAGTGTCGCCTACTACCTATGAAATTGCTGATGTCAACAATCCGGAAATTGGACTAGGTAAGCATCATGTATCTGAATTGACCCCATTTATAGGTTCTAGCGATGCTGAATCAACACCCATCTACAAAAAACGAAGTAGAGGGCGTCCGAAGAAAACTCATCCTAGTCACTCGGTGAGGCCACCTTCTCGCGACTAGAGGGGGAGGATGTAGCAAAGTTTGAGAACCCCAGTACGCTAAAAATGCAAGCATGCTAGCGGTGAGGAAGGGAGTCGAGAGAGAGAGTCGTTGACGAGATATGAGAAAGAACGCTTTGAAACCAACACGAGTTCTTTGTTATTCATTAAACATTAAAATCACATTATCTGTATTTGTTTATTTAAATTTAATAATTTCTTATTTGTGTAGCATCTAAAGTAGTGTTAATAAACGTTATTAAGTTATAAAGTGCATTTTATGTGTTTTATTGACTGCAAACATAACCAACTTTAACCTGCATGCTATATCCTTAGTTTCTGTTTCGTACAAACAATATATTCTGTAATCCATCTAATGACATATTTGTAAAGAAAAATGTAATTAGATTTATTGCAAGTAGAAACAAATTTATAATACATAAAATATAAGCAGAAAAACTAATGACAGTTTGGTTCGCTTTTATTCTAGTTTGTTGATAAATCAAACTAGGCATTTATCCACAAGCAATATTTTATATATGAAAAAAAAAAAAAACAAACTTTCCATCCGTTGTTTTAACCGAATCAACTTAAAAACGTATCACACTCGGGGAAAATGAAATATTGATGTTTATAAAATATATCGAAAATACGGGACCGAACACAAAAACAAACCACGGTGAAATATATATAAAAAAAAAGAATGTCCTAGGGGAGAAACATTTGACTGGACCACGACGGAGAAATTCAATGTGCGGCTCGCTTTCGCTGATGGTAGGGAATATTTGTGGTGAAACCAATGCTTCGGGAAGAGTACAGAGAGAAGCATATCTTCCACCTGAGAATTTTACCATTTCGCTGAAACTTTGTTTGCAAAGTAATTTGACAAGGGTTACATACGCGTGAAATATCAGAATTTATGTCAGCGAAGCCACTAACATCTGTGCACACTACTACCATACGAACCAGGATACTCCTTTCTCTTTGGAACGGAGGCTATCTCTCTGCTCTTTTCCCGGGGAAATGTGGAAACTGGTGTGAAATGTTACTGTTACAACATTGTCGCTATGAATTTTAATATGTATTTGCGCTCTCTATATAGAATGAATGGCATATATGTGTATGTGTAGCTGTTAGGTTAGTTTTCAAATCTCAAAGCAATGATGATATGAGGTTAATGAAAAGGAAATTAATATGTTGGAAATTAGATTAGCATTTACTTGGATAACATTTGATATTTGGGAAGTTGAAGAATTTAGAGTGAAAGTCGTGTTAACAAGTTTTAGGTTGTCGTTTTCATTAATTGGATTAATTTCTGAAATTTTATTGAAAGAAACACGTACGATTTGAATAAAAATATTTATTTTTGCAGTATAATATTTGTCTGTGATTTCTTAAACCAATTTTTTGCATATATGATAAGGATATATTGTTATGGCAATATTTAAGTATGAAAAATTAACCAATTTGAGTTGAATAAATGAATATAGTCATTCGATAGTATATTTATTTTTAATAAAAGTTATTTATACTAGTTTATTTAAAGAGGTTGTTAGTATTTTAAGACCAGGTTGCACAAAGCATAGTTAAACGCTTAGTCAGTTAACTCTTTCGATAGCTTGTCAAATGACCAATCAATGAGGCAGGTCGAAGACAGCTTTGCAATGCTTTTTGTAATCGCACTTAAAACATTTTTAAAATATAAAGAAAATGAAAAAGAAATATTGTATTAGTACGTATATTTTTATAGTAGAGAGTTTTGTATTGCGTTAAAATATAAAACAATTGCTGTGAGGCAAAGGAACAAAATAGTCAATATTGTCTGTATAACGCAAAAATAATAATATTGCTGCTCGAATTAAAAAATGTTGTATAAAGTTATATAATTATTTTACATTTATGTAAAGTATTAAAATAAGAGTAAATTGTTATCTTAGAAAGTTTACACATCAATAAATAGAAGTGGATAATAAATAATAAAACAAAAATAGTATAACAAAACTAAGTACTGTTCATACTGTTATTGCTGCCGTGGACAGATAAGAAATATATGACCATTTTCTTTTATGTTTTGTCATAGAAATAATTGAATTTGACGTTTTTTTCTCTCTCTATCTATATATAGTAAATATTACTCGAAAGATACGATAAAAAACGTATAAAAATAATAAAAAGTTGTCATAGGGAACATATTAAAAATTGAATGACTCGAACAATAATAAAAAAGCATTTAAAAAAATCTCAAGAGCTGTGAAAAAGCGAAATATATATACGTATGGTGCAGTTTACACTTGAAGTAAAAGTTGCTGACGTGGCAATCATAAATGTGTACTATATCGAAATTGCTTTAACGACTTTCGTTTGTTTTTTTTTATTTAGAGCTACTGTTAAAAAAGAATTTTACGTTTCTGTTTTACTGGTATTATGTTATTGTTTGGTTTATGTTGTTATATTTTGCTTTTTCTAACATGAAAATAACGTTTAAAATTAAATAGTTTTATACTCTTTAATATTCCAATCTTTTGACGGTTTTTTTTTACGAAATAAAAAGAATATATTTTTGTTTATGATGATGCTATAGCAAATGAGAAAATGTCGAAAATATTACTTTAAACTGTAGCTAAGCGTACCCCCTAACCGCTGAATAAATAAATTTTACTGCAGGGATGCTGTATGAGAGGTATTTTTATCATTTTCATATGATTTTTATATTTTTCAGAAGGCAAACTTCAATATTTCGGCGAATATGGAATATGAAAAGTCATGTACAAGTTAATCAATAATAGCTTCATAAGTGACACATTTCATTATAGTTTAGAAACAAGTTTATAGTTATTTAAACTTTAAACAACTCAAAAATACGGTTAGTTCATTAAAAATAACACTAAAAAAACAATTGAAAATTGTATTTTTTTTCTGAAAAGATTAATGAAAGAAAAATAATTTTCATTTTTTACTGACAAACAAGTACATTCGACAAAAGAGAAAAATTGTTTTTAGAAACGCGCAGTTTTCAAGCACAGTGCTAAAAATAGAAAACTACACATACGCACACAATGAGAAAAATTAAAGACACGAAGCAGGTTTTGTGTTGTAATTGCAAACTTCAGCTAAAGAGTTAATCACAATTGTAATGATTCGTACAATTTCTAAGCTACATAACGTACCACCACCACAATACTTACGTTATGTCAAGTTAAGTGCTTTGGCTATACGTACAAGTTTTGAAACCGAGTAAAGCTCTATTTACCATGGCAATATTAAAAAGATATATTTTGAATTAATATGAATAAAATAAACAACTGTTTAATTATTAAAATTATTTGATTTTAAATATTTTGCATTGCATTGTGTTTACAAACAGATGTCAATAAAGAACAAATGAAAACAAAACAGTATTGATTTTTTATTGGCATGTAATTAAATGACACAAAGTATCTAGAATGTTACAAATAAAACAATGATTCGACACACATATATTTCACGCAGATAATCTGCAAAATGTGGCGTATTTTTGAAAACATTTCTGCTTTTTATTGCAAAAATACAAATTTACTTTTTTTCTGTATTGAGTCCGACCGTAATTGTATTGTTGGACACATTCGTTTAACATGTGATTAATTTTTGGTATAAATTATATTCTTAGTAATTTTTTATTAGTATAATTCAGTATTTTATATCACATATTAATAATCCAGTATGTGTATTATTTGTTCTATTAATTCAAAGTAAACCGGATTGCAATTAAATAGACTTGCATTTAGCACGTTTTTGACACTTTTAAATATATTTCCTTTTTTATGTTTAAATTTTAACTAGTCCAAAAATTATCTTACAATTAGTAGTATAGTATACAGAGTTAAGTTTTTAACAACAGAATAGACTGACTTTACAATATTGTATACTAAACTTTATTTAAAATAAAAAGCTTTAGGATTAAGTTCTGTATTTAAATAAAAATTTCAAATGGCATTATTATATTTATTTGTATTATTTTTATTTTGATGAAGATATACGTAAAGTATATCGAAACGTCGATATTTAAATAAAATATATACAGAATTTAATCCTAAAGCATTTTTATTTTAATGTAATGTATTCTGAAAGATTTTTTACTATATTAGATTTTTATTTGTCTTGATTATTAATTTTTTAACACATTTTTAAAACTAGAAAAATGCTTAATAGTTAATTTGTATCTTTTTCTAGGATTCCTTTAAATTGTATGCTTTTTTAAGTGTTTATGATTCTTTTAAAGCTTTCTTTCGTTAAATTTAATGATGTTTTTATAGCTTTCTATGAATATAAATCCGCTCTCTGTGGTTATCACTTTATCCAACAAGTTGAACTAAAAATGCACCCATAATGTGAATTATCCTTTAAACTTGGAGGTGATATAGAAACTGATTGTAAGCAGAGGATCGATCGAGTTGTGTTGGTAACATTTTATATATATATATATATATATATATATATATATATATATATATATATATATATATATATATATCGAGTAATACCAAGGCCAAGTGATAAATGTTTCTCTATCTTACGTAGAATTAATGATATAAGACATTGATGCTGTTTTCGAAATAAATCAAATGTCGTTTCATCGTAGCCTCATTACCCATCCCGAAAAAATTCTTTCATTCATTTTAGTGCCACTCTTTGACGCGAACTTTTCCTTTTTTCATATTTTTTTTTCCTTTTTCCTATTTTTCCTTTCGTTTTCTTGTTTTTTCGCTTTTCGTTTTCTTTTATTTCAAAAGGAAAAGGCATCAGGCAGATCGCCACGCCGCCTCGCGCCGCTAGCTAGCGTATTCTTCGTCGTCGAGCAATAAAAGAAAATGAAAGAAATTATATCTTATATGAATTGTGTCTATGATCTCGGATTTTTATCAGAATTTCACTTGGTTATGATAAAAATGGTTTTGTTAGATGGGTAATTAATATTTTTCTAAATGCTGATTGAATCTATTGTCATTTATTAGATTTTTGAAGACTTTGTATAACAAAATTTTATTTAACTTTATTGTTAGGGTTAAATCTTGTAATCCAATTTTCAGTGATTTTTCACATAACCGATCAACTTAAAACTTTGTTTATTGATCTTAAAGGGATTTTGGAGAATAATTATTTATTATAAAACTTAATATAATTTCTTAAATTTTGTATTTGTACTATACAGTACAGATATAATTAAACTTAAACATTTTTATTTAGAAATATTCTTTATGAATTAATTTGTTTTATTGACCCGTATTTTTACCTTACTTTTAAAAGTAATTTTTGTCAAAATTACTAATACTAATTATTTATTAAGCAATTTTAATCAATTTCTTTAAAAAAATTTATACTATTATATATATATATATATATATATATATATATATATATATATATATGTATATATATATATATATGAAAAATAAAAATACTATTCATATTTGACAAGATGTAGATATGTATCTAATATTATCAAATTTAAGAGAAACTAATTAAAATTGCTTAATAAATAATTTTAAGTACTTTTGACAAAAATCTATTTTAAAAGTGAGGTAAGAATTCAAGCCTATTTTTTTTTAAGATAATAATCAGATACGTTGGGCCTATGCCTGCAAAAATATCACATATTAAACTATAATTATTATTATTAACTATACGTTGCATTTTTTTTATTAGCGTTAAAAATTAAATAATTAACTATTATTGTTATTTATTATTACTATTTACGAATAGATTAACCTATATACCTACCAGTATAACTATGCGATATTCTGCATACATGAACGAAATATGAGAATAAAACTAACTGCAAGCGTCAAGCTTCAAGCTTGAATTCAAGCTTTCGGAGAAACGCGACTATAATTACATCGCGCAGTCACGAAATGGAAATAAAAATTATACATTTGTTGCATTTAAGCGAAGCCGGGTATAGTGCAAGTCTGGATTGTGTTTGCCTTATTAAAAATTAGCAACACAGTGCTAAAAAAATTCCAATATTTTTCTCATTTCCTAGAAATTTTATGCAATTAAATTTCAATTTTGTAATTATTTTTTTACTAAAAAAAAAAACAAAACAATACACATTAATGAATGCTAATATTTGCTTGCAATTAGGCTATATTGTTATTAAAATAATAATACTGATTACAAATCTATTTTATTAATGATACTTTACTATATGTAAGTAAAGAATGAAATTATATTACTGTATGTGTATGTTCTCATGTACACAAGATAGTTTTACTACGATTAAAATTATTTTTTTCGTGTATGTTGTATAGTATACTAAATATAGTAAATATTTATAATTTATATCTTTTTTATAATTGATTTCTACCTATAGTGACTAATTAATAACTTTACAAAATTTAATACCATCTTGAACGCTCTGAAAATATACAAAGTTTGGAATTTTTTTTTAAGGAAAAAATAATAATTTAATATGTGTTATTACGGTATACTTGAAGCATGTTCGCAAATTTTTATGTTATAAAATGTTTTCAAATAAAAAAATTTAAACTAAACTATAAAATCTATCATGATATGGCAGATTTTTTTGAATTTCGAAACATTACGAAGATAGCAGCTGTTTGAAAAAGTGTTTTTTTTTTCAGTGTTCAAAATTCACTTTTAAAGCGTATAAAAAAAATTAAAAAAAGATATTAGTAGTATTTTAGAGAATTTACGAGTAATTCGAAGTAAATCGGATGGAGATCTCGGCGTGACAAAATTGAAAAATATGACTAAGTTTTTCGTGCTCTGACAGAACTTTGTATTGGTCGCTATAACTTTGCCAAAAATTTGAATTTTGGAAAATTGTTTTAACACATTGTTCTATACATTATAATGCTTTCAGGAAATGCAAAAAAATAGATTTTTTAAAAGTGTCAATGTGATGGGCGCCCATCTTAATTTTCTCTAAATGTTAAATAATAATTTCGTTAAATTTTAGATTGATTAAGTAATAAGAAAAAATTATTGAAAATAAAAATAGGTTACAATTAAACGAAAAAAGATATCCTTCTACTTAATATCATGAATATTACGTAGTCTCTTCAAATATAGTCTAAAAAGCTTGAAAAGAATTATAAAATATTTAATTTTTCAAGATAATATAATACCAACATGAATATGGAAGTTCAGGATAATAAACAAGAAATAAATTATAATATAATACTTTGTATATTTCGTAAAATTTAATAAACAAATATTTTAACATTAGACTGAACATTTACAATAAATGAATTTTTATAAAAGCAATATTAAAATATATAGATATAAATAATACAAAAAAAATCTACACGTACCGCATTTGCACAAAATACAAAATCAGGTATTGTGGCAAAAAAATTCCGAAATGAACGTTTATTTCACAGCGTCAGCTTGAAATTTTTCACCTATACGGAAAAATGATAATTTTTTTTTCTAATAATATTTTAATATATTTTTGAGACGAGATAAATATTTTATATGAAAATTTAGAAAATTATTAAACCTTAATTTACACAAAAATAATATTTGATACATTCAAATTTTATTAATATTAAAATAGCCCAATTAAAAACAAAATTGACATATTTTTGATTTTTTTAATTATTAATTGTTTTACGAGGTCATCTACCTCTTATATAGACACTCGTATGTACTCATAAGTAATTTCGATTATTTAAACTCGTTAATATTAAATGGTAGAAAAAAACAAATCTTTGTCAAGAAAAGAAATTTGTTTGTGCCAAACTTTATAGATTAATTGAGTAATTTGAAATTGTTTGTGTTATAAATTTGTGTTTTGAAAATCTATAAATACTTTTATGAATTTCTTAATTAATGAATCACCAATTTATAGGTTTTTGCTTGTACTTCATTTCAAGGTATATTAAAAATCAATTATAGATTTTTGTAATAATTCGACAAACACATAATATATATATATATATATATTTTGAACCTACGCACAAGCTATTGAGACCATAGAAAATATGTACATATTTATAAATGTCTATATAATAAAAATTTTGTATTATCAAAATATATCTGTAATTAGATATTTAATTTTGATATTTCGAAATTGTTTATTGTATTATAAATTATAAAATACGTGATATCTTAGAAATTATATTAACAAGAAATTTTGCCTAAATGTTGAATATTGAATATTGTTGAATATTGCTTATACTTATATTTTGTTATATTTTATAAAATTTAACAAATAATAAATTATTTAAATTTATTTAATAAATTATTAAGACATTTTGAAACATAAATTAAAAAATGTAAAACTTATTTTAATATATTTATCAAAATATGTGTATTACTCAGCATTGCTTACGCATTGCATGCTTAATAATTTAAAATAACTAAAAACAACATTTTAGAGAAGAAGTTAACAAGTTTAACAATACAGAAGTTGTTTTAAAAAAGTTACAAACTTTAGGGGCACGTCGTACATCAAAAATTAAGTTAAAATTTATTTATAATCTTCCGAAAACTTAAATAAATCATTTTCAAGATATCATTTATTTTTTTTGTTTACGTGCAACTCTGGTTTTTATTTATTATTTCAAAACTATTGGATTTATCAAATTTATCGATTAAGAAAGTAAGTAAGTAATTGTTTACTACATATTATATTTAGGTTCTGCAAACGTGTGAATTGAGTTTTCTATCAATATCCCAATAACCAATTGCTTGGAACAAATTTATACTGATAACATTACTATTGAAATACGTATTTAAAAATTAAAATTGTTTAGTAAAAAAGAAAACTAGTGTTTTTATTTATTGATATAATAAAACTTTTCATTGATCTTAAAATAATGAATTTTACGTTTATTGTATTTGTCAAAATATGCGTTTCGAATTTTTTCTTCATTATATGCATTTAATCTATACAACCGTGAAACGATTTGTGTGCAGACATATTTATTTATAATTTTTGAGTACAACACACTATAATTTTTAAAACACCCTGTAGATTTAAATATTTATTAATATTTTTCTATTGTTATAAATTAAAAAGTTGATTTTATGAAATAAGTCTTTTCAACATTATTCTGATTCTATGTAAATCAAATCTGGTTGAATCTTATTTACATAAAATAAATATTATCTTTGTTCTTTAGTATAATATTGTTTCAGAAAATGGAACATACGTAAAGCAAGAAATTCAAATATTGTATAGGCATTATTTCGTTTCATTTCTGTTGTCAAAACTCAACAGCTGTGTATACAAAGCAGGAAAAAAATATCTACACATTTCCGTATATTATGTTAAAAATACATCCATTTTTCCTACTGAAAGTATTCGAATTGTTCGGTGAGAAAAATTCTATCATCAATCATGTCACCACAATTTTAAATAATCGAATCCAAGAAACAATGATATCAACACATAATGTATTATATTATTTGAGTGCCGTTTGGTTTGGCATTGCCATGGCAACGATGAAAAGCTAACGGTTAAATAACGGATGTGTGACAACAAAAATAAAAAGGACTAATGGATGCATATGAATATGAAAATATAAAACTCGAGTTTTTTATTTTATTTTTCGAAAGTATGTGAAATATTAGGTCAGCCTGAGATTTTTAATCTAGCTACAGAAACAGGAACTGCGTTCTATCGTATATTTACATTTTATTTTGACTTTAAAAAGAAATGTATATAATTGGAACATTTTTAATTAGTATATGATGATTTTTTTTTCTTTGAGACTGAATATTTATATTTTTTGAGTCAGATATTTTAAAGAGAAAAATATGTAATGCAAGATTTTTGAAAACTATCACATCTAGAGTAGGTTACTATGTTTTAAAAAGCCATTGACATTGCAAATAAAAAATTTCTATAAAAGTTTTCAAATTATTGTTGACAAAAATAATTTCTTAAATTTTTTTTATTTATATTGAATATGTTTAATAGCGACAGTGAACTAAAATAATTGCATAAATTAAAAACTTTTAACATAGTAAAAACTCATTAGATTAAAATAAACCGGGTTTAGGTTTAGTTCTGTAGTTATTAATAATCGATTACTAATAATCAATTAACAAAAGGTGTATAAGTTACAACAATTTATATTTGAGACTTTTCTAAAGACGATTTTTATAATAAATAATTATAATTAATAATTAATATAATTATGATGTTTATAAGTTGATTTAATATTATTTGTAATTTTATTTTAAAATAAATATATTTATAATGATTTACAATAAATATTTAATAATATTTTTGAGTTTGGTATTTAAAATAATAATATATTTATATAATAATATTTTATAATTTTTAAATATTTATGTTAATTCGGAAATTTAATAGCATTGTTTACCTAATTTAAATTATGCATATATTATAAAATTACAAAATATTGATCAGTGTAATAATAAGTTCAATAATTTATATTAAATTTACTGGTTAGAAACAATTGTATTTTGATATGATTACAATATAATGATATTGTGAAAACATTCAATAATAACATTTATTTTAAACAGTAGTACCATTCTAAATAGAAAATAGATTTCGATATAACAATGTTTTGTAAATAATGTGTAGTTAGCCATTTTGATCAAAATTGTGTTAGTAATACAATGTAATTAATTATTTTAAAAATATTTTCGGGGTGTTGAAGAATTTCCAATGCTTCTCTGCGGGCTAGATTAAAAAAAAAAAAAACGTGGTTTTATCAAAACTTTTGTGCTGCCGAATGCAATGAAACGTATTTTATTTTTTAATATTTAATTTAAATTATAAATAAATCTACTCTAATTTTCTAAATATTTGTTATTGTATATACATACATATACAATCACCCAATGGCTGTGGCATAAACTCTTTTTACTATTCCGAAATTATTTTTCTCTAAACGTTTCTATCCAAACAAGCAACTCTAGCTTTATCCACATTTATGATACCTATATAATACTCAAACGTATACTTTCAAAATTATTCATATATATATAAATATTCTTTATATTTATTGATCACTAGTTAATGATATTTATTTCAAAAATATTGAAGATTATTACATTTTAATGTTTTTGAAGTTAGTAATTTCCATGTAAAAATTGCGAAATAGGTTAAAAGATAAATATTCATAAAAAAAAATTATCAGCACGTTATTAAAATAAAAACTAATTATTATTTAGTGATCTGAGATAAATTTATTTGGAGTTTGAGAGCGGTTTTAGGCCGTCCTGGTGTTGATTAGTGAATCAGCATCGAAGTTACGAGAAGAATTCCAAATTAATTTCAGGGTTGAATACATTTTCGGTGAAAACTGATAAATTTAAATTGAAAATATAGTATAAGAAACGACCGGAAGTCGGTGCTGATAAGAGGCAATTTGAATTCTGGTTAAAATACATAATGAAGCACGTGGAACACTGTCTTTACTTTTCTAATCTTTGCGCAAAAGATTTTTCTAATGTTTATTTGTGTTCATGTTTCGTGTAAACTTACATTAAATTAACAAAGTTAATGAAGAGGAAACACGTTTGAACCGGTATTTGTACCGGTTAAAAACAGATTAAGTTATTTCAACTTTATCTTACTTTTGATGTTATATTTTCTTGCAAAACTTAATATCGTAAAGGTGGAAACAGTGTATTATGTTAACATAGTAAAAAAAATCTTCCAGAACTCATTATATAAAATAAAATGGCCTTAAGTTTAAATTTTCTATTAATATTTGTTAATAATCAACGTTTCGATGAACTAAACGTCCGTCTTTATCAGGAAAACTAATCAGTTTTTCTTATGAAGACTACTTGAGTTCGTCGAAACGTCGATTATTAATAAATATTAATATAGAACTTAAACCTAAAGCCGTTTTATTTTAGTATATTATGTTTGCATATATTGTGCGAAATACAAAAAAGAGTGTTCTATTCCGTTTGACATACTTGGTACTATTTTTTTTTCAAATTGAACTTTAAAAAAATGTTTTACAGTTTTTATTCAGGCTTGATAATTTTTGTTAAAAATTGACATTTAAATTAAAATGTATCGTTTTTGTCAATAATTAACATATTGGTCAAAAATTCGCCTAATAAACTATTACCTAATAATAGTTTTAAAACTAGGCTGTCATTACTTAAAGTATATATTGAACACTATTCCACGTAATATTTTATTTTATGACATTAAAAATATATTTTAGTTTTATTAAAACTTAGAGATTAAATATAGCGGAACATACGTATCTCATAAATAATTCATTTTTTTTTTAACTTGTCACATTGTCAAATATTTAATAAAGTGTTGTTTACGTGATATAAATAAAGACACCTTGACTTGTGAGTGTGAATATCAAAGAAAAAAAATTTTTTTTCATTTTTATTTATGCGAAGTGAACGTTCGCGTTGCGCCCGACAAAAGTGCTATAGTTCACCCGAAAATTTTCTATACTCATAAACATATTTTTTTTTTTCGAAAAAAAAAAAAAAAACTTCAGACACTAAATACGGTAATAAATCCAGCTTGTCTTCTTAGCTGTCCCATGAGATAACATTTTTTATCGTCAAGATGGTAATAAGAATTTAAAACCATTCAGAGACTCACAAAAATATATATAATATCTGATCTACACCAGAACTTCTTTGACGCTGGCGTTCTTTTGTAATTTTGTGTTTTCGCTCTCGAATATAAAGTGCACTCAACCTATTTTGGGTGAACTGAATTTTATGTTTCTAGTTTAGGTTATGTGTCTCAATGTAATCATTTTGAAACATGATGTATAAAATATATTTTTTCTTCAAGCATAGCAAAATATTGATATTACGTTACTATATGGCCCATGTACAGAAGGAGGTTATTAGTCCAGTTGCATCTACTATTTACTGCTGCGTCAATGTTTGTTGTTTTATTCACTTTTGTAGTTACATGTTATATAAATGACAAACTGCTGTATCATTTACAGCAGCGTTTTGCAGTCAAACGCAAGACACTCAATCGAACAATCCTATTATGTTACTAGTACAATATTGTACAGTAATTAATTACTGTATAATACTACGCGTGGCAGCATCAAACATGACTCTATGATCAAGTGTATTTAATCTGACATCTCCGGCGTCCATATTAACAAAACTATTATGTCAAATTAAGCAAAATTAATTGACAATTGCATTGTTTATTTTTACTTGAATTTTAAATTGATTAAAATGTGTGAAGAAGTGCAAGAAATGCAATGTGCACTGCCAGATTTCTCAGAAACTTTATATTTGATTAAAGAAACACGATCAAGTGTATTTAATTTGAAATCTCTGATACCTGTATTAAAAATTATTAAGTCAAATTAAGTTAATTGACAATTGCATTTTTTCTTTTTTCTTGAATATGAATAAGATTATTGAAAATGTGTGAAAAATGTGTCAAAAAAGTGTCAAAAATGCAATATATACCTTCAGATTTATCAAAAATTGAATATTCCACCAAAGAAACATTTAATTCTCACAAATCACGTAACAAATATAAATAATGTATACACATATTTAATGTTCTACAACTTTCGCTTGAAACGCTTGAAGAAAAAAGCAAATGTCACTCAGAGCAGAATACACTTTTTATGTTTCACCTAATACAAACAAATATAAAAGTAATTTTTGACAAAAAAAAAAAGATAAAAATACAAACTTTTTAAAAATTTTACTGCAGAATTTTTTTTTAAATCTCTGCTCTAAATAGTTATATAGTACAATTCTAAGATATAATAACTACTGTATTGAAATAAACAGTATGTGTATTAATTACTATAATTAAAATAACTGATAATATTTAGAAATTAATAATAAAATAAAAACATATTAAAAAACCGATGTGTATGAAAGTTGCAAGAATAGTTCTAGTAAAAAAAAACACATATAAATGCAAAGATACAAGTTACATATAACACTTAACTGTTTTATTGTTATCTAATATTGGAAATCTGTGTGCAGAAATTAATTACATTGTTCATATACATAGATTAAAATCTTGTGTACACGTAACACTAACAGGAAAGATATTTAATGGAAAATTAGAACTGTAATTATTGGTTGAATTCATGCAATTTTAATGAAGGTGTGTGCGCAACTACTAACACATAACATATTCTATTTATCTGAAATTTGTAAATTAATATTTTTTTAATTAGTGTAGATAATGTTAATTATGATATCAGTCTGTATTGACAATTAATATTTAATATAGTAATATATAATACATTATAAAATTAGCTTTATTCAAATCTCTGTGTTATTAACTGTTTTATCAATTCAATTTACTAATTGCTGTATTCAGAACTAACAAAACTGATCAAGAATATTTTTACAATAAAATTTCGATATTCTATATTATTAAACAAACAATTCTTATATACAGGTTGCGGCAAAAGTCTGGAAATGGTCGAATAACTCTAGAAATAAAAGTACCATTGACAAACAAAAAATACGTGTTTTATGTTTTTAAAAAAGATATTTAATGTTACCCCTTCACCAACTCTGGTGCGGTGGGGGCAACTATGTAATATTAAATGGGAACACCTAATTTTCATTGCATGCATGACAGAGTGTTATTATGAATATGGATGAAGTTAAAGTTGCTTATCTGGTTAGGGATGTTTGGAAGAAACTGATTTTGGGATAGTGGAAAAAGTTTGTGCCACACCTTTTTGGGTACATAACGTGAATGTGTATGTACGTATATACTATCAATATAAACATTGTTGTAAATATGTGAGTTACAGGAACTAAGAGTTACAGAAGTACAATTTTTATTATGCATGAAAATGTAATATACTCATATAGTATATAATAGAATAGAAAACTTTGTAACATTATATTTGATAAAGAAACCAGCTGGCCCGAAATCGAGTTAAAACCACATTGTTGTTATACAGTTCGTTAAATTTTATTTTTGCATTTTCAATTGCTCTACATATACATTAGACGTTGAATTTCTGAATTTTTCAAAACTGACCTGTTTTTGATGTTAGCAAAATATAAGTTTTATATTTGTATATATTGGGAGATTTTATGCGAACCGTAGTAAAACATTTCTAGCAAAATATTTCTAGAAAATTTAACTATTTTTAGAACAACTTACCTACTTGTGAGAAATTCTTAATTTAAAACTAATTATGAAAAAAGTGTTTTGTTTTTCTTGTACGTTAAATGTATAAAAATTATATATTTATTGAGACAAATCTAAATTTTTTTAATTACAATTGTTATCGCATAAATGAATATTTTGATAAGTTTGCAGAAAAAAATCTTTTAAATTAAAGTAATTTTTATAACATTGAAAAATTTATTATTAACGTACATGATAAAATTACTAATATTTTAAAAACTTGTAATAGTTACCTCGTAATTTAAAATTTGCAATACAAATTTAATGTTGCATAAAATAGAAATCCATTGCATATAACGTTAAGATAGGTATATAGCCATTGAAACCGATTTTAATAATAAAAGCGTGTTCTAAAATCTGGCATCGTGAATATTTTAACTTATTCCGTTAACAACTTTAAAGTAGAGTTAACAGAGAGAAGAAACGAAAATAGCTAAGGAAAACTATTCAAAGAGATTTAGCAAGTTTAACGAGTAACCCGAAAGACTCTTTACATTTCTTTCTCCCCTCCCTTCCTTCCCACAACTCTTTTCTCATCATGTCGAGATTTCTACTCGATTCTTCTCGCCCTGAGAGAGCCGGAGCTTCAAATACACGGGGCTGCTGTTAAAGAATGTTCGCGATTGAATTAGTAGTTGTCTTTTCGTTGTGGCGCGTTAGAGTGCAGCACCGTCGCACACCACACCATTTTACGAACGATATCGAGATAAAACGGTTGTACTAAATGGACGAATTTAAGTTTAATGCGGCAAGATGAAGAAAGAAACCGAAAAAAAAGAAGGATTCTGGCCTCGTACTGGAGAACTAAAATGAGAAGACGAAATTCGTTGAAATGATTTAAAAACCGTTGTAATGGTACCAAAGGAGTACTTACCTAAGTATTATTATTTTTATTCGTTGAATTAACTTTTGAAATACGAATTCATTCATAACTGCTGGTAAAAAAAAATAACTGTTCAAATTTGTATTTCTTGATTGATAAGAGAAGCACTTGAAACTTATAAGGAAAAAAACATCAATCACTTTGAAGGTAGTGAGTCAAATAAAATTTGGCTTACATTAATTAAAAATTTATACAATTTTATGATCTACTCACTTATTTGTTATCTAGTAACTTGTATTTATGATCTGTTACTTATTATATTTATTAATAATTGATGTGAAGACGTATTCAATGTACATTTTTATCAGGGAAAATGATAAAAATAAATATACGTAAGTTGAGTACGTGAATTATTAATAAATATTAATACAGAACTGCAACCTAAAGCCGTTTTATTTTATTATAAAAGTATTTAAATAATAATTAAAGAAATATTTTAAGATGCATTACTGTGATTATAATTTTAGTTTCTTTTGTTTTTAAAGAATAAAAGAATATTATCCATTGTTTTTTCCTACTTTATGTAGATTAGTATTGGAACAGATTTTCATTATTCTAGAAAGCATTGCTTTATCTTTTAAGATAATAAGAAAACGAATATAGCGTTTAATTTCAGTTTCGAAGACTATCATTTTATTTCGAAGACCATAATAACAAATTTCTGCCACTAACAGAAAATCAAACTAAACAGAATATTTTTTTTTAACTGTGTAAATATATATAACGCCCGTGAATTAGAATATTCTTACTCAAAATTACAATTTTTTAAACTTTAAAACTGTAAAATAGACAACACTGTTGTTAGAATATAATGTACACAAGAAAAAAACATTTTTTTTTGATATTAATAAAATAAAATATTAATAACAAATATTTTTTTATTTTAAATAAATTTATTTAAAGTAATTATAGAGTTGTTTATTTAAAAAAAATATGTGTTTGTAATGAATAAATATTTTATTTGAAATATTTGTCACTATTCAAAAATATATATTTATTTGAATACAAATGGTTTTCTTTACTCGAAATAATCCTTTTACTTTGTATAATTTGCTAAATTATAATTATTTTGAAATGTTATTGATAACAGACCGAAAAGTGTAATTTTTTATTGGTATAATTGTAAAAAAGTGTAGTATATTCTACTAGTATTTTATGGTAATAATTCATTCGATTGATTTATTGTATTCGCCTATGGCTTGTGTCACAAATATAATTTTTGTGAATAATTATTTTGTTATACATATTGCGTGGTAGCATCTGTCAACTTAATCACAGATTAGTTGACAGATGCTACCACCGATTATAATTGACAATCTTATTATTTAATATAATGATAACATTTGTTTGACGTTATAGGACAGAACACTTATCTGAATTTATTGAAATACTTTAAATTAGATAAATTCTTTATCTATAATTAATAATAAAAATAAGTAATTGCATATCTAAAACTTTTATCATTAACATAAATTTAGAAAACTATAAATACATACAGCGAATAAAAATATTAAACTCACCCAGATTTAAATTTTTTAATTCTTATTCTTAAGATATTATTAAGAAAAAAAAGTAAACAAAATATTTTATTAAAACTATAAATGACAAAAATTGCTTGCATCGTAAATTAATTTTAAAAATTTATCGGTAATCTTATTACGATTACAACAATATAAAAATATTTTTGTTATTTTTCTAAACCAATTTCTTTCAATAAAGTTTATGCAATTTTTTTTTGTAAATCTATAAAAAAAAAAAGAAAAAAGAAGCTTTGCTTGTTGTTATACTTTTTTTTGTGTGTTTTTCTCTTCCTTCCTTAAAGCTATTTATTTTCATATTTTGTATTTCAATATTCTTCTTGAGTTTTTTACATTCTCCTTTTTTTCTAACGCAAAAGTATATGGCAATACTGCTCTCTGTTGTATATATATAGTATACAGAGCCTAATTGGTGAAAATTTCTCTCCAGGGATAATTCTGTCTCTCGCTTTTTGATTGCATCTGTTACACTCTATTGCATTATGGGGGATAAGTTCTCGGTCTTGACAGTCATTTTATAATATTAATAAATCGCTGGAAGCAAAATGAAAGTCGACGTTGCTCGCTTTTTTTTTTCAACTTTGAACAATTCCTGAATAAAGTTAGGTTAGGGACTTTAATAGCTATATCATTTTTATATTGTTTTTTAATAGATGAATTAATACGGAACCTATTATTCATATTTAAGTAATTTATCTTGATGAATTAAGATTTTTTATTCTTTTAAGCAAATAATAATGTAATTGTAGTTAGTATATTTTGAAATATTCTTTAATGCATTGAGTGTGTTGCTGTAATTGTTTAGTAATTGTATACAATTTAAATTTTTAATAATTAAAATAGGAATTATAAAATAGTACTTTTTCGCCAAAAAAGTGTTTGTCAATATTTCATATATTTCTTTTTTCATCCAAACATTCCTATACGAACAAGCAACTTTAGCTTCATCCACAATTTATAATATTTCTCTCATACATGCTCTTCTATTTTTACTACCTGGAAACTTATGTTTACACAAAACATTCTCAATCATATCCCTCCAACTACTCACGGATGTCCATGCAAACATATACTTTTTCTACAACATATAATACAACATAATATAGATTAAATTATTGTTAGTTTTTTAATTGTGTTGTATGAAGATTTAATAGATAATGCACTACTTCATAAATGATTGTTAATTAATAATATTATGTTTGCATTTAATATGTATGTTGATTCCTGTATACAGGAGTTAGTCATGAATAAATAAACTTAAAGTGCAGACGTGTTATCATTTATATTTCAAATGCGTGTGATCTAGAAGTGATACCGAACACAGAATAAAAATGTTACATCAATGAAACACAAGATAGGTATATTATATTTTTAAACAAATTTACTTTTATTAATAAACATGTAATTGAGGAAATACAAACTAACTTTTTCGTATATCTACTTCTTTCATTTCTAGTTATATAAGTTTTTTTGTTTCCCTTTTATAATGTATAAAGAAAGAAAAAAAGAAAAAACTTTTATAAGACTGCATCAAAGTTTTGTCAGTTTCCCAAACTAAGATTTGAAAGTTTGAAGAGATGCGGTCATGTTGTCTTGAATGGTTTGTTGAGATAGGACAACGGAACATTATTACGTACAAATGTTAAGTGACAGAAGTTTGTTATGTTAGGTTTTGCATATGTATGCATCTATGTTTCTCTGTATGTCTGTGTGTGTGTGTGCCTTGTAAACTAAAATCGTATAACTCTGGCATCGTTGCTCTATGATGCTATTCGTTGCGCTATATAATGTGAATTTGCTTACTATTGCAACTTACAACTGCAATCTAAACTAGAAATTTCAGTTCGACATCCACTAATAATTTACATCATTGTTTTATTAACTTGGTTAACTGACAACGATCGCCGGGCAGTTTTGTTTTACATAGCATTTTGTGTTGTGCTAGAACAATATTTGATATGATCATTATTAAGATTTTGACATCACTAATTCACATAATAGTTTTCTATAACTATAACTATATGATTTATTTATTCTTTTAATGATTATGTTTATTAGTATTTTGAATGCAGATGCTAGTTATAATTTATTTTAAGCGTTATAATCAATTTAATTACAAAGTTACAGCCAGTTTTATTACAAATAGTTTTGATAAAGTTAGCTTTAATCTGACAAAAAATCATTGTTTTACACACAACCAATAATTTTGCTAGGAAAATTTACATAATAGTATGTTACGAGGAGCAGAAAGTGATGAATCTTGTGTTGAAGAGAGCTTTTAATATATAGTGATATTTTCTGGAAGCATTTTAAACGAACCTAAACTAAAAATATATAAAAATACATGTCAACTATTTTTAACCAGCTATATATATATATATATATATATATATATATATATATATATATATATATATATATATATATATATGCATTTATTGCACATAAAATTTTCAATAATCAAATTCAAAGAAAAATAATCAATACAAGTATCAATTAATTTAACTAGATTTAATAATTTTTAATATAGCCGTCGGTGATATCAAGTTAAATACACTTGACCATGTTACTTTGTTCGAATATGCAGTTTCTGATAAATCTGTCGGTGCATATTGCATTTTTTGCACTTCTTCACACATTTTCAATAATCAAATTTAAATTCAAGCAAAAATAAACAATGCAGTTTGCAATTAAATTAACTTAACTTAACGTAATAGTTTTTTCAATATGGTCGCCGAAGATATCAAATTTACGTTGATGCTGCCACCAAAATAATATATATATATATATGTAGAGAAACTTGGAGTATCTAGTTAAAAAGTATTAAATTAACTATAAGAATACTAAAACAAATAAATAAATAAATAAATAGAAAGTTATAATAAGAGTCTATAAAACATTTTCAACTCGACATTAATAACAAAAAGAACGAGAGAGGGCAGGCATGGTACGGCAATGGTTTTAATATTGCAAATGTTTCTTGACAATTTTATGTCTGTTCCAAATGTTTCCGAATGAGTTTTGAAACGATGCTTTCGGGTTTTACTTAAAGCGTTGAAACCCCGCTAAAGTATATACAGGGTGTAACAGAATAACTATTCCTAATTTTAACTGGAGTATCCTGGGCTCAGAATATGAAGATTTAATGCAAATCACTCAGATAAAATGTGGCTCCTTACTGAGCTACAGGGTGTTTTATATAAAAATTTAGAAACGATTTTTGCCCAGTACTTTAAAACTATTTGACGTATCCTTATCATACTTGGCAGGAAATGTAGGTACCGTACACCATACTAAATTATGTTAAATAAAAGTTTCTGGCTACTGCCAGTGACGTACAACAGGGGCAAGTAAGAGGTTGATCCTTCCTAAATTCTACGCCACTGGCGGAATTGTCATTTTAGCACAATTTTTCGATTCTCCAATACTAGCTTTGTAAAAAACATAGTCTTCCTTTGTAACGATAAAGTCACTGTTTTTCGAGATATTTAAAGTTAAACATAAGCTGCACCCTTGGGATTTTTTCAAAATTTGCTCAAAAAAATCTGAAAAAATTCAGTAAAATAGAGAAAAAAATTAGCTACATAATAACTAAGTAACTTTTTCTCTAACTCATTCTGATTTGGATGTAAAAATTATTTAAAATAAAAAAAATAAAATGCAAAAAATATTAATTTTCAATAATTTTTCCAGCCAAACCAAAATGAGTTAGAGAAAAAGTTACTTAGATATTATGTAGCTAATTTTTTTGTCTATTTTACTAAATTTTTTCAAATTTTTTTTAGCAAATTTTGAAAAAATCCCAAGGGTGCAGCTTATGTTTAACTTTAAATATCTCGAAAAACAGTGACTTTATCGTTACAAAGGAAGAGTATGTTTTTTACACAGCTAGTATTGGAGAATCGAAAAATTGTGCTAAAATGACAATTGCGCCAGTGGCGTAGAATTTAGGAAGGATCAACCTCTCACTTGCCCCTGTTGTACGCCACTGGCAGTAGCCAGAAACTTTTATTTAACATAATTTAGTATGGTGTACGGTACCTACATTTCCTGCCAAGTATGATAAGGATACGTCAAATAGTTTTAAAGTACTGGGCAAAAATCGTTTTTAAATTTTTATATAAAACACCCTGTAGCTCAGTAAGGAGCCACATTTTATCTAAGTGATTTGCATTAAATCTTCATATTCTGAGCCCAGGATACTCCAGTTAAAATTAGGAATAGTTATTCTGTTACACCCTGTATACACTAACACAATACGGTATTCGTTTCTTCTCTCTTCATCTTCTTCCCCGTCTCTTCGTTCGTCTAGTTTAATTGTTATTTCGCAATAATACGAAAGTGTAAATGAGAATATGGTTTTAACCGTCACTTTCAGCCAAAGCTATATAACACAACCCTAAATTACGATAATAAAATTTGTTAATTTGTTATTTATTTACGGGGAGCTAATGCGCAACAAATTTTTGCATTAATTGCTCGTTTCTATATTTTGCGTTAGAATTTATTACCTAAACCAAATTGATTCTTTTGTTTAAATTTATTGTGCAATTATATAATAGTATTATTATATTACGAAAAGTAGATAGCGATAATTATTGTGTTGAGCCAGGATTTTTGAAGAAGTTAAATTTAATAAAATAATAAATTGAGAAAATATTAGTTTTAATTTAACTAAATCGTATATTTGGAGTTTTTAAAATTCCTAGCCATAGGACCTATTAGGAAATTATGAAATAAATATCTTTTATATGTATACATAATAAATTACAGAACATAATTACATGCTGACGTACATTAAACTATGTAAATTTTAATTAAATTTTTGAGCTAAATAACAACAACAAAAATTTTAAGTATAATTGTAGAGATTTTCTTTAAAAAATCACGTCCAGCATTTCATTTTTATCTTTGCAAGCAATCTTATCGCGCTCCGTTAGAAAGAAAACAAAACGACTATCTTTATTACACTTAACATAAAAAGACCGACCTGAAAGTCTACGGTTAATGTATACAGATTTCCTTAAAAACGTATTCTTTTTTAGTATCATTTTTATTCTTATATTCTTGCTTGAATATGTGTACATATCAATAATTAACGAAAGCCAATCTGTATTTATTATTAAAGAATATTATCTTAGAAAGTAATTACATTTAAATTTGATAAAAATAAAATTTTTTCAAGATTTTTGACATAGAATTTAACTCTAATATGGTTAAAATGAAACTGCTTCAGGTTAAAGTTCTATACTTATAATTATTAATAAATATTAATACAGAACTACAACCTAAAGCTGTTTTATTTTAATATAATGAATTCTGAAAGATTTTTACTATGCTAGTATTACAATATTTATCGTAATAATTTGAAAAGAAATATATTTTTTTCTTTAATTTCTTGTTATTTAAAATTAAATAAAATATTATAATACAATGTTCCTTATGGATTTTTTTAATCTATTAAGTATACTAACTTTCATTTTTTCTTTTTGCAAAAGTCTATTGAATAAAATTGTATAAAAGAATCATCAAGTGACTTGTATATTTATTTTTATTACATTTCCATGAATATTGTATTTTTATTTTAGATATAAAACTAAATTATTACATTTGTTTATACAAAGCACTAAGTCAGTACTAGAGAAAGAACATTTCTTTTAAGCTTTAGATAAATATTAAATGAAAATAGTTATTATCTCGTAGCTATAAATTTTCACTCAGTAATCGAATAATCATTAACGACACAACTCAAACGAATACTTTCTGACCCGATAAGATCTTTATTTCTTTGTTAATGATTTTAGAAAAGCGTTGAAATAAAAAGATATTTCTGGAAAAACTTTTGCCGTTACTTTAACCTATAACTTCTGAAACAGGAGAATAATAATTATTTCTTACTTTTTGTTCTTGTTTGTATTTTTTTTTTCGTCCTGTAAACATAGCTACAGAATTTTTTGCAACTAAATAACTAGGAAAGTTTACACACACTTACGAGCTGATGTTTTTTTTTTTTGTTATTTTAATTTCATTGTTAGACTAAAAAGTCCTATTAAAAGTTGAAAATCAAAGTCGTAGATTAGCTTTTTGTTATTTCGTTTTACTTTTGGTTAAGAATTAGAATTTAGTTTATTGTGGTATGAAGGGATTCTAAACTAAATGTAAAATTGAATTTTTATTGCATATAAATAACAAAACATTGTTACATTACATCTTTGTTCGGAATATTTCGTATTATTAATATATTTTATTTTTAATTGTATGTAAAATTTTATATTTTTGCTAAAAATTTAGGAGTTGTTGTATTAACTACTAAAAACATAAACAAATTTGTAAAAAAATCTTTCATTAATAAATTACGTTTTCTTGAAAATATTTAATTTTTTAAAAATGATGATGTTTTACTACAAATCTGAAAATAGTTAATATTTTTATCGAATACATTTATTTGAAGAATAAATTTTCAATATTTATTTTTTAATCCTATACTATTGACCGAGCAAATTCTTGTATATTTATTTGTTTGTCAATTTTATGTTAGAAACGGCTTTAATAATTTCAATAAAATGAGATAAATCTAGTATTTTTGGGTGCAAGAAAGCGATTAAGCCAGATCGATTTCAAAAAAATATATTTACTTGCAAAAACTTATTTGAAAGTTTGTTTTTGACAAAATAAATACTTAAAAACTACTATCTGTTAGTCAAATTTATTACCGTGACAACATTGCAAGACTTTCATATTATTGTTTCTATACTATTGCATTATTTAAAGGTTTTCGCTTTTTGTTAACGAGATATTAATTATTAAAGTCAGTTTTTATTAAATTAAGTAATCTTAGAGTATAAAGTTTTGAGTAAAAAATCTTCAGAATTCATTATATTAAAATAAAAAGACTTTAGGATTAAGTTCTATTTATATATTAATAAAACTTAATCCTAAAACCTTTTTATTTTGAATTTTTTATTATTTTTATTAAAATTCAACGTTTCGGTTTGCTAAACGTAAATCTTCTTCAGAAAAATAAAATGACAAATAAATAAACATAGAAATTTTATTTAATTCAGTGCGTTCTTTTTGATGATTTTAATTGTTTCTCTAATTAATCTGCTGTTAATGTTATTGAGTCTTGCGATTTATCTCTTACTTTATTCAATATTTAATATTAAGTTTGATAACATATTCCATAAAATGTGTGTTTTTTTTTTTAATTTTATGAAAATTTAACAAGTCGAGTCGGAATAGTTTTGCAAGCTTCTCTTGTAAGTTATGTAATGGTATAGAGAAGGAAGACGAAATATACATAAAAATGCTGGGGAGCGAAATATTTGTACATGGAAAATATGTAAGATCATTTTGTGAAAATGGAATATTTTACGATTATGAGAAATAAACAAAACATAAAATGGAATATGCGTATATATAAAACAAGAGAATGAGAAATAAATATTTCGATGTTCCGCTGTTTTTGCTGCTTCCTGAGTCGAGAAGGGTGTGATAAAAAAGTTATTTGACTTGCATATATAGGGTTTTAGCTATTTATTGATTTATCATTATTTTTATTATGCTATTAACTTGAATATAAATAAAGCAATCAATGTTATCGGTAAAAATGATTGGTACGAATATTATTTTGTTATGTAATAAAAACTATCATTACTTTTAAATTATAATATAAATAGTTTTCACATATAGTGCACTCGTATTTCTGAATAAATATTATTGGTTTATTTGTCTTTAGATTTAATCAATCAAATATAAAAATAAAAAGCTTCAGGATTAAGTTATTAAGTATATATTTTATTTAAAAATCGACGTTATGATAACTCTACGTAGAGTATATCAAAACGTCGATTTTTAATAACTTGTTTGCATGTTCAGTTTATTTACTGTTAAAATCTTTTCTATCTTTTTTTTTGATGAAGACGTACGTTGGGTTTGTCGAAACGTCGATTATTAATAAATATTAATACAGAACTACAACCTGTTTTATTTTAATATAATGAGTTCTGAAAGATTTTTACTATGCTAGTACTATATTATTTATCGTAATAATTTGAAAAAAAAATATATTTTTTTTTTAAATTTTTGTTATTTGAAATTAAATAAAATATTATAATAGACTGTTTCTTATGGATTTTCTGTATATATTTTATTTAAAAATTGACGTTTTGATACACTCTACGTAGAGTATATCGAAACGTTGATTTTTAATAGTTTGTTTGTAAAAAATAGTAAATAGGTCCATTTATTTTCTTCACTGTAAAAAATTTATCTAATTATTACGTAAATTATTACAGTAAAATTACAAAATGTTGTTATTTTTACTGTTAATACCTATGTAAAATTACATAAATCTAAGATATATTTCTTACAGTGTTCTATTAAATGAAACTGAAATGAAATATAATAAGTTTTTCAAACAGCAAAAATTTTAGATAAACATTCCGATATTTCCAAATTTTCGTCACATATTTGCTGGGTGCATACCTTTCGTTACCACCACCTCGAGTATATATACAACGTAATACTGACCCACTGACGAATGTTACCGGAAATGTTCGAAGTGTTTTTCGTTTCGTCGACAGCCGAGAATGCACACGTTTCTCCGCGGTAACGTCGCGAAATTAAATTCCTCAAGAGCGAGAAGCACGCCATCCATTCTCCCCCCCTTCCCCTAAACACACTCTATCCCATCATTCGGTTCGTTCCTTACCCTTTTTGGCAAACGGGAACGGAGAATTAAACAACGCCGAAAAGACGCGAGAACGAAAAGGGGGGAATGAACATTCACACCATTGCTCAATAGTTGTGATGGGTTAGGGTAGCGGTTTCCCTTAAAACCCTATCGTGCAAATCGGTTGAACCCTTACAAGGGATTGGAAACATAAGTTTAATTACTAGCTACGCACACACACACACATACCCTTCCGATCTGTCAGTTGCTGGAGATGGTACTTCTGGTTGGCGCGGCCATTTTGGCCATCTTCTTGGTTGCTTTATATACGGTTATAATATAATATACCTGGTTCGTCTTTGGTTTAAGGTCCTATCCCTCTTCTAGTTAACCTCGGTCCTCCTGAATATGTTACCGAATTATTACATTATATTAGTCTGGTTGGTGGTGAGCTACATATTTAGAATTGATCAGAGAAAAGGTTTTTAACTAGACTGGTGTTAGTGCCATATCTACTGGTCGAAAATTTGGGAGGGTTTACGTTATGATTTTATGAAGCTGAATTGCTTTAATGATGTTTGATATAGTTTAATGGCTCTATTTACATAAATTATATATTCCGTACTGTATGGATTTCGTTTGCTGAATAAATCATTAATATACATTAAATCACAGGTCATGTATATCATATAATTTGCATGAAATTGGTAAACAAAATAATTAGCGATTACATAATTATTAAATTTATTGCAAAAAAAAAAATTATATGTACTCTCTGAATATAATTTATTATTGTATTAATATAATATTAATTATGTATTTGAGTTTATACAATGAGTTATATTTGTCAAATACATTTTTCTTGCATCTGCCATGCAATATATATTAAAAAATTACGTTTTAATATTTACTATTAGCACCTATTTATTAATAATCGACGTTTCGACGTACTCAATATACTTATTAGGAAAAAGAGATACAAAATAACATTTACAGTAATAAACAAAATATATAAATAAGTTGCTAGGTAACAAAATAAGTCATAAAATTTATAAATTTTTAACTAACGCAAGCCAAATTTTATTTTAATCAGTTACTATAGTCACATTGATTGATGTTATTTTTTTTTATAAATTTTTATTACTTCTCTTATCAATCTACTGTTAATATTAATGGGTCTTACAATTATTACAGTATATGTTATTTACAGATTTTCTAACGCATATTGTTGCAATAGCAAATTTATCTGGATGGTTTAGACGTATTGACCTTTTATGTTTTGAGTTAAATAAAATTGGATTTTTTTTAATTAAAAATTTATAAATTTTATGATCTTCTTACTAATTTTGTTACCTAGTAACTTATTTCTGCCAATAAGGTCTGTTTATTTACTCTAAATGTTATTTGTATCAGTTTTTCTGATGAAGATATACGTTGAGTTCGAAACATCGATTATTAATAAATTTTAATACAGAACTACAACCTAAAGCCGTTTTATTCAAATGTATGTAATTTCTATCAAATATTTTATTTGTAAATATTACTTACAATTAGTGTAAAATATTTTTTTCGAATATGTAATTATGTTCAAATATGTTATTATAGAATATTTTCATATGACGCCATGTTAATAATATCTTAATAAAATGAATTTGTAATCATTCCGCTTAATATCATTTTCACGTAACAATTATAATTGCGATATTGTAAAATTAATCGATTAGAACAAACCATACATACATATTAATTTTGATGGGAATTTCAACCCAAAATTAGTTTAGTTATAACCAATTAAATCTAATCATTTAAAATATAATATTCAATTTTGTTTTGATCACGTTTCCAGCTATGCACAATTTGTGTATGCGTTTGTGTGTGTGTTAGTGTGTGAATTTGTAATTGAATTAGAAATTGAATTTGTATGTGTTAATTTTGTTTATGAATATTACCATAACGATTACAGAAATAAAGAATTTTTGCGTTTTTTTTGTTTTAATTAAAAGTATTGAATTTAATTTTGACATACAATTGTGTATTAAAAAATAATATCTGGTTGATTCAACTGGAAACATTATTAACTGTTGTAATACGAATTTTACAAAACAAACACATACATACACAATCACGCTATGTACTCAATAGGGTGTGACACAAACACTTTCTACTATCACAAAATCAGTTTTGTCCAAACAAGCAATTTTAGCTTTATTGACATGTATAATATCTCTTATATATGCTTTTCTATTCTTGCAAGATCCATCAATATTAACAGTAGATTGATAAGAGAAGCAATAGAAATTTATAAAGAAGAAGGCAACGTTAACATTTACATAAAATTTGGTTTCCTTAAATTAAAAATTTACAGATTTTTATAAACTAGTTACTTATTTTGTTACCTAATAACTTGTTCCTATATTCTGTTTATTTACGTTATATCATTTGTATAATTTTTTTCTGATAAAGATGTATGTTCAATACGTAGAAACGTCGAATATATATATATATATATATATATATATATATATATTTATAAAAGTTAATACAGAACTAACACCTAAACCCGATTTAATTTAAAATAACTAGTTCTAAAAAAAATTTTACCATGTTAACATAATATGATATTCCTGTTATTCTAATTTTTTAAATAATTTTTCTGTTAGAAAATATTTAATTTAAGTACATTGTGGTGACGCATTGACAACTGTTTCTGTGGTGGTAACACTTTTTTCTATGTTTAAGAACATTTTAGTAGACATAACATTAAAATTTCGATCACCCTATAAACTGAAATGAAACTTCATTTCTTGACCGGGGCACAAAAATTGATCAACCGACTTCTCTCACATACATACAAGTAACCAACATCCGTTTTAGAATACAAATAACGTAACCGTAAAAACCTAATTGAACGGTAAAAGCTGTTTTGCTTGGAAAATCAAACGTAAAAATAACTCGTGTCTTTATACGCGCTCAATACCATTTCATTCTTCTAAGATCCGTTGGCAATCATCGTATGATTGCAATTGGTTTGTTTACATACAGAAGCAACGAGGAGACGGTTTGTGGAACGGCATTGAGTAAGCTTGTCACGTTCAATCAACACGACTTTGTGCTATGTCAGCATGTGGTGGCAACGCGGTGGATTATGGGTGGCAGTCGTAATTGTACATCTAATGTTTAGATGTTTCAATTCTTTTATTATGATGCTTTCAACTATTTTTTTTTAATATTCACCTTTGAGATGAATATACGGGGTAAATTATTAACTCTATGATAAAATTTGGGTGATCAAAGCTGACGCTATATATGTATATATAAACACAGGTTGAAAAAACAAGTTCAAAATTTGATCTAAGTTTGTATATATACTCTTCAAAAAAATCATATTTCTAGCTAAAAATATGTGTAATTACATGGAATAAACAGTTTTATTTTGTACAATTTAGTTAAGATATAAAAAATTGTTGAAAAAATATATTTTTTGGCGTTTACATGTATCCCCCCCCCCCTTAATTCAGTTTAATTCTTAAAAATTTGACATACAAATTTAACTTTAAAATTTACAAAGCATATTTGAAACATCCATTTTTGGCTCGAATATATTGACAAATTAAAGATTTTGCAACCCGACGGCGACGTATGATAGATATTTTGCCAATTTCTTACGTGAGTAGCTAAAATTTGAAAAAAATTGTATGGTATCGAATTCGTTTACGAAATTCTTTTTATTTTTGCTATGAATGTGAAATTTGAAGGTTTATTGTAGACTGAATACGCAAAATATTATTTTACATGAATGATTTTTATAATTGGTAAACTGATAACAGTGAATAACTATTTTTAGAACGTCTATTATTACAAAATATAGATCTATTAGAATTTTACTACATATATACGTATATAATATTAATATACATATTTGTTATGTATTTATAAAGATGCTTTTATTCAAACAGAATTAATTCAAGATTAAATTAAGCGAATGTTGTTAAAAAATAAAAACAAAGTGAACGAGTAAATTTGCTGTGTTTACAAGCTTTGAAGTAATATAATAATTTTTTTTTATTCAATTTTTTGCAGTTATAAATAAAATAGTATATTGTACAGACAGTCAGGACTTATTTTTACCCAGATTGCACAAAAATTTAATAAATGGTGGTACGATTATTGTACCACTGTGTATTATAGGGTACAAAAGAAGTAGTACATATTGGTAACCACTAAGTTTGTAAGAGTTGACAGTTTTGGAAAGTGCATTTTTTACACAAACTTAAAATAATTTTATTTTTTTAGGTCCACATTTTTAATGATTATGAATGATTAATTAACTTACATTTTTGTGATTGACAACACACAATAATATTAGTATTTTTATTGTTAAAATTTAATAATTTAATCAGTGGTGTATATATAGTAAGTAACTGCTGTATAATAATATTATTATTGTACTATTAATATAATGACTTTCTACATAGGCAATATGGTAACCTAATATTAATTTATTTAATTGCTAATTGAATATATATATATATATATATATATATATTTGTATATGGCAAATTTAACTTTAATTAAAATAAATTTAATAAATTATGATGAAAAAATCTGTAATATAATTGGGTATACGAATTAATTGCAACTGTGGAATGTATAACTAGTCCATCTATGCAATTCTCATCAATATACAATTATACGTACTTGTATTCATTCAATATGCATTATTGCATATGTATGATGCTTAACTATTACAATTATAATTGGTGCTTATATGTTTACAATATATATATATACTCACACATAAATACATGTAATATTACAATTAATTAAGAATATTTAGAAATTAATTTAATTTATTGATTTTATATTAAACTGCAAGTTTATATTTTTATTATAAACTGTTCTAACGTTTATTGCGTATATTTTGTTATCATTTGATCATTTATATCATTTGTATATTTTGTCCTGATGATGTTCAGTTAATCAAATCATCGAATTTAAATTAAAAATTATACGGAACTGAAACCTAAACCTATTTATTTTAAGTAAATAATTTATTATATTTTTAATTTTCAAATTAAATAGCAGATTACAAGTAAATAAGAACTTCCATAACTTCTGAGTATTTTTGAGCAAAAAAAAAAATCGTTATATGATATATAAAATAATCAATTCAAACTTTATTTAGCTGTTGGCTAGTTAATTACATTGTAATATATTTTAAATTTAAGAATTACAGGATATCAACATATTAACATAATTATTAATTTTTATCAAACTTGTTATGGTAAATAATTTTAGTTTCAAATTTAAATGTTTTTAATTTCGTTGACTCTAATATGTTGCTAATTTACTATAATGCAGTAATCCCTTGTGAAATATATTATTGGTGGCATATAAGAAAATTATCTGTATCTGTATTAAATTTTAGATTATCACTTAAATAAATATTAAAATCAATATTATCAGTAATTTTCTAGATACATTTAAATTGAATATTTTATCTCTCCATATTTAGTGTTTAATATCCTACCTAATTCATTCTCGAATAGAACAATCGTATATTAGCCCAATGGTCACAAACAGACCTGTTTGTTCTCAGCCTGTATATGTATATAATTGTTATACTGACTGCAGTGATCTGCGTCAGTCATTGAAGCGGGGAAGTGAAATGGTTCTGTATATATGTACGTTGTTATTGTGTCACCAAACACATACAGAGAGGCAGTAGTTGGTAGTTCAATACGGCCTCTGTATTTGTATTTGTAGTCGGGTTAGTGTATGTGTGCGCACTTAATTCACACAGTTTAATTACAACTGTTGCAGTGCGACCACAATCCGTTCGTATATTGGGCAGAGATGGTTCAGCGCTGGGCAATGCAACCGTATTGGGACCGTTCAATGAAGGTACCGAACTTGAATTGGAATGCGAGGCCGCCGGTGCGAAACCCGTACCGCAGATTACATGGTATAACGGTTCGGCTATTATGAAAGGTAAGAGCTTTTTTCTAGATGTGTTATTTGTTTTATTTATATGATTTTGAGATACATTATATATCAGGAATGATCAGCTTTTACATACCAAGTTATGTGGCGATTGACAGGTTCTTATAATACAAATAAAATAAATAAATTGCAAACAAAGTATATGTGTATATTGATCAATCTCGAAATACATAAATATTTACAAAGTTGGGCCATATAATATTTAGTTTTTATCAATTGTTATAGCGTAAGAATAGTAATTTAGCTCAGTTATTATTATATTAAAATGTTTCATTAGTTTTGCAAAATATAAAATAAATAAATATTTTATATTGAAATACAATCTAAGTAACCTTAACTTTATTAACAGTTGTAGAATAGTATATAAATTATATATATATATATATATATATATATATATATATATATATATATATATATATATATATACCGGGTGTCTACTTTTTTTTTGTTACATAGGGAATAAAATGCTAAAATTTTCATTTGGTGATAAATTTTCCCCTAATTATTATAGAACAAAAGTACAAATACAAAAGTTGTTTAGAATTCAAAAATGCATCAAATGATGCCAAATTTATCAATATAGGATGTTCTGATCAAAAATTAGAAGCAAATTAAAATTTCCATTTTTGCGCTCTTTACATCAAAGTGCCACGGAAATTAAACAAATAATTTCATTTCTTCTGGAGTTTGAGTTTGACAGATCGTATTTATTTTATTGTTACGTTCTGTATTATTATTATTATTATTATTATTATTATTATTATTATTGAAAATAATGAATAAACTTAATGTAAATGAAAAGCTATTAAGTATAAAAAGTATTAAGTATTTATTATTTATTACAATGAAAGGGTATTTTACTCGGCTGTACACTACGTACTAGCTGTGGTTTTAAATTGTGAATGTCTCCATTATAATTTTAAGTAATTGTTTAATTTATTTATTAACTTCAAGTTATAAAAACAATACATTTGAATTAGATGACTGGCATTATGCCTAATATATTTATTATAATAATTTAAACTTATCCCTGAGGATGCTGTAAGTTGTGCAGTGAAACGTCGGATAAGAGTTTAATAAATAGTAAATAGCTGAACTCCGTAAAACTTTCTTTATTTATTACAATATTCAATATACCTATAAAACAGAAAAATTCATGAATACAAGATATAGGAGAACAAAAACGAAACTAACAATTTAAATTAAATGTTCAAATAAATCGCCATTAACTGCCAAACAATAACCTAATCTGTTATAAAATTCGTGACGTACAGAGCTTAATTGTGTTTGTGTTATATTATTGCACTCTTCAACAATGGCATTTTTCAAATCAACAAGATTTTTGATATGTCGTTTATAAATTTTCTCCTTCAAATATGGCCATAAAAAGAAATCGCACGGTGCTAAATCGGGCGATCTAGCTGGCCAATTAATTGGACCACCTCTACCAATCCATGAATTTGGAAAACATTGATCCAAATATAATTTAATGTTGCAGCTGTAATGTGCCGGACATCCGTCTTGTTGATACCAGACAACATTATCTTGAGTTGCACACTCTTCTAACTGCGGACCAATATGATTTTGCAACATATCCAAATATTTTTCGTTGTTTAAATTATTTTCAATAAAAAATGGCCCAATTATACACCTGCCAAAAATTCCAGCCCATACATTAACTTTTTCTGGATATTGGGTACGTGTTGCTACCATTAAATGAGGATTTGTTTGGCTCCATATTCTAAAGTTTTGTGTATTAGGTTCGCCGTGTAAAGTAAACGTAGACTCGTCAGTAAAACAAATAGATTTCAAGAAGTTTCTGTCTAAATTGGATTTTTCCATAATAATGTTACTAAATTCGCTTCTAGCCATTTTATCCGCTTCAAATATCTCTTGGTGCGTGGAATATTTATAAGAATGATATTTTTCATTTTTTAGTACCTTATGTATTGTTGAAGGATGCAAATTTAATTCAGCACCAAGTTGACGCACACTAACATTTGGGTTTTCCGTTACACACAAAAGTATATTCAATGTATTTTCTTTAATTGCATTTTGATTTAAATTCTCCTCCTGATCTTCTGCGTTGATTTTTCTACAATTTTTACAACGTTTTAACACACTTCCAGTTTCTTCGAATTGTTTAATTATCCTACGAATAGTCATAGCGGAAGGTATGGGACGGTTTTCAAAGAAAGCGCTGAATAAATCTCTTACTCGTCGTATCGAATTTCCAGTAAAATACCATTTTACGCACTGAACTTTTTCATTTACCTTAAGTTTATTCATTATTTTCAATAATAATGATAATAATACAGAACGTAACAATAAAATAAATACGATCTGTCAAACTCAAACTCCAGAAGAAATGAAATTATTTGTTTAATTTCCATGGCACTTTGATGTAAAGAGCGCAAAAATGGAAATTTTAATTTGCTTCTAATTCTTGATCGGAACATCCTATATTGATAAATTTGGCATCATTTGATGCATTTTTGAATTCTAAACAACTTTTGTATTTGTACTTTTGTTCTATAATAATTAGGGGAAAATTTATCACCAAATGAAAATTTTAGCATTGTATTCCCTATGTAACAAAAAAAAAGTAGACACCCGGTATATATATATATATATATATATATATATATATATATATATATATATATGATTTTTTAGATGCATTGTATATAACATATTTTAAATAATTTTTTTAGACACGTTGTACATAATTGCCTCGTACACTGCATCTCCGTGAAATAATACAACTTATGTAGAGAGAGAGAGAGAAGAAAAATACGTTATTATATACTATAATGGCGTTAAAATATTGCATTAAAAAAATGTAAATTTGCTAGAAGGTCTGTTTTCTTTTAACAGGTCGCAATTTAATGAATACAATTATTTTTATTTTTATTACTACTATTTTCAATATATAAATATAATTAATATTATTATCATAGAAATACTAAATATACGATATTTGATGATAATTAATTACGAATATTATTTGAAAATTTATCATTTATGAAAAAAAAATTTCGATTAATATCAACTAATGAAGACGAATGAATGCATTCATATTGGTTTTTTTTTGTCCAATTAACTCATAGCTAACAATTTAGGTTAGTGGTAGATAACATATTAAAGTTATATTTAACAGAAAATGGTTATTTTTGATAAATGGTTTTGACTAAGTTAAAAACAAATAGTACATAATCTGTTAAAGCTATTTATTCGTAGTACAAAATTTATGTGTACAGTTGTATATGGCATTAAAAAATTACGATTATACATCACATATACTGGTTAAATTTTCAATGTTTTATATTGAAATTGATGGAAAAATTATAGCCGAATATTTTTTACCTAATATGATTTTGTTATATAAATTTTGTGTATTTTTCAAGTCTCATATACAGTGATTGTGAATGTATATATATAAATTAAATTCCATATTTCAATCATATATTAAATTTTTTAGCCTAAAAATGTTATTGTACTAATGAAATTTATTTTGAAATTTAACTTTATTTATTAAAACAAATATTTTTATTGCTAGAATTGTTAAATTTTTTGATTACATATTTTTAAAAAAATAATATAACTATTGTACACCCATACTGCAATATTTCAAATATAATTTTAAAATATTTTTTTATATATTTTTATTTTGTAGCAAAATCGAAATCGAATATAGTCAACATTATATTTTCGTTCAGAAAAACAAAAACAGCTGAAATTGTAAATATTTGAAAAATCGAAATGCAAAAAAAAAGGTTTTACTTCAGAAAGGAGAAAAATAATTTCACTTTTTTCAATATTTTATTTGATTTCCAGTCGTGTGCACTTTGTATATTATTTGATCCTAGACACACATTTATATATCTAGTGTGTACTATTTTCTTTTTATTCTATCAATATTTATTATTGATATTATTGTTTTCTTTTACTCTTTCAATTTACTGATATTGATATACTGAGAATTTTCTTTTCGACTTTATATTTCTTTTTCCGATCTTTTTTTTTTTCTCTTTACTTTAAACCCTTCAATTTTTATAAGTATATTTGTTATTTCATCTTGCATGTTGTGTAGCTATTTTTAATATATTTGAGATTATATTTTTATGGTATATATTGGGTTTTTTTTAAAATTTAACTAATAATTTTTGCATTACTTGAAATTAGATTTTGATGTAAATTTATATAATATATTTTATAAACATTAAACAGAACATAGAAACTAGTTATAAGGTAACATAATAAGTAATTAGTTGTTGAAGATTTTCTTGATAATAAAAACATAATTTAAACTTTTGTGAAAAATGTTACCGATAAAATAAGCAAAATTTTATCAAGAAAGAATGTTAAAGTTTCCTATTTTCCACACATGAAATTGCAACGCATGTTAAAGAATGTAAAAGATATTCCTCTTCTATCTTCGAGTATATATAGAACTACATGCGAATGCGGTAAGGTTTTATGTTAGACAGACAGACAGAACTGTTTCTATTACATTAACAAAACATAAAAGATCAATACTTTTAAACCAAACATTATAGTAACACCACTAATTTAATTGGTAGCATAAAACGTTGTTACACATAGGTCAACCTACCAATGTTTTTAATTATTAATTGAGTTATTATTGATGAGGTTTACAATATTTTTTGCAAGAATATTGATTAACATTTTTTTCATATTTATTTTTAAATTTTTTGAAGAGAATATCGATGTATCACGGCATGACAATTTTCTTCTTCTAGAGTGTTTTTTTTTAGAATTCTTCTTATTTTTTTTTCGTAACGAACACAACAGAGGAGCACAACAAACACCGATGTTGTATTGCTATTGCATTAAGATGTTATCTAGAAGATAAACCGATACGTATTTATATGGTAGGGGGTTTAGGGGGTGGTGGGGAGGGACGAATCTCGTGTAAAAAGCTTTCAAGCTTTATCGGTTAAAAGAAAGGAAGACGAAGTAAGGTTAAATTGTCACTATCGACCATTGCACTAAACTTATCTGACAATTATCTGTTTCGGTTAAAGATTCCTGCTATGTCTACGTTTAAACGTACCACCCGCTTTTTACGTTGACTGTGCTCTTATATATTTAAAACCCTATAGAAAGAAAACGCTTTTTGGAAAATGGTTTTGTTTTGTTTTTGTTTTGTACTTTCTCTTATAAGATTGGAATTCCTAAAACGAAAGTGTTCTTTTTTCGAAATCTTATAGGGAGTAGAGCATAAGTTTGGAACGAATTAAACATTTTAAAAGTATTTTTTACCGACCGTCATAGCATATATGATAAGAGAGGTATTTTAGTTATAACAAATTTAACATATCGAGATTTTTACAGATAAGCACGAATCAGGCTTATAGTAACACAAATCAACTGTTTTTAGCATGTAATGTCCGTCTGTTCGTGGGCACTGAAGGATTGTAATAAAATTGTATATTTAAGCTACGGAGATGAATATCTAAATTTAATTAAATTTGGTAAAGATCTGCGAACAAAAGTTGCTGAATAAGTTATAACTAACAACTTTTATTTGAAACATTTTTTGATACTTTTCATGTTTTTAGTTACCATGACTAGAGTAGTTGTTATAGAAATTTATCTATTACATAAATTTATTTAATACGATGGAGATCGGTTCTGTGGTGGCCACAGCTGATTTTTTTTTATATTATAATTTTTTTAATCCATATCTCAAGTGATATATATATATATATATATATATATATATATATATATATATATATATACTTCCGGTTAGTGCATTTACAGTTCCAATAATAGTTTTCAAAAGCCAAATAATAAAGTTTTTTTTTCCCATATGATGCAAACTTTTTGACGGACACTGTATAATAAAAACAGAACTGTTTTCCTGAAAATACAATACATATATTTTATTTGCATTATCGAAAATATTTAAATTTGCGGTATTATTTTTTATGTCATTTGAAGTGACAAGCTAATATTTTTATCAGTATGAAATTGTTGTGACATTGACGAATTGAAATAAAAAATGCAATTTAAACCTTAAAATTTTTTGTACAAATATGCACTATCAATCAATTTTATTATTTGTTTTTGATGAATATAATTTTTGTCTATCCAATTTTTTTGCTGTGTTTATTTTATTTGTTTTTTTTTTGATATTTTTATGTTATTGTCTATCATACGAGTACACAAATTTGAATATACATACTATAAACATTAAAATTTTATAATAAAATTATCAGTTGTTTATTTAAAATTATAAAAATAAAAATTATTTTATTGTATTTTTAATATTTATTAATAAATTTTAATGTAAATTTGTTATATTTTCTTGGTTTTACCATGATTTCGATTTAATTTTGGAGTCTGAAATTTTTCTTTCAAAAAAAAACGTCAATGTTTTATTATGAAATTAATTAAAATACGGTATTAATTTAAAACAATTTTCAGTTATTTTATTAGGAAAAATACGAAATAAAATTAATGTACAGAAAATCTTTTTAATCGGCCTGAAATACGTTCGAGCTACATCCATTACGCTTTTTGCGCCGTAAATATATTTCTTCATCCTTTATATCGCTGATTAATATTCATATCGTGCTAAATATTTCGTGACTTGCATTCAAATTACGCTATTTATTAAATAGAAATGTAACTTTTCACTATTACCTTCATTTAATATTAAGTTTTATTCAAATTCTGGTCTTTAATAAACGGGTTAAATAAATTAATATTTATATAGCAATAGTGCAAATTTAAAACATTCTAAAAATTTCACCTTATTACTGTTATAATGAAGATGTATTATAATTATAGATAGTAAAAAAATATTGGAATTTTTGATTTACTGTTTTTGTAATTATGAAATAATATATTATTATTAAAATAAAATGGCTTTAGTTGGGAATTTGTTTCTATGCTCTGTTTATTTACTGTAAATGTCACTTGTATTATTTTTTCAGATGATGAGTTCTGAAAGATTTTTTTTAAATGTTATATTATTATTTGTAATATTAATAATCAGTTCGGGCTAACTAATCATATAGAAATTTTAAACTGAATACATTTGAGATACCAATCTGATTTGATATCCACTGGTTTATCGCTGACCATTTTTACACAAATGCTGAACGGAAAACAAATGAAACATATTAGACAGTCAAATGGAGCAACATTTACTGATATTTATTATCACATTAACAGCAAAACCAGCAGCCAGTAGACCAGTACGGTAATGCAGCCGGAGAAATTCTCGGCGATTATTGCCTCCATAACGCGTCGGACGGGAGAAGAGATCTGTATAAACAACAGTCTGTTTTCGCTTTATGACGTTATATTAGTCGTGTCACTTTTCATTTTTTTTATCGTCGAAAACCGTGCAACATAAATACAAATAAAAATTCGGTATAAATTACAAATACCACTCGCGCTTCGCTTTTGCCTCTAGGGACATTTTCTAACCAGACACAAATGTTTTGTATCAGCAAATGGGAATGGCTTTTTTTTTTCTCTTCGTGTTCCCACTACCTCTCGCATTTGCCTTCATCAGCTGATGCTAAGCTGGCTAGATTCTTTTCTTTCTCATGCTTTTACCGATATGGACCTATCTCGGAAGGGGGCGTTTGGGAAAATGCCTGAGAATGTCTTTGTTCTTGGGGAAAATTTCACTGCAGTTGTTTTTAATCTAGGGTGAAAAATGGTTTATTCTTATCCCAGATTAAGAGGGATCTAGTTAACTGGTTATAACGTTAAAATGCCCTCCTTAAAAACGAGCGAATGCATTAAATACAGCCCAGTCTCGATGAACGGTTGGGACTACCGAACCGTACCCCAGTCACTCTTATTCCTGCATACGCGCAGCGCGGCGCCTGCTCAGAAGTTCTAAACCAAATATTTGCGTTTTTAAATTGTTTTTTAATTTATCGTTATTTGCTATATATTTTTTGCTTTAATAGGGACAATTAAAGAGTTTATTTTCAGCTGGGAATTATTTCTTGCAAGGAAATATAATATTCTGATAAATTTAAAAATTTAATTATAAACTGCAAAGTAAATACTGAAAATTGTTTTATTAAGAACCACATTTACAATCATTAGGTAAACCTCGTATAGTGTTATACCAGGTATAAATTATTGTCGCAGAATAGAGTTTTTAAAAGTTTTAAGAAATAGTTTATGCAAATTATATTATTGGATTCAGAATTGGATGGACTTCGAATATATAAGATTTAACATAGTAAAAAAAATCTGAACTTATTATATTAAAATAAAACGGCTTTAGCTTCTAGTTCTGTATTAATTTTTATTAATAATCGATGTTTCGACGTACTCAACGTACATCTTCATCAGGTAACATGATACAAATAACATTCACAGTAATTAAACAGTAGATTGATAAAAGAAGCAATATAAATTTATAAACAAAAAAATAATATCAGTGTGAAAGCAATAAAATAAATAAAATTTGGCTTTCTTTAATTAAAAATTTATGAATTTTATGATTTAGTTAGTTATTTGGTTAACTAGTAACTTGTTTCTATGTTCTGTTTATTAACTGTAAATGTCATTTTTAGCATTTTTCTTGATTGATTATCAATAAAATATGGTAACATAATATTAATATTATGTTACGCTTGAAGAAATGTAATGATTTTGATTTAAATTCTTGAACACTCTCTTATAAACTAGATTTATTTTAATAATGGAATATTGAAATCTAAATTAATATACTTGATTACAATGTCGTCTTTATTTCGAGAATTTTGTTTACTATTCTTCAACCTATATTAAAATAGTAAAATTTCATTAGCAAATGCTGGATAGCAAACAGTTTGACGTACTCCGGCCAAATTCATTCTTTGGTCCGTAGCTCTTCCCCAAGCGACGTGTATTCATATTGAAAAAGTTCAGCAATTTTAAAATTCCACTGTAATGAACACCACCAACAGGCCACGTTTTTCGGAAGAAGAATATTCCGCTCTCTCATATTTTCTGTTTAATGCATCGAGTGTGGCTTATTATAATTCCTCTTCTCTCTCTCTCTCTCTATTCTTCGCTCGATCTCCTCTCTACTAGCTCTCATCACTGAAAAGTTCTCACACTATTGTTTTTGCGTTCTCGTTAGCTGCCATTTCATAGATGACTGATTTTAACGAGACTCACGCTGATACTGAAGAGATCGGTTCAGAGAGAGAGTGGATGGGGAATATTTTATAGCGTCCTCTTTTTTTCGCCAGTTTTTCAAAACTATTTGAGTGGTTATGGGGAGATAAATATGTCTTTTTCTTTTTCTCTCTCTCTCTCTCTCGCTCTCTCTCCGGTTTGCTTATATTTTAGGTAGATGTCAGTCAGCACTTAGATAAGTAGAGAGGAAAGCTTGACATAGGGGACGTTTTTTATTATGTTTATACTAATGTCAAATACCTTAAATTAAAAACTGACGATAGGGATTTTGGTTTTGTTATATTCACGTTTATTTACTTGGAATTTAATTACTCATTATCTTATATGCAGAGATTCATATACTATTATTTTATGTGTGTGTAAATATTCAATATTTTTAATTAAAAATTGGAAATGGAGAATTTTAGTTGTATCATTTTCAATTTTAATTAAAATAAAACATTGTTTACTAAAAATGAAAACGCTTTAGGATTAAGTTCTGTATAAATTTTACTTGAAAATCAACGTTTCGACGTACTCAACTTACATCATTATCAGGAAAATTTATTTTATATTATATTTATTATTATTATTATTATTTGTATATTTAGTATATTAAGTAGAGTATGTCGAAATATCGACAGAACTTAGTCTTATTTTTTATTTTTACAAAATGAGTTTTGAAAGATTTTTACTACAATCGTCAAAAAAAAAACTCGCCTCTCGAAAAATCAGAAAAATTACCGGTTTTTCAAATCGGTATAATTCGACTGATTTTGAACAGAAGTTTGACAATTTTTTCTGCGTGGTGTGGTGGGGAGTGTAATGATTCAAATGATTCATCATCTTGCATGACCTTAAAGATGAGACTTCGAATTTTTTTAGACGCAAAATTTTATTCAATTTCGTTCAAAATCGATCGAGTTATATCGATTTGAAGAATCGGTAATTTTTCTGATTTTTCGAGTGACGCGTTTTTTTTTTATTTTTTTGACAAGTATATATTGTTTATTAATATGAAATACTTCAAATTTTTTAAATCGATAGAAGTTTTTTTAGCATAACCGCTTTTATCATTAGCGATGTAAAACGAGATTATGGGACAAGCATTTTGTAAATGTTATCGTTATTATAACGAGGGACACTATCGTACGATTATGACCCATTTTGTTCCGAACATAGTTAGTGTTCCGAAATTTAGCTGTAGCTCATACAAATGATAATAATAATGAAAATAAATGATCAAATTATAGACAGTATACATACTGGTAACCAGTAGAGAGATATTTACTCCCTGATAGTGTTTTATAAATGAATATTATCACTGACAAGCAACTAATTTTATAGCTCATAACCTCTATAAATGGAAAACTTTAAAAGTGATACATGATATTTTTGATTTAGTTTGTCATGTAGTTTGTCTAGCTAGTTTTTTAATTTAATGTGTTAATTGTATTTTATATTTTTATTTTCATAGAAAATGTATGTTATTTAATGATTAAAAACTTTTTAGAACTCTATATTAAATTAAAACAATTTAGAACTTTAACCTACAGACTGTTATTTAATATATTATGAGTATGTCATTTTTAAATTTTAACAATTTTATTTCAACTGCTTTGTATATGGATGAAATAATTAATATTAATATTACTATCTAATGGAATAGAATCATCTAAAAATTTAGATATCTACTTGGAATTAGAAGAAATAGTTAAATTTTGCGTATGTATTATTAATTCTTTTTCAAATGGGTATTGTACTTCATTAAACATTAAAATTTAAAAAAAGCAATTTATCAATATTTAAATATTATTTTAATTTATGTTAGGTTAGATTATAAATTATAAATTTATTAGAAAAAATGTTCTTGTAATTTATTTACGAATCAAAAACAAAAAACTCGAACGGTAAAAATACTGACACTGCTTTTCCGAATATGTGAAGGGATATTAAATTAAAAATTTTATCAGCGAATATATGGAAAAATCTTGGTATAAATAATGTAACAACACATTTCGTATTCCATACGATCAGAAAGAGGCAGAATATTTTTACTCGAAACTGGGTCAAATATGCGAAATATATAAAGAATTAATTTCATCTTAAAACAGCAGTCATGTCTTTGTCGACAAATACAAGATAACCATCGCGCTTATATTTTATAAATTCAGAGTTTCATCCTGTTTCATGTCATTTCATTTTAGACACACATACACACACCAAGAAAAATTATATGATTCTATCTTTTTACTGAATGATTTAGATTTACTTTGTATAATTTTATGAAATGTTTAATTAGCAAATTATAAGTAAAATATTTTTTTTATTTTTACGTTTTTGATGTAATATATTCATAATCGTGGTTTTTTTTGAAAATATTTTACTTTATTTTTTTTTTAGTTTCTTTTTTATTTATAATTTTTATCTTTTATTTGAAGTAATTGTATCGATTTGTTCTTGTTTAATAATTTAGTTATTTATAAAAATAAAGAGAAAAATTATTTAGGTAAGATTTATATTAGACAGACAGGTAAAACTGACAGAACAGAGGTCAATACGTTTAAACCATCCAGATAAATCTGCTATTGCACAACATGTGTTAGAAAATCTTTATGATGTAAAATTCGAAGATACTATAAAAATTCCAAGACTCATCTATATTAATATGAGATTGATAAGAGAAGCAATAGAAATAATAAAAATAATCTAGTTACTTATTTTGTTACCTAGTAACTTGTGCTTTATACTTTACTAAGAATTCATATAATTTGAAAAAAAAGCCAGAATGATTGATATTTTTAAAATAAATAATTAATAATATTATATCAGTATTTCCAAATGTATTTAAAATTTAATAAATTTAATATGAAAGGCGGCACAATAAAATAATATTTTTTTTTGTCATTGTCATCCGTAGAAATTAAAATATTAATATCATGAATAAAGTTTTTTTTTTCTTGAAAAATACTTACTTAGTATACTATATACATTCTACAAATTTCCGTAACCTGGTAATTAATGTTTCCGTTTTACTTTACAAAAAAGTTTTATAATAACAGAGCTAATCTGATTCATTCTGTATATAAATACGTATGAGATGAGATTGTGTATGTGTGTGTGTGTGTGTGTGTGTGTGTCACACAAAAAGATCAAACATTCATTCTGGCAAAACGGGAAAAAGGATAGAAGCAATTTCCACCATTGAGTAATTTGAATTTTGCGTTTCGTCCAAAATGCTCTATCAGAGTTATTGTGCGTTCTGTTATAGATGTTCGCACAGTAATAAATCGTGAAAACAACTGCCTAACGCTAGATTAAACCTCAAAATCGGTTTCGTTGTCTTACTCTTCAAGCACCCCGGGCCTTTCTCTTTTTCGAGGCTAATTCATTTATTTCGACTTCTAATTCCGTTAACGCTTAAAACGGCAACGTGTGATAAATTTCATGGCAAGGATTAAAGGATTAAACTTGCACGCCGAAGCGAAACGGCATCGGCAGCAGCAACTACTGGCGCCGCGCGCCGCGTTACGGCCACGAACCGAAACAGATCTCTACGTCGTCTTCAGTTTTGCAGGTATAAATTATTTCCGTAAATTTAAATTGAAATTGTAATGCTCGGCTTAAAACGAATCGCTTTTTCCTTCGTTGATTTCTCTTCGGTTCGTTTTTTTTTTAAGACTGTGTGAATGTTGTCAAGCAAAACTTCGCTACGTTTTACTTTAATACGATTAATTTGTCGTTACATTAACGGCTTTAGTTTATTTTTCTTCGCTATATAACATAACCAAACCATTTGCAATGATGTAATGATTGTCAAGTAATATACTACTCACGAGCATTTATAAATTATCACATACAAATACAAACTTTTTAATGACTATACAATAGAAAATTATAATGATGATGAATAATAATTTAAAGTAATTGTAATATGACAATGGGTTTAATTTAACGATTTTTTTACATGTCATTCTACATAAAAAAAAATTATTAACATTTTTTTTCTTTTTTAGAAATGTGTCATATAAGCTTTATAATTGATATTAAAATTTGAATAAACTAGGCGAAAATACTTTATTCTTGTTGATGAATTTTACACAAATATCGTTAGCAAATAAATACAATAGATAGTATAAGTAGCTTGCACAAAAAAATGTTTAATGATAATATTAAAAAGAAATGATATATAGTAGTGGGACATACAAGTACATTAATATAATTACTAAAACGTGAAGACCCCAAAATTACAAACGTTTTAAAAAAAAGTTACTATTATATATTCGCTAGACCATTATAATCCTGAAAAACGTCAGTGACGTCATTTAATATATATATATATATATATATATATATATATATATATATATATAAAGAAATAAAGATTTTACGTAAATATTTGTTTTTTAAGTTAATAAATCAGCTAGTAATATTTTTTTTTTTATTGTTAAGACCCGATTATATATTATAGCAAGAGTAATAATTTTTTAATGATGAAATATAAACCATTAATAAAACTGCTTTTTTTAAAATAAAAATTATGCTCACTAATAAAGTTATTGATAATTGTATACAGGTAGCCGTAGATTAGTGGTAGCGTGTTAGATTCGAACCCCAAAGTTTTCTGGTTCGCGGTTCGCTCACTTTAGAAATTTAATTAAATATTATTTCTGGTATTAAAATCTTGCACCACTGGAGTCTGACTGATTTGGAACCCACTATAAGCTGTAAGTCCCTTGCTTGGCTGTGGGATAACGATGCAATAAGAAACTATATATTCAGTTTCTAGAGCATATAGCCCCTATGTTCCATCTACGAATTACGGGAACTGATGATGATGAACAAAATTATTGTAAGAAGTATATTTTAATAAACTGGATTATATTATATTTTTTGAAATTAATATGTTTGAAACATAAAATTTAGAATCTGTAAAATAAATTACGCAGTTTTAAATTTTTTATTATTTTATACGATTTTATAGTATACAATATGGATAATAATTTTTTATATATTATATGAAAATTTGATATTTTTACGTTATTAATTTAAAATATCTAGTAAAACTTTACAAACCCATTAATATGATAGTAATATGTATTCATAAAACTCTAATGAGCGCGCAATATTATTTTGCATTAGATGAGAAAATTAAGAAGTCGAATTTGTTATCACGTAATATAAAAGAAATTGGGTTATAATAATCCATTGGAAATATAGTCATCCTCTTAATCTAAAAGTTATCTCACGTTCATACAATCTACCCTTAGAGAGCCAATCGTGCGACAAATGGCATTCGAGAATCCTCCCTCCTTCGAGCAAGCAAGCAAGCAGAAACACATTTCAGATTTGTGTAGATTTGCTTGCTTCGGCAGAATCGAATTTCGATCTCTTTTGAATGCATTGCCTCCTAATATGCGCCACTACATATGATCATGCTAAATTAAAAATATAACGAATACTTTACATTGCAAAAAGTGTAACTCAACTTTATGTAATTTTTACATATCTTTTAACAGTAGAACAACAAAAATTTGTAATTTTACTATGATAATTTATATTGCTAAGATTATTTGGAGACGATATATTTCAGCCTATGAATTGTTTTCAGGAAAGTTATGAATAAGAAGTTTAGAGTTTTGAAATAAATTTTTGTAAAAGTATTTCAAATTACTTAAATTTTACATTACATTTTTTGCAAGTGCTACATTTCTGTTAAGTATAATTATGTGTCCAAGATTGAATGAATTAATAGAAATAGTTACTCTCTTTTCTGTTTTGTAACTGTTATAAATAAATAATAAAATGTAAATAATAAAATGTATATAACATAGTTTCTTAGAAGAGAAATAAAATAAATAAGTTACAGTTTTATATTTGCAAGATCTTATTATGAATTGATATCAAGTATGAATATATAAATTTTTAAAAGAAAACTGTATATTTCTCGGTTTGCGTAAATATTTAAGTAACGTTATTAAATATATGTATGCGGTTTTCTGTACTAGAATTTTGTATTTCTCAGATACAGAACGTTTTGAGATTATATTAGACTTATATTAGAGTACCTTGCGAACAGTGAAGCTAAACAAGTTATAGCTTAAAGCCCCCACTTTCTTGGGGGACCCAAAAAAAATTGTCCGATTTGGCAAGTGTCATATATACTTAAATATACTGCTTACTATAAATACGGTAATTCGTCTGTATTACTCCATATCTCAAATATCTTAGGGCCTTATCAAGTCTAAATGCGGTCCTGCTTGCGAAAACATATTTACATAACACTTTTTTTTTTATAATAATAAATAATAAATACAGCTGAATATATTAATAATGTCAAAAAGTGTCAAAATTATTATATCAATAAACTAAATATATACTACAGTAAAAACTCTTTCAGAACTCATTATGTATTATTATCTAGTTACATATTTTGTTACCTAATAACTTGTACGTTGATCACGTCAAAACGATTATTAATAAATATTAATACAGAACTAAAACCTAAAGCCGTTTTATTTTAAATATATACTGTATTTAAATTTTTATGCTCTATATTTCTTGCTTTAAGGGGTTATACCTACCTGCAAGGCCGAAAAATACACGAAAGTTTGGGATTTTTTTAAACAAAAACTACACAACATTTTTCAAAACGACTTTCTCCACTTTATTCGGCATGTCTTCCTCTACAAAATGCGATTTTTTAAATTACAAAAATCCGTTCTGGTGCCCCGCACGGCTGCTCCCCGTGGATGATGTTTTTGGGAAACCCTTTTGCGGTGCCAAGTCCCATTCGCGCTAGAATTATTTGAAATCAATAAAACCAAGCGGGTTTTGTTAAGCATGAGTAAAACTAGTACTTAATCGATGGATTTTCAAAAAAAATCATTTTTGACAAAATGGCGGCCTTGTAAAGTTGAAGTATCGATTTTGACCCATAAAAATTTGTCTCTGATCGGCTATAAAAAATCGAAATTTAATCAGAGACAAAATCCGAACGATTAAGTACTAGAAAAAATAGTTCTTAACAAAATGCACACACAGCCATCTGAATCGAACGAATAGTTTTCGAGAAATTTTTGGCACCGATTTTGAAGACATGGTTTCGAGATAATTGCGTTTAAAGTTTCAAGTTGTGTTCAGTCCTCTGTAAGTGAATATTTTTGGGAACTTACATAGAATCATCAAATCATCACTTTTTACACTGACATGCAGCCTCGTATTGTGCACGTTCGTTTCAGATTATGGCATTCAACGTAAACACGCTCTTGCGCATGTCCACGCGCACAGGAATGACGGAGAGCGTTTCCAATGGGTCTCGACCCGGTACTCTTGTACCGCGCATAACTTTGTCAATTTTAATCGGATTAACTTGCGCTTTTGAGAAAATATTCTTGAATATGTATACTTTCGATTTATGCAATAAAAAAAAATCGATTTTTTAAAAGTTTGCAGGTAGGTATCACCCCTTAAGATACAGTATAAAATTAATTCTTTTTTTTATAATATTGTGAAAGAGTTCTTTATTTTTCATAAATAGTATAATATAATTAGGTAAAAAATTTTCTTTTATAACTCCAAACAATTTATTTAATTTAACTAAGATTTTATTTTTGCTATAAAATTAACCATTATGAAATAAGAATAAGTAAACACGTATGTATATATATATATATATATATATATATATATATATATATATCGATTATTTATAAAAATTAATACAATATTCCAAAGCCGTTTCATTTTATTATAATCAGTTCTGGAAGATATCTCACTATGTTATTAATGAAACTTGTAACACAAATAAAATAATATTTTAATTTACAAAATAATTTGAGTCACAATCTAGTTAAAATTATCATCATCATGAATATAATTGTTTCAAATTACAATAACAATAATTATTCGCAGACGTTACCATCGAAATTTGTATTCACAGTGTGGTAGCAGTTATTGGGGGGGAGACAACATCTAATCGATATTCAGTCAACAAGAAACGTTCCCTTGTGTGAAATGCACATTAAACGAACAAATATATAAAGAGAGTAGACAGTGTGGGGGCAAAAGAGACATAAGAGCCCCCCCCCCCCAACGAACTACTATGGCAATGGCAGGAACATGAAACAACCTAGCAAATGTTTAAGCTCGAGGCGACAATCACCACTGAAGCTTCATTTACAATAGGGGGGAAAAACTTGGTGTCCATGTTGGTTTTTACTAATTTCGATAATTGTTGACTATTTTACGATACTGTTCGTTTGTGCAAATATCGATGTTAAATATTACAGTTTTATTTAGTCGAGAAAAAAGGTTTGCGATTTGGACAAAATCTCACCGGAGAAAAATCTATATTTAATAGCTATAAACAAATGACTACTAAATTTTCACCTAACCTAATCTAACTAGTATTAAATTCTTCAAATGTATTTACTTGTGTATTAATAGAAAAAATATATGTAGAAAAACTTTAAAAAATAAATAATCTACATTTTTGAAAACGTTACAAGTTTAAATAATATTTAAATAGAAAATATGAAACACTTTTAGTAAAATTAGTATCCTCATAGTGAATGTATCCCTAAAGTGAAGCGTTAGTGAGAAAGAGATGAAAAGCCAATGTGCCCTCCTGACCACCGGACTAACCGCTTGTCCGACAATGCATCGTTGATTTCGCCCTCTCGTTGTCGGAGACCAGTCAAGAGTCCGGGAGACAGATCGTGCCTAACCCGTTCGGTTCGGTCGTTTTCTATTCGGTTTTCCATGCTACACATACCTATCCGACAACTCTCAACAGAGTGCTTCGACTGCTTTGGATTACCCGGGAGGTCATCGGACATACAGCTAGGCACCAGTAACAAAAAAGGATAATGTGGTAGCATTGTTCGTCCTTTCTCTCCCCGGCCCGAAACGACGGAACAAAATTACTACTACTACACGTTCCTCTACTATGTAATATAAGATTTGTTACAACTTGCAATTTATTTCTATTCAGATTGAATGAGAGTAATTCGGGGAACTAGCTACCGGTTTTCGGTGGAAGGTTTTTCCGAAAATAGAGAAATGTATTCACGCGCTAGTCTTTTTCTTTCTTCTATTCGACGACTTTCACTCACTTGATTAGGGTAATTTAAAAAGAAAAGAGTCGTCAACTCTGTAAGAACCTTCTATAGAAGGGAGTTGAAAATATCTACTATAAATTAATATACTCACATACCAATTTAACTACTGTTTCAATATTTATTATTATACGGATTTCAATAAAAGTTTTAAATCTATTTTAAATTAATTTTTAATTTTATTATAAATATTAGCAATTTATTCAATATTCTACGTTTGCGCGGACCTCTTATGAGTAGATGAAGTGGTATGATTGAGAGAATCGCTTGCGTGAGCGAAAGTTTCGAAGTAGTACGAATAGAGCATGGATAAGAATGTTTAGAGAAAACTAGTGGAAAGAGTTTGCCCCAAACCCTTTTGGGTACATGGCGTGGCATGATTGTGTATGTATATGTAAATTATGGTAAATATATTAGTGATGTACAATGGTAGCTTTATCATTAGGTAAACAAGATTTTTAGTTTTTAATAGGCTTTTAACTAAAGTCATTTATCCTAATGAAAACGGACGTTCAGTTTGTCGAAACGTCGATTATAAATAAATATTATTACAGAACTAAAGCAGTGTTATTTTACTAGTCAGTTTATTAAACACCTCAATATATAAAGTTTTGTATACATTCAAACAAAATAAATTTAAAAGATAGAGACATTCGTATTACATGACAGATCATAAAATAAATGTAAAAAAATACAATTTATTTAGGAACGTGGAACAAAAAGAAACTAGACAAACCGATATTTTAACCATTTATTTTAGCAGTGCATAACAATTTTTCTCGTTTAATTATCACATAATTCAACCAAGCCACCCATCTATTGTATGATCACTGTGAACTAATACTTCAAATATGAGAACAAGTAGGAAAAAACCGCGAGCCAAGCACTCACCCATCTAAATTCGAAGAAGATTCATTATATTTGAGCACGCCAGTATCAATTCATATTGGCTAATGATGCCGTTTTCTTTCGGGATCCATTTTTCCTTCTCTTTTTCTTTCTTTATTTTGAGGGGCTGCCACACGCGATTTTCGTTGCATTGCAAGAAAGAAAATGATGATGATTGGTTGGTAGTTATCGGTTACAAACGACTTGAGAGGGGGGAGCAACTTGGAAAAGTATCGTTATGTACTTGAAAAACGATTCCCCAACTCTACTTATAAGTACAGTTAAGCTTTATACGATAAAGAAGAAAAAAAAACTTACGCTCAACGCCTTCTTCGCATCATGTTTGAAAAATCTTTTATTCTATCGAGGATTATTTTTTTCATATCTTTTATTTTTTATTTCATTTTATAATGATTATAACGCGTTTACCGTTATAATTTATGAACGAAAAAGTTTTCTATGTAACCAAAGTATTCAACAGTTTTTTGAATAGTTATAAGGTTTATAATGAAAACTATTGTTTATTGAATTTAATTATATTAAATTAAATGGTATTATTACTGGCTAAACTTGATTCAATGAAAACTGTTACAATGACAAACAAGTAAAATTTTAGATTACTATACATTAGACATAAAAATTACCTAGATTTCTATTTAAAAATTTAATTTAATTATTAATCAATGGAGCATTAAAATTAGAACACTATAAACTAAACGAGACGTATTTTTGTTTATCAGCAACCGTTAAAGTTTAGGGGGTAAAAATCATCTATAAAGTTTATAGTAAAATTGGTTTTTATTTGTTTTCTCCGAAACTATGTATCCTAGAACAAAGGTGTAAATGTACGAATATCTTCTTTTTTTAAGAGTTATTAGTTTTTTTTTCTATACTATTTGTAAAGTTACCCTTTTGCATCCTTGGCATATATTTTACTCCATATTTAATTGTTATGTAATTTTTTTTAAAGTTTGTTTTATATTAAGATAGCTCAATTAAAAATAAATACAACGTGTTTTTGATTTTTAAAATTATTTATTGTTTTAAGGAGGTCATCTATTTTTTTATATAGAAATACGTATGTACCTACTCATAAGTAAGTTTGATTATTTATAACTCGTTATTATTAAAAATATTAGTATTTTTTATTTCTGTTTTACGTAAGAAATTCTATAAAATATTTAAAAAAAATATTTTATTATGGCCGTTCAAGAAATTTGACCCATCAAATCTTCAATCCATAAGCTGCCACTGCTAGTTAGTAAAGATTTGTGCTTATAATTTTTTCGAATAGGAATATCAATCGATTATTATTAATAACTCCAGTTATCAATCTCATCAAATTAAGCGGAATAGAATGTAATATTATTTTGATATAATAAAACATATCTGTTACAGGAAAAATAATATTAAATATTAATAAATTATTTTTTTAAATAAAATATTTATCTGTCTTTTTCTAACACATTATAAACAAAAACAGCTCTTAAAAAGTGTATATTTGCTGTTAAATATGCTCTGATAATTAATAAATTTAATGAATGTTACAACTTGTTATTGTTGATTCCTGACCAATCCAGAAATTGCTTGTTATTGATAAAAGAATTTTTCTAATTATAACCTTCACTTGGTTTAGTTCGTGTCTGGATTTTGTAGCAAAATGTTCTTTTATCGTGTATAATAAATTCTAATATTTTAACTCACAATTATAGTTTTTATTTGATATGCACATAAGTGTCAATTTTGTGTATTTTTTATATGTTTTAAACAGTATTAAAAGTGTATTAACCTAATTTTTTTAGATTTCTAATATATTTGATGTTTGCTAAGTTATCTTTGGGATTAAATATTATGTTTAATAACTATTACTATATTACATTACTGTGTTTTAGTGTGTTTAATATAAAGAAAACATGTTTTGTTATTTTTATATGTGTGACAGTTTAATAATATGTCTATCGAAAAAACTTTAAGAAGTGATTGCGAATAAATTAACACTTCATTAAAAGTAAGTAAAATTTTGTATTGAAAATGTTTGTGTAATAATTATACTTTAAATCAGGCTGTATTTTATACAAGTATTTAGGTATTAAATCTAGTTTACATTGGTAGAGTTAGTAGTAGAGTACGGTGGTAGAGTGCGTACTACTTTTTTTCTGAGAAATTTTTTCGTCCGATGCTTATTTTTCGAGATATTTCAAAGTCTTCACTTGAATCTACCAGTCAACATAGTCAATATTAGATACTCATAAGTTATGAAAAGAATTAAAATTCATAAATAATTTTTTTAAATATTTCATAGAATTTCTTATGTAAAACAAACAAAAAAATATTAATACTTTTTTTCTTATCATTTAATATTAACGAGTTTTAAATAATCAAACTTACTTATGAGTACATACGTGTTTCTATATAAGGGGTAGATAACCCTTTAAAACAATAAATAATTAAAAAAATCAAAAACACATCAATCTTAATATAAAATAAAATTTTGAAAAAATTATATAACAATTAAATATAGAGTAAAATATATGTCAGGGGTGCAAAAAGGTACATAACTTTACAAATCGTATAGAAAAAAAACTAATATCATCGGTGGATAGCTCTTAAAAAAAAGAAGGTATTCGTACATTTACACTTTTGTTGTAGGATGCATAATTTCCGAGAAAAAAAAACCAATTTTACTCTAAACTTTAGGGATAATTTTTACCATTTAAATCTTGATGGTTGCCGATAAAAAAAATTCGTGTTGCTTAGTTTTTAGTGTTCTGCTTGGATACCTGAAGCTCATTTATATCGGCGATTAACACTTCGATATGGTTGCTTGTGAGTGCAATATTAATACTATGTATGTTTGTGGTAGAAAATCACTAAGTATATTAAATTCTGTTTATAAAAAATAATAATTCATAAGTTAGTAAGTTGTTTTGTTCAGAACCACTAGTTACTTGTTAAAAAATAATACAAATATTCTGTTTCATAAAGAAATGGTTAATTTTAACGTTGATGTTAAAGAAAATTCGATAGATTTTTAACGGAATGTTAAATTGTTTCTGAAACTGGGCGCAATTTCGTAATAAGTAAAGTAGTCTGTATGAACTTACAGATAAACAAATTTTTATTATTCAAACATTATATTGATGTATATAAGTAAAGAATAGATAATTGTTAATCTAATTAATGAACAAATATGTGCATAGGTTAAACTAATAAACTGAAATGAAAAAAACCCATATCACCTCGACCTGCGATTGAACCAGGGTGAATGAAGTGACCCTGGTTCGATCGCAGGTTGAGGTGATATGAGTTTTTTTCATTTTCAGATTATTAGTGTAATCTATCCTAATATTTGAATACTCACATACTATATTTCAAAAATAAAATCCATTTATCAATCTAGCAATTTCTGAGTCAAGCCCTAGTAGCAACGGGTACCAGCCAATACATACGACCAAAGGACATTCTTTAATCGAAGCGTCTTTTTCTGTGAGCATTTTCTACTCGTCTCGGCTCTTTTTCTTTGCGCCTTTTTTTTGTGTTCGTTCTTTTTTCGCGAAAAACGACAAAATGCGCAACCGTCAGCGAAAAATGTAGTTTGTGAGAACAGGAACATAACGACAAAGCGACGATTCCAATGTGAAATAGGAACCAATAATCTTACATGATTAGAAAAGGTGGTTTTTGAGCGTGGCACGGACGCGCGTTCCACCAAAGTGATATGGGTTGCGGAGCGATTTGAAAGAACGACAAACGACACGATCTCGAAAGTGTATAGAAAATTTCATATTTTTTGTTAATATTACACTATTTTCTTTCTATAATGGGAATTGTTAAAGCTTGAAGGTTTGTCAGTACATGGAATGGGATAGTATCGTTTTCATTATGTATCAAATATTATTATTTAAAAAACAAGATTAGAAACATATGGATAAACCCATATATAGACCGCTATGACATTATCGAATAAATACTAGAAATTGAAATAAAAAATTTGTTTTTCTCCAAAAGTTGGCAACACTGTTTAAAAATAAAATGATATAATTTTTATAGGTACTAAGACAATATTTTTTGTAAAATTTTTGATTAATCTTGAATAAACAAAGAAACAGAAATAAAATTTAGAAAATTTTAGTAATTTTTTTTCTTATAAAGTTGTGGAATTTTTACTCAATTCCACAGTTAAAGAAAAATCTATTTTATATTGAATATGACATTACTGAAAACTCTCTTGCATGTCTTATGTAATTTTAATCAATAAAACTGAAATTACTTGTTGAAATAATATTAAATAGAAATGTACTCTAAATATTGATTGCTTAAAATTACAATTACGCTGTCATTATTTGAAATTATATCTAAAAAAAAAAAAAAGCAACCCGATAATTATAAAATGAATTATTAAATTTGTTGTAATTACCGAACAGTTTAAAGAAAATGTAAATAGCCCTATCTTTATTGAAAAATAAAACAATTGACTGCAACAAGGAAGGTCATGAGAACTAAAACAAATGCAACATTATGTTAAATTGTATAGTACTTTAACTTCGAAGAATTACAACGTAAAGACAATGGACATGTTCTATATTTTACCGGAACAATGAAATATGATTCCTGAAACATAGATTAACCATTTTTATAGTTTATTTCTCGAATACATATAATATATTGCATTATATGTTATTTAATAATTACATATTTAATAGTAATCAATTTATTAGTATTTTATTTATACGTATTAATATGAAAAATTATGGACATATTTATTTTAAAAATGATATGTTAATTTTATGGTGCATATATTTAATACGGTTAAAATAATTTGCAATTCAAAGTAATCTTTATTGATTGTTAGATTTTCTTAAATATTTTTACATGAATTTTTAGTGTTTATACAGAGTTTTTATTAATATATTACTCCTATATTTCTTTACTGTATCATTATTTTTTTAAACAGTTGTCACAACAACAATACTAATCAAAACGAAAACAAAGAAATAAATAAAAATCAGATAATCTAAAATTTACTTTTAAGCAAAGTTTAAAATTTAACTGTCGCTTACGTAATCTATGATTTATTGGAACTTATTATATATGAACATTGGTAAATTTCTAATATTTATTTGGTACTTTTGTAAATTAAAAAAAAAAACTGGTTGTTTTCTTTTTGATTTAGGATAACTGCTTAAATAAATCTTAATTTTCTTTAGTAATTAAATTCAATCCCGCTTCTAATTTAAATAAATATCTTGATGAACTCTAAGCGAAATACTTAATTTATTCCAAAGAGGTATCATGTGCACCTAATACTAATTACATATGTAAATTAAAAACAAAATAATACAAAACCCAAATGAATGTAAAACGAGTACATATATTGCATATTAACAACCTTTCTAAAGTTAGTTTAAATTCCAAAAATTGGCCTTGCAAATTATACGAAAAATTAATTTAAATCGTTTTGCTATTACCAGCATGGGACAGCCATAGATCCTGCATAGATAAATATTTAGCTAAAGACGGTTTAGCCACACGGTGTGCGCTTGGTTGGGCTATAGGACGACCATCGCGTCGTTGTGAACGCACAAAACGAAATAAGTTCGGAAAAGACGTCGTCGTCGTACGCTCCAAGTGCGAAACGGAATCATAGGAAAGTGAGATGGAAATAATAGCATTATGGATCTCCCCCTTACAAAAGTTTAACGAGTCTAAACCGCAAATTCGCTTTACGTTTCCTTTTATTTTCGTCTTCTTCCTCTTTCCTTCTAACTTCTAATGCACGCTCTCACTCTTTTCCTCATTTTGGTTGGAGTCTTTTTGGATTTTCTGTGTGCACACCAGTTTAGTAGTAGTAGAATATAGAGGTCTCCGCCTACATCATGTCCTTTTTCAGGGCGTTTATCAACTTTTTAAACCTCTATTTGTTTAGATTTTTTCGGTATTTATGTCGTGCGACTGTCGTTTTATAAAATCACTTAATATTTATGATAGGCAGTTTTAGGTTAGGTTCCGAGTTTTAGATTTTGTATACTTGTATATCACGTGACAACAATAACGTATATAATTACCTAATTTATTGTGTATTTCTAAATTTAGAAATCTCAAAATATGTGATAGCTAGTAAATAGGACTTTTAGTGCACATTTAAATGGCCATCTCAGATGTACTATTACTTACAAAAAAATTCCATTTATAATTTGTTTTGAGACCTTTTTTCATTTTTAATTCCTAATGTAAGTATTTGAAAAATATGTGTTTTCAATAATTTAATTTTTATTTTATAATAATGTCACTCGCGCTCACAATTTTTTCTAAATAGATAATTATCTTTTTGATGCAAAGTTAGTTATTATAATATGATAAAAAAAAATTTCAGAACTCATTATGTTTTATTTTAGTTATTATATTTTTTCAAATTTATCATATTGCATACAAAATTTATATCAGGTGGAAAAAATAGCATTTAACTAAATAGAAATATGCATATTTATTATTCGAACTTTATTTAAGTTTTTTGAATATTAGTGCTACAAATTAAGAACATGTTGTTTATGAATATAAGAAACCTAATAAATTTTAGAAGTGAAATTAGTTAATCTGAATTTTTTTCATGATTATTTAATTTAACATACTAGATCTTTGACTACTGGATACGTTGAGTATTTGTGTAATTTTTAGATCACTGATTAGGGCTTTATCTTTTGCTACTGATAATGAAAGCTTAGCTTTCGAAATACGTATATAGCTTTTTTTTAATTATGGTTTGTGGTTTAAGGAATATTATTTTGTTTTATTAACATTTTGCAACATATTTTAATTTATTATATTAGCAGTGATATCAGTACTTTCTACTACATAAAATAACATTCTTTTTGTACTTTTTTAAAAGTATTTATTGTTATTAGATAGAGAATAAGTACTGACCCTTAATGAAACATATTAATTAATACTCAAATAAAAATGAAATAGAATACAACACTAGTTGCATAATTTATTTATATTATGATCGCTTTGGTTTTTCGGACATCAACAAACTGAATACATTCAATAAATATTACATATTATATATATATATATATATATATATATATATATATATATATATATATATATATTTGTGAAACATTCAAATATTTACTATTTGTTTTTTTAAAAAGCAGGAAAAATATTGAAAATAATAATAATAATAATAATAATTGTTTTAAACAGTTCTATATAAATATTATAGAAAATGTAATAATATTCAGAGAAAAATCATATAGTATTCTATTTCGAAAATACATTGTTGGTTTAGTTTCTATTTGAAATCAGAAAAATAGGACAAAAGAAATTTACTGAAGCAATAAAAGAATAAAACCAATGCAATTTATAAAAATTTTCTCATTTTTCCCCAGTTCTTCCCTTTTCTATACGCGATATATATGCCCGTGTGGTAAATCACGATAAATCTAAGCTTTTGAAATGACTTTAAAATATTTATTACCCACTGCGAATAAAAATGGGTACCATATCAATAAAAGGATAATAACACAAACGATAGCTTAAGGAAATACGATCAGTAGTAACAAAACATAAAGGAAAAGAAAGAAGAGGGGGGAAAAAAGTCCGAAACGAAGTTTGATGATAAAACGGAAACAGAAAGATAATATGTACTCAAATCGTATGATAAATAATACAGATTGTCAATTCGAAATATGCGATACACGGAGATTAGAACAGCGATGAAAAATAAAATTGCAAAGCGTGCTGTGAATTCATTTGTTTTGCTTCTTTATTTTATAAATATTAAACAATAACGTCTCTAAAATATTGACCTAAATTTGTAACTGAATAAGAGTATTTTTCAAAATGTCATATATATATATATATATATATATATATATATATATATATATATATTGATTAATATAAATATTATATAACAACTGAGTTTATGATGTTTTCTATTTATTCTGTACAAGTAAAGAATATTAATTTTATTGATTTACTTTTGAAATTCGTTATTAATATTTAAGGAAATTACATCATTTAACAAACTAGAAACTTTTATATACTCTACGGAATTATGTTGTATTCTTTTAATTTTGCATGTTCGATTATAGATATTGCAGTAATGATTAATGGTAGTTAGTTAGTTTTGAATGCAGAAGTATAAAAAAGCAAGATTAAAAACATATGGGTAAATCCATATTTAGACTACTCTGACATTATCAATTGGCAGCACTGTAGTGTAACAATAAAAATGACATAATTTTGCTTTACATGGCATGATAATGTATATATGTATTTAAATATAAATAACAAAATATAGTAGCTATTTTTCAAAACAATATTATTTTATAAAATAAAACTACTTTAGGAAACTGATACCAAACTGTTTCACAGTTTATTTATATTATGATTGTTTTGTTTTTTGGACATTATCAAATTGAATACATTTAACATATACAGAGCGAGTGTAAAGTTTGGAACTATCGCAATAAATCTTTTATTAAACGTTTTTGAAAAAAATCCTCGAACACGTCAATTTTTATCTTAAATAAGACATATTTTACTGTAATCGTCACTTAAAAATCGTCTTTTGTTTTTGAGTTATGACGTAAGCGATATTTTTTTTAAATGGAAACCTAAATTTTTTATTATTGATTTTGGTAGTACTTTTTATTCCATTTCCAACCATATAAAATTTTAAATGTTACATTTGAAAAAAATTGAGAAAAATAATCTTAAAGTTTAAATATTAAAAACTAATTAAATTGGCAAAATGAATCTAGTTATTAGTGTATAAAATAAAAAACAATAGCTACAACTGTCAGAATTATACAATTTATAAATGTCAAAATAAAATAAGTGTTATTATTTTGCTTTTTCTCTGTTTTTCGCTCAATTACACAATTTTTATTAATAAAATAGTTTTTCAAATTTGGAAAAAGCAAGATAATAACACTTATATTATTGTGACATTTATAAATTGCATAATTCTGACAGTTGTAGCTAATTTTTTTTGTTTTATACACTAATAACTAGATTCATTTTGCCAATTTAATTAGTTTTTAATATTTAAATTTTAAGATTATTTTTCGCAATTTTTTTCAAATTTAACATATTTAAAATTTTATATGGTTGGAAATGGAATAAAAAGTACTACCAAAATCAATAATAAAAAATATAGGTTTCTATTTAAAAAAATTATCGCTTACGTCATAACTCAAAAACAAAAGACGATCTTTAAGTGACGATTACAGTAAAATATGTCTTATTTAAGATAAAAATTGACGTGTTCGAGGATTTTTTTCAAAAACATTTAATAAAAGATTTATTGGGATAGTTCCAAACTTTACACTCGCTCTGTATACATATTTGTGAAACATTCAAATGTTGCATTTTATTTGAATATTAATTATTGTTATATAGGTTTTTAACGAAATTATTTCCTAGTTGTTTATTTGTATCAGCGTTGAGTTTCGTCGAAACGTTGATTATAAATAAATTTTAATACAGAACCTGAACCAAAAGTAGGAAGTTTTATTTTATATAATTAGTCCTGAAAGATTTTTTATTATGTTATTATTGTTTGAATTAGTTTAACTGCAACGAATATCAAAATATATTCAGTATGTATATGTACAATATCATAAATTGTTGTCAATAAAATTGTAATTACAATATATACCAAAAATTATTTTCATAATTCTTTTTTGAGAAACTTGGTAATTTTTTTGCAACACACTTTATAAATAATTAAATTATTGCATATCGCAAAAGTCCCGAGTGGTATTTTTAACATTTACAGTTTGATTAAAAATAATTAATTTTAATATATTATTACAATTAAATCATTATAATACTAATTTTTAATAATTATAGAAAGTGTATAACCAAATAAAGCCGTGTACTTATTTTAATATGAAAAAAAAAAACAATATAATTCTAAACAAAATATTTAGAAAAGTAGTTTTAATATGAGAAAAAGAAAGTTTAAACTTACTGTTTAATATAAAATTTGTGACAGTAAATATGAAAATTTACACATATTTATATGGCAGTATTTTGATCACAGCGCTGCCATCGGCAATTTCGATTACTAATATTATAACCGTTTATATGAAAAACAAAATAAAAATATAAGAACATTTTGTCAAAGTAACTCAGTTTACAGTTTCAGTAAACAATGACAATTAAAAGCTATCTTTTTGTAACTTTAATATACATTTATTTCAACGCTTGTAGCAAGAGTTGATGTCTCGAGACATATTACATTTTTAAGTAGTAATTCTGTGGTGAGCTAATACCATCCGTGTGTATTTCTTTTATGTCATATGTGAGATGTGAGATTTTTCCTTTAGAACCCAAAACGAAATGCAAGCGCAGCAGAGAGAGGAGAGAAGAAAAACACAGAGATAGAGTATATACCGAAACATTCATCACATTTGCAGTTCACCACTTGACATGTTTTTGTTGTTTATGTACGTACGTGTGTGTGTGTGTGTGTGTGTGTGTGTGCCCAAATATGTGTGTGTGTGCGTGTCTCCGGGAAAACTCGCTTAACTGAGACTATGGTACTTGTTTTCTTCGTCTCTTTTCAGAGAGTGTTCTTCTTTCTTCTTCATCGTCGTCGTCGTCGTGTTTTTTTTCTTTTCTTTTTCCCGTTCTTCAGCGCAACCAGCCACTTTCCGGTTGAGAGTTTATTGTATTGTTTATTCATTTTATGGGCCCGCACAGTAAGTTTTCCCCATGCAAACATATACCTTTTATACTTTATATAACAACCCGTTGGCTGTTCGTTGGTTCGTACATTCTGTTTTTAGAATCGTTTTGTATTATAACTTTGCCTCCCCCCCTCTTCCCGTCAACTGCTTACAGTTTTTGAATGAGTTTTATAGCGATATACGCTACTGAAAGCTATTTTGTTGCGCCGGAATTTTATGTATATATAAACTTGTCAAAAATGGACTATATGGGAAGAGTTGAACTACTCGTACAACGAATAATATTACTGTAATTTAGGGGTGTGAAATCGCGGAATCGAGGAGTCAAAGAGTTTTGTCGGAGTTGGAGTAATTTTTTTTTTGTTTCAATTTCGACTTTGAATATTTCTTGTTAAAACAAAAACTCAACAAATTATTATTATGTATGAATATTTTGTATGTAACACTTTTGTTAGAGTAAAAATTGTGTTATTTAATTTTTGTTGTTTTAAATTTAAAAACTACGAATATTAATATTAATTAATATTATTAATATTAACTCTCGCCTATAAAATTATTATTAGGTAGGTCGAAAGTGGCAAATATTGTGTTGGCATACACTAAACAGTAGCTAAGCGTACCTTCTAACGGCTGAATAAATAGATTTTGGTGCGGGAATGCTGTATGATTTTTGACATTTTTCAGAAGACGAAATTCAACCGGCAAAAAGCACCGTTATAACCTTGAATAATTTACCATCTTCGTCTTTTAAAGTACTGCTTTTCTGCCTAAAACAAAAGACTATTATGTTAAATATATATATATATATATATATATATATATATATATATATATATATATATATATATATGTATATTATATGATACAGCAATAATCAACACAATTAATATTATAATACTAATATCAGCACTCTTCGATAATTTAATTGTACTAACAATGTACGAAAAGATCTAAAACAAGATTTTAATTAAAATTTAAAGGGATTTCTTTGGTAGTTTATTAAAGAGCACATTATAAATGTATTTTCTTAGCGTTTGTTTAATTATCTAAAATATAAATTTTAATTAATTTAACTTGAATTAAAACTGTACAAATATAAACATAAAACATAAATACAAATAAAAACTGTTTGGAAATTGAGTTAAATAAAAAAAAGCACATTTCGGTAGGAAATACGAGTCCGCTTTGAAAATGACTAACCCAAATGTAAATGGACTAAAGTGATTAGAGTACTTTATTGGATTAAAAGCTTCGAAATTTAAGTAATGGATTTAATGGCAGAGCAAATAAAGTGCGAATATAAAATCTATAGACAACAATATGCAAAAACACAGATAAGCACAAAACATTTTTTTTTTTTTATATTTAAATTACGCATTTTAATAAATATTTTTTTTAGATATTACGTTACTATATTATCTATGCAGAGGGTCATTATGTTACTAGTACGATAATGTATATTATTATACAGTAGTTACTTACTGTATACACACAACACTGATAAATACAACGTCAAGTGTATTTAATCAGACATTTTCGACGGTCATATTAAAAATTATTAGGTCAAATTAAGTTAAATGACAATTGCATTGTTTATTTTTGCTTGAATTTTAAATTAATTATTGAAAATGTATGTAGAAGTGCAAGAAATGCAATGTGCACAGTCAGATTTGTCAAAAACGGCATATTCGACCTAAGAAACACAATCCAGTATATTTAATTTAACATGTCTGACGACTATATTAAAAACTATTACGTCAAGTTCAATTTGAATTTGATTATTAAAAATATGTGAAAAAGCGAAATAAATTATATGAATTAAAATGGTTATACTACTATAATAATTTCTCGCTATTATATTGCTAAACAAGTGAATAATAGAGTTAACAAAAAAAAAATATCAATTTGAGTGCGAGGTCAATTTTATCGCAGAAAAACGATGGAAGGGTTCGCATGCAAAAATCTCTTTTCACGGAACGTTAGCCACCGCCAAATAATTAAGATTAATTACAAATGATGAATGAATTTTCGTTAATTGAATGTACTAACTGACAGATAACGAAAACAATACCTCCCAATACTTTACAAAATAGCATTAAATTTCGCCCACAAAAAAATATACCACCAAAATACAATAACATTAATTTGTAATAAAAATCAAATTTAATTCTTGGGAAAACAATACAGATAAATATCACAATAAAAAGTTGTAAAATATAAAAAAATAAATAATTTAGAAGATAAAATATAAGAATTTTTTACCCTTATTCTGTTGTTCTATTTCAGCATGAAAATATAAATATAAAAATATATTTTTAATTTAAAATTATCGAAACTGGTTACAAATTTTTTAATTACAAGAAAAACTTACAATATTAAGTAACTAAAAATATAAATAACATTATATTATTCAACCAGCATATAATAAATATTACATGTCCGTAAAATTCTATATTACTACATTATTATATAATATAAAAAAATATATGACATCTTGTTTATCTGTTATACTCGTAAATTATATAACATTTTTGTATCAAAAATGTATAATATTAGTTTCACAGCCAATAGATAGTACCAAATATTTTTCTAAATAGTAATTTCATTTTTCTTAGGGCCATTATTTCCAATTTTATTTATTTGTAAGATAAGTAAAAAGACATTTCTTTTGACTACAATTTCATAGGCTAATTTTAAAATTATTTGAAAGATAAATTTATTCAAAACATTTGAAAATAGTGGACTTTAAACAATCAATTAGTTTCTCTTTTATTTAATGATGAATTATAATATAACGTTTTTATTTAAACGTTACATTTATATCGGAAACATTCACCATTTTACACTTTCTTCAACAATAAATTTATTTCGACATTTGGAAATACTGGACCTTAAACAGTCAATTACTATCTTTTTTTATTTAATGATAAATCATCAAATAACGTTTTTATTTAAACCGTTACATTTATATCGGAAACATTCACCATTTTACACTTCTTTCAAAAGCCAACTATAATAGTAAAAACATCATGTAAACACAATTCAACAATTTCACTTCTTTTGTCATCGCTAGTAAAAATCTCTCTTTCTCTATAGAAACGCACGATATAAAATTTGCCAATGACTCTTGCCCGTAGTAGCAAGCATTCGCTTCCGAATCTCTAAAACGGTCGCCGGCGGAAAAGCTTCTACAGGGGGAGGGAAAACAGCAAAAAGGGAAATGGGTATCTTGTCGTAAAACTACTGCGAGAAGATTGTGGCGCTATCACCTCCTTATTGCCGCACGATATCGTCCAGATGACTTGAGCCTTTCGGATGAATCCAACTGCATGGCAAGATAAAATTCTTTGACGCGGGAAATAAGCGAGAGACGGGGGGGTGGGGGGGACGAACGAGATGTTATAGAGCCCGGGGACAGTTCATGCTTCCTAATCAAGATAACACATTGAGAACATTGATACTGAAGGGTATTGGCACCCTTCTTTCCGTGGTTTTTTTTTTCTTCTTCCTCTTTTCTTCGTCTATTTTACTACTTTGTCTTCTTCGCCTTTTTTTTTCGTTTTGTTGGGAAAGAGGAAAGTTTGGCGAGCATGCGTGGTCTTTATATGTCTTTGCATCGAGTGCCGATTCCAAACCGCAACTAAATAGGATTATTAAAGCTTTATTTCTCGCTGGGGAGAAATGAGAAAAATGTCTGCGCCACTACTACCATTTTGGCTGATCGGTGAGTTTTATTAGCCGAATAACTACAAGTTTTTCAACTGGCAATATATACAATGTTTGCTATTGATTGCGGTTGATTTTTTGATCGGTATTATGATTTTAACTTATTATTTATTCTACAAATTTAATTACATAATTTTATTAACAATTTTTATTTAATAATAATAATAATAATAATAGAAAACTTAATTTAGCAAAAAAAGTACTATATAAACAAAATATAAACAAAAGCATTTAATACATTCAAAATACATAAACTGTATTTCTAAATAATTTTTTCTTAATCCTAAACTTACGCTATGTAATTTTGTACTTTTGATTTCAACTAGTAACTTATTTTAGGATATTATTTCTTAAGAACTACACAACTACAAAACTGCTTAAAAAAGTATTAAAAATATTTTCGATAATCTATGTTTTATTTCAAATGTTTACTGCAAGTTCTACAACCTCTGAAAATATCTACATTTATATTTTTACCCTGTATTATATCACAATAACCTATATTATACCAACAAATTGTGGTACTTTTAACAATTGTTATATGTAATTTTTCTATGAAATTTTTTTCTTTTTTAAATAAAATAATAATTGCAGAAAAACATGTCAATAATATATGTATACGTACATATTTAAAATTACGTTTCAAAAATATGAACATATTTAAAGATATCTAAACACATTATTTTTATATATTATTATAATATGCAAGTCATAAAAGATTTGTTCCTGTAATGTTCGCATTTAAAATTAATATTTTATACTTTAATATAATATGAAACTATAATAAAGTTCATATTATTTTAATATTATCTATAATTTTGTAGTAGTAAACATAATATTGTTACTTGATATTCTAATAAAATATAACTGTCCATAAACACGAAATATTTTGATTAAAATTTTTATTGAACATGCATATTATTATTGTTATTAATATTTTTTTGTTTACTAACTATGAAAACTCTATCAGTATTTATTCGTATTTTGTATATTGATTTGTTTGTAAAAAAATTTTCGAACACTGCATGGAAACAATTAAAATGAATCAAGAGGAAAAAATATTTTGAAATTGTTTTACATCATTGAAGCGTGATAAAACAAAATGTAATAATAACAAATATTGTTTGAACTCAACATTTTTATAATATTGCATATATTGCAATCCACGTTGAGTGCTATTGACTATTAACAGTGGCTATCAAAATGTTAACATTGATTTTCACTCTTTTTCCACTGCTTAATTTAATTTGAATATATGGTTCTCAATAACTATAACTTATAACAAAATACAAAAGTATTCTATTTTTTTATACCGTAGTTTTTCAAATATAAATTAACATTAATTTTGTGTAAAAATAAAAATAAATATCGAAAGATTAAGCAAACTTTGGTTAAAAGAGTATGTGTGAGTGATATTGAAAATAGTGAAAATATGAGAAATATACATACATACATACATAAACAATCACGGCATGTACCCAAAAGGTTGTGGCACAAACATTTTCCATTATCCCGAAATCAGATACCTCCAAACATCCTTATCCAGAGAAGCAACTTTAGCTTCATTCGCATTCATGATACTTCTCATATATGCTCTTCTATTCCTACTCGTCGGACGTCTACGCAAACATATACTTTCAAAATCATTCTCATATATTCTTTTAACCAAATATTCATTAGACATTCGCTCAAGATGACCGAACCATCTAAACTGACTAACATCAACTCTTGCAACATTTTTTTAAAATATGTTTGACAGAAACTAATTACTGCTTAAATGAAAAGAGTTTGTATCATATCCTTAGAGGTACATGGCATGATGATGTATGTAATATAATTTTTTTTGCATATTTTAATTATTTCTATTTTTGTCAACCAATATATAAATATTTATTTTTAATCTTACACGAATTGTTTATTTAACATGAAAAAATATAATTGGTATATTTGCGTTATTCAAGCATAAATATTGCCATATTCTGTTGCTTTTTTATTCATATTTATTATTGGTTAGCTAAAACCGATAAAAAAAGAATGATAATACCCTAAAAAAAATTACCAAATAGTATTGTGAATTATAACACATTTTATTTCCACATTGTATTTCAACAGAAGTTTATTTTGATAAACCATAATCTACTATTATTTTTAATGAATATTTTTATGGAATATGGAAAGCATTCAGGTAACAAAATAGTCTGCTGTGTCCACCAAAGAACTGATCTTACTAACAAAGTACTTCAATAAAATATTATCTATAAAAGAAATTATTAGTAATCTTCAGGTTTTCACGGCCAGTATCCATTGAATTTATAAAATTTTCTGTGCTGGTATGCCATGGTCGATCTATCCTCGTTGCAGATGTTTTGCTATATATCGTAGATGACATCTTCAGTGCTTGGTGACTATGGATGCTATCTACGATGTAAGGCAAAACGTCTGCGACGAGGATAAATCGATCACGATATCTCAGCCCAGAAAATTTTATAAATTCAAATCATGCATAATTTCGTAATAATTTACTATAGTAATTGTGAATGGTGAACTACACTGTAAAAAATTGATGTAAATTAACATATTCTCTAAATGTATTTTTACCGAAAAAATATAATATTACGTTAATTATCACAGTAAAATTTACAAAATGATATTATTTTACTGTTAATAGTTATGTAAAATTACATAAATATATATATTACATTTTTTATAGTGTATATATTTTTAATTTTACTACAATTTTTACGTAAAATATTCTATATCAAGCAACCTAATAAATAATTTTTAACAACATATTTTAACAATTAATTTACGAAGTAATATTATCAGTTTTATAGACTATAAATTATAATATAAAATCCATCAATAATTGATGTAGTTCGCTTGTATAGTTATCGTACCGTATACATGTCTCGCAGTCAGTGCTAAACAACGAATTAATGACCAAAAAGCTTTCCAAATTATCTATCATCATCGATAACAAACCAATTATATTTGGTGCTGTAAATACACATCGCAAATTCTCTTTTCGACAACTAACTATTGCGCGTTTGGCATAAAAATTGCATAGTTGTCATTTTTTTGTCCCCGAAAAATACAACGTTAAAATTTTGTTGTCTGTAGTTTGTAGTGACAAAATTTAATTGGAAGTGTTTTTTTTTTGTTTTATATTTATTGTAATTAGAACGATGCTTGTGAATTTTTGTTTTTCTCGTTTAAATTAAAATAGTTTTAATTTTTAATTATTTATATCTCGAAAACACGAGTAACTTTAGAAGGATATAATGTTTTATTTTTTGTTTGCTATTTTTTTTAAATTAATGATAAAATAAAACTTATTTTGATTATTAGTATGACTATGAATAATCCATTAAAGCAAATGAAGTTTACATAAAAGTAAGATTTTTTCAACTAAATATGATCAAATATCTATTTAATTTATTTTAAACTACAGAACTTCATACAATTACAGATAGATATTAAATTTGAAATTTATCTAAATAAAATCATTAAAAATAAATTGTCTATATAAATCCTAATATTTTTTTTATGCAACTAACTCAATCTAACATTTATTTATATCGAAGTTTAAATTATTTTTTTTTAAGTTTATTATTCTATTTTTAATATTTGAAAGTCATCAGTAAACAATGAACAGTTTTAAATTGGATAAATATATAACTTATCTTACAGTATTCCAATTAATACCTAGTAGTTTAAATTCGTAATTTTAAAATCAGTTACAGGTAGAACAAAAATTTACCGCGAAACAACTGCAATAAAACAATGCAAATTGTAAAATAGTCAAGTTGCAATTAAATCGTTGCTTTATACGAACAAAATATCGTATGTGCTGGTTCTTACCATATCGTACATATTCACTGATAGTATTTTCGTTTGCGTTTCGTTGCCTCTCTTTCTCCTAATATCTGCAAACCAGTTTTAATTGGATTACACACTTTAGTCGGATTCTCTAATTAAAGTAATACGTTTGCTCTTGACTCACAAACATACACATGCACCCAGCAGCAGATACACGGCGGAAAATATGCATACAGTGTGTTACGAAACTGTTGTTATTTACTTTAGAAACACGCAGTAGCCCAACAGTGATAACAGTTAACAGTTCTTGAAATGTAAATATTAAACACAAATTAGCTAACAATGTAGATTAAGTTATTAACTGATGAATTAATGTGTTTGGAAAATCACTATTGATTAAGTTAACAATAATTACTGCTTTTTTTCACTTATTTCCGCAATCGTAAGAAGGTTTAAAAAAAATAATTTTAACCGTATCCAGCAATTAAAACATAACCTATGTTTCAATTTGAAACATAGGTTATGTTATGTTATGAAATTCTTGCAAGGATTTGGTTATTATTATTATTATTATTATTATTATTTTTTATCTTCATAGCTCTTTACGTTTTTAAAATAAAAGGGTGGGACAGGTGGTCTGAAACACTTTGTATATGGTAAAAACTTATGAAATGATTTTATAAATACATTAATATGCAAAGTATAGAAAAGTTTAGCAATCAAATATTTTTTATATAAATAAATGTACTGTCATTCAATATAGAAATAGCTTAAAAGTAGTCTCATATATAGATTACTTCTATATTTTAAAAAAGTTTTTAAAATTTGTTTGAAATCGAATAAACAGTGCAAAATACAAAAAAAATTGTAATTATTGTGGACACTAGAGAATCTGTTCTAAAGGTTTTAAAATTTTAATAATTTTTTCTTTGAAAACTGACAAAATTATATAATTTAATGTGTAATTATGTAATGAACTAATATAGAATTTTTAATATTTTTTTCTGGACATGATTGAGTATTTTGTCCGTGAGTGGATATTTCCAAATGATAGAAATAAAAGATCTTGAATGAGATATTGTAAATGCAGACGAAGCGAAAGATAAAATTTTGTAACGTTATCTTAGATTATGTTTTGTGTTATCTACGAGAACAATTAAAAATCATTTATAACCAAATTTTTTTATAAATTTTAAACTAATTACATACGCACATACACAATCACGCCATGTACCCATTAGAGTATGGCTGAAATTTAGTTTTCTCCAAACATTTTAACTTTTGCTTCAGCAATTGTCAATGTTTAATTAAGTATAGCAGACAAGTTTTCTGTAACATACTGTATATATATTTTCTTGTGCATTTGTACCTCTATCTGTACCGGCGTTCATATACAAAATAAACAAAATCGTGGCACTGGCCAAGTTTGATTTAAAATAAGCACTGGGCATGTTGTTAGTGTTGTAAAATAACAAATAGCGTATAGAACAATTACACTTGTCATGTTTAATTAAAACAGTGTTGCCAGGGCTATTGTCAAGCTGTGAATAACTGGAAAATGTAGGTATGTGGAATAGGAGAGGAGAGCTGTATTACTATACATATATGGAGTGTGAATAGTGTTGTTTTGGTTTCGCATATAGGTTTTGTATTTGAACCAGGGATTAACATCGGATTTTGGCTTTCGGTTGAATTGTCCAGATATTACGTTTTACTATTCACCCGCTATTGAATAACTTTTGCACGTATGCTATGCTTGATATTTTCGGATAGGTCAGTTTTTCGGAATGCAGCAACATGTATGTCACTGATTAGAAAAAAAATATTTATTTTTGAAATATATTTTTTATAAATTTCAGATTGGGTGTCCATTCATAATGCATTTAGAATTTTAATTGGTAAAAATTTACTGCTGTGGTGCCTACCTAATAAATTTTTATAAGTAAAATTACTATAAAATTATATGTTAAATGAATTTACTTCATTAATTATGGAAGTTTACAGAAAAAAATAAAAAACAAACAAATTTACATACATATATAATTTACATTACAGATAATAATTTACATTTTTATGTAATATTACATAAAAAGTAAATTAGTTTTTACATATTTTTTTATTAAATATTACATGCTATGTAAAACTAAGTTTTTTTTAGAATTACTTAATAATCCAGGGCATCTTTGTTATCCATAACTTTTATTGTAAAATTAGCAGAAAAACTGTTTACAGTGTAATATAATAAATTTAATAAATTATAATATAATCTTACTGTGGCGAAAAGTAAATAAAATAAAATAATTTCCTTTAAACCACAAATAATAATTTAAAAAAGCTATATACGTGTTTCGAAAGCGAAGCTTTCATCATCAATAGCAAAAGTCCTGATCAGTGATCTAAAGTTACACAAATAATCAATGTACAGAGTGGTCAAAGATCACTCAAACTTGACAATCTGATAAAGCATTCAAACTATAATAATTGTTTTGCTTCTATAATCTTAATATTTTTCAAAATTTATTTTATTAAATAAAAACTGTTTTAGGATTAGATTCTGTTTAATTATTTTATAAAAACGACGTTCGTCTTCATTAAGCACGTTCTGTTATTTACTTTAATGTCATTGATAAACTTTGACCTGATGAAGACGTGATTTCAGTTTCGTCGAAACGTCGTTTTTATAAAAAAATTAAATAGAATTTAATCCTAAAACAGTTTTTATTTAATATACTAGTTTTTTATCTTATCCATTCTAGTCATTAAATATTTACAAAATTTAATTTGCGATGTTATTCCCAGATTTAACTTTTAGCTTCTGAAAATGAATTCTATTGAATGAAAACAAATACAAACACAATATTATGAAATTATATAAAATAAAACAGGGTGTTTTTTTATCTAGTATATATAAATGCGCTTTCAACATAAAATTGTAAATTTATGTAAATTGCTCACATTTATACAAAAGTTTGCATTATCATTAAAATATAATGTAATGGCTTGTGCAGTTTCACTTTGTTAATCGATAAATTTTTCTGCCAATAATATTTGTTCATAAATTATTTTTCCTGATAATGCTAATGGCGCATGACATGACAATGAACAATGTTTCCTATAAATGTATTTATTTATTTACAAACCAACAAAAAAAAAACAATAAACAAAAACTCTGTTATAAATATTAATATAAGTTGGTTGTGAAATGTTGTAGTATTGTTTTTATTTCTGTCATATATCACTTGTTTTTCCGAAAATAAATGAGTGCAATATTTCATTTGAAATTATTCCTCTTTATATTTTTGATATAACTATTTATTATTTAAAACTGATTAATTACTATTATAAATAATATTTATTAATATTTTGAATTATATTGTTTATGCATCAATGTAATAATTAATTTTTCTTTTTTTGGTTTAATTAAATTATATTTCTCTTACAGGTGTATATACAAATGAAGCAGATAACCATGGCATGGGCACGGCAAGAAGTAAACTCCGTATTGAATTGCAACGTGGAGATCTTTTCGCCGAGTTTCGATGTATTGTCGAAAGCGATGCTTTGGATAATCCAATCGTTGCTTGGCTTAAAGCTGAAGTTAATGGTAAGATTTCTGTTAAACTTTTTAATATTATATATTTGATTTTTCGTTATATTGTAATAATATAGCCAACAAATCTGCATCTCGCAATCTTCGCGTTAGAAGTGTTAAATTTTACATTTGTGTTTTAATGTGTATTCTAATTGCGGACAATTTTAGAAAATAATATTATATTATGGAACTCATGTATAAACTGCCTTTTTTTCACTTATCGATTAATTTTCTCAATTTTTGCATAAATTACTACTTTTAATTAAATAATTTATAACTATATAGCAACATTTTCTGGCTGTTTTTCGTAATCATGTTGATTTTTTTATGTTCTCAATTTTAATTATTTATTGCAAACAAAATAATGAATAGTAAAATAAAAAGGGTTTAGGATTTAGTTCTGTATTAATTTTAAATACAATTTTGACATACCCTACGTACGTCATTCTTTCTGATGATGACGTACCTACCTAAGATACGTCGAAACGTCGATTTTTTTTAATTAAAATTAATACAGAACTAAATACTAAAGCCTTTTTATTTTAATATAATGAGTTTTGAAAGATTTTTTACTATGTTATAATTAATAATGTTTTCAGATATTATCTTTTTAATATAATTGAACTTTATCAACATATTTTCTTGCAAAAACCAGAGAAAAACATTCATCTAAAAATCACACAATAAAAATAAGAAAGTTTAAAACTCATTTTCATATAATTTTACAGTATTTTTCAATTGAGAGTTTAATTTCAAAAGTAATATTCAACTTGAAATTTTTTCAATTTGAAAACTTTCTATATTTTCAATTTCATATTAAATATGCATGCAAATTTTAATTTTGCAGCAAAATTAAATAATATCGGTGATCTAATTTATGATTTGTGATGTTCTCAATCTAACTTATAAAGTTGGCAACAACATTTTACCAGATAAAGTAACTGGTGTTGAGCCAAAAGTTTATCGTGACCAAAATAATATCTAAAATGCATTTTCTCTATTTCTAATAGAAACTTACAATTTATATCTAAAATGTGCTGCGTTTAAGCTTAGTGGAAACTTGTGAATCTAAATTGATATTGATATAATTTACTAATTTTATCGGTATTGCCAAATATTTTTGCAGAAAAAAACTTTATAGAATAAAATCAAATAGGTATTCGAATTAAGTTACTAAATTTTAGATAATTTATCTATTTAATTAGAAAATATTTCCTATGATATTAGTTATTTCATCTTCATACAATTTAGTTGAAATCAAATCGTTATTTCAAATAAAATTTAGATGAATCATATTTAAAACTTTAAATACATCAACGAATAAGTAAATATACGACGTATATATATATATATATATATATATATATATATATATATATATATATATATATATATAGATGAATATTCAGGTAATGTAATTTAATCAAAAATGATAAAATACTCGTTATAACAAAAAAAAATATATTAAAAGGTTTTTTTACATATTCATTTCAATAAAATAAATAAATTATATTTATTTAAATTTATTCTTTTAAGTTGTCATTTTTCATTTTCTATTGAAAAATTTCAATACTCTCATAAAATATGCAATTTGAGGTATTGGTTTTTTAAAATAGCATATATTAAACATTTATTTCGCTTTTTTTTATTATGAAAACGATATTTTTTGACTAATCAAAATCGAAAAATGCAACCACAAAGTGTGGATAGAAATTTTTATTAATTTTTTTATGTCTACATTACAGATATTAACATTTTTATTCTATTTTTTGTACTGTCAAAGAATGTTTAATATTTATATTGTAGCTTATATCCATATATTATCTATTAAATTAATCACTATACGTTTCTGTATTTTTTAAATTTAAAATTAAAATATAAATTCTATTTTTGATTTGTTTCACAAAATTCTGTAATTTGTACTAAATTTCATCTAGTTTTAATACAAAGTGAAATTGAAATGGAATAATATCTATAAAATTCTGTTATTGCTCAAACATATTTTAAGAAAAAGTTTATTTCTATTAAATAAAAAAAATTGTGTATTTCATATAAATTAATTGTAAATAATAGTATTATTTATATAATAATTTAGCAGAATACTAATACTATTAATAATTTAGTAATACATAATAAAGTAATTTTAATTTGAGCTTACCAAGTAGTAAAAAGTATAAAATTGTAAAATATGAGTTAACTTATTTTAAAAATGTAATTATTCTCTTAAAATTTTATAATGTATACATAACATCATAAATTACATAGCTCTATAGTATCAATATACAAAATTCCGACAGCTTTTAAATAAAGCATATTCAAATGTTACGTATGATATTATTTATTATACATTGTTATCCGGCTGGCCTGAAACAATGTAAAATCGGTTATTTCAACAGCATCACAGCAATAAAATCACAGTTTTATATGTCGTGTTATATGTAAAATCGTCAATTGTTTTCATAAAACTCCGTTTCGCGCATTACGTTTCAGAATTCGATAAATGTTTGTAGCCAACAAGCAAACAAAAAAAAACAAAAAGCCAACATAAAATGTCAAAAATTTGATGGAATTTTTTGTGTATTTATTGTCTGTATTAAAAAAAAAATGTTACATATGCAGTTCCTGTAATTTATAATTGGGGACAGAGGATTGTATATAATAGATATTTTGAAGATATATTTATGGAAAACGTAAAAAAAAAAAACGAATTAATCTTAGCTTTTGTTAGTTTAATTTGAAACTATAATTAATTCTAAAATCTGTCACACTTTAAACTAAAAACTACTTACGTTTAATTGATGAAATAACATGGAATTAAGTTACATTTATGTATGTACCAACTGACTAATTAATAAGGCGGTTTGAATACAATTGACAATCCACTTTGTTAGTTAACTTATTGATTAACAATGCTTAGTTAGTCTGCTGCAAATAAAAAAAGAAAATTTATTTATAAAATTTAGATTTAAAAGTAATATTAAAGCTTATAAAATGATACATTCCATTTTTTTTTTAAGGTTGTGTTGTATCTCCAAAATTACAAATGATATATTTTTCTTATATTTTTATAAATAAATTTATAATACAAAATTAAGATCCGCAGTATTTTTTTTTGAAAATGGTTGACAAAATCTAAAATGATCTAAACTACATCATTTGATTTGACTAAAAAAATAGAAAATAAAGACAATAGAATTTTCTAATATAACCATAATTTTTTTTTAATAATTTTGAAAATTCCATTGCAGCTTTCAGGTGATAATCTAGTGCAGTTTATTTGGAAATCTGACTCAATACTGGATCTGTACTAAGCATGCAAGCAAAATAAGAAAATTTAAAGCTAATCCTACATTGTGTTTGCGCAATAGAGTTTCCACATTGTGGTCGGATCTTTAAGTAAACAGCATTCATTTCAATTTTATTTACTGCATAACTGTTGCGCTTACAAAGTTATGTAAAAGTATTAAAAATATAAAAGTAGTTTGTTGAAATTTTCTAAACGATTTTTATAAAAGTTTTGTACATTTTAACTAACAGAATTTTGCAAAATAACGCTACTGAACTTATTGAGTAGATAAGTTTCCATGTATTTAAAGTTTTTTATAAATTTGCTTCATCATTATAAGTTTATGTAAAAATAATTGGCTTACTTTACTGCTTTGTGTTGGAAAATGAAATTAAAGTTTATTGAATTTTTTAATGTTTGTTTACTCATATTTATAATATTACTAATTTTAGTACAAATATACAATATATAAAACTGAATCAGTTTATTCGGCAATTATTTGTTTTTTGTTCACCAATCAAATTCATACAAAATAAAATAGGTATGTACATTATTATTAGATATAAAAAAATGTTCTACATAGAGTTCAATACATTTCTAATGTATTATAAATGATATGTTTATACGGGTGTCTATAAAGTTTCGATCTATTGTTATGAAATAAAAGAAAATTGAATTTATAGAATTTTCTGGGTTAGTATGCCATGGTCGATCTATCATCGTAGTAGACGTTTTGCCATACATCGTACAAGGCAAACTCAGAGTTTGGTGAAAATTCTATAAATTCAATGTATACCGGCTGTGAAAGAGTGAAGATTACTAAAAGAAAATTATATGTTATTAAAATCAGTTTATGTGAGTATTATAACATTCAAATAAAAAATATATAAATTTATAATATTTCCCTGGATTGTAACTAAGAAATTTGAAATTATTTCAAAGATCTTATATAAGATGTATTTATCCTAACTTTTTTAATACAGATCGTATATCTTAAGGCCATCACATATATATGACTAGCATCACATCAAACAGATGGAAACAACTGAATGATAAATATTATAATAGTTTTAGCTGGTTTGTTTGTAGGACAAAGAGCAAACGAACGAAAAGATAAAAGACGGTCGCAATGATTATATATTTAAAAGACGCGCGCGTGCGCGCGGACCGGAAACAAAAGGTGGAGATGGAGGCGTGGCGCCTTTCGCGTTTTTCCCGCGCTCGTATTCGACAAATTACAGAACCGTTTTTCTCTCCCGAGTTCTAACCGTGCACTTGTCTTGCCCCATAATTAAAACGTTTGTTTAACCTATTTGGATGCCAGATGTGATGCCCGCTCGCCTCGCTTTCGCTTACGCAGCGCACTCACTGCCTATCAGAACAACGAACCAGGCTGCATGTTTTTCCAATCTACTTCCATACAGAATCGAATGAATCAGACATAAAATAATATATAAATATTAAGGTGACATGAATGTGGCTGCAGCAAAAGTTACTTGTTTAAAGGAAAAATATTTTCGGCATAGTGGAAAATGTTTGTGCCGCACTTTTTTGTGTGCAAGTGATATTTCATTGAATTCTACATAAACAAGAATTTTATATTGAGGTGTTTAGAACTATAGTGGATCAATTCCAGAAATGAAAAATTGAAATATTGATACATATAGGTGACTAATATACATTTTATTTAGACAGACAACAGACCAAATTCCAACTTTAATTTTCAACGAATAGATAGCAATAGTTATTTATTGCACTTACAGCAATCAAATGAGTTTATTAAACTTGACTTTTAATTATCTTTTTTTTGTTATATTCTTAATATCTAGTTGAATTAAACCTGACTATTCTAAAGTTATAATAATCAATAGTTATTTTTAACATTCTCGACTATTGTATTAACTAAACATAAAAAAAAATGATATTTTTTATAATCACTTATGAATATTATTACCGTATAAATAGTTTATAGTAAATACTTTTACTATTATTTGCTGCACAGGTACTAAAAGTTTATCAGCAAACAGAAAATATTTACTTAACCATTTTACCAGAAAAACTAACAAAAACGAAAACATAAAAATGTTAAATTTAATTCAGCTATGAAGCGGAGAGGTTTTATTTTTTTTAATGAATTTTAAAACTTCTCTAATATCAAGACGGAAGGTACAAAAATAACACATGAATACGAAATGTACCGTTTAGAAAATTAGGTAACATTTTTGTGGCAACTAAGAAAAGTTTTTTTACGTTAACTTATCAGTAAAAAAACCTGTTGAATTTTTACTTTCAAAATTTAATATTTACATTCTGTTTACATTTTTATGTAAATATTAATACATTATTAATAATATTTTTGGTATTGATTTTTACATTTATAAATCATAAAGTAATATTTTATTAATATATATAACTTCCAGAGTTATTTTCTTCGGAATATTTTTCATTTTTCTTTTTCCAGACATTATGTAAATGTATTTTTTTCTGATTACCATAATGGCTTTACTTTATGTACTTAGTTAAGCTAATACGCGGTTATCTAATTAGAATTTTTTTATCTTCTATAAGTTTTTCTGTTTTTATATATAATGTAATTACACAAATAGTAAGCACTAAAACTAGTATTTTTATTTTTTTAAATGTTTTAGTTAAAGAGATCAAAAAAAAAAAATTGGAACCAATTGAACTATAAGTTTTTTTTTAATTATACTATTAAAACTTGAACAAACATATTCTGATGATAGTAATAAACATAGATTAATTACTAACTCACAGGCAGCCGTAGGCAAGTGAGCTTCTCGAGCATCTAGCCTCCCTCCCCCTAAATTCCACTTAGGAATTACGGAAATTGATGATGAATTACTAACACTAGAATAAATTCACGTGTTTACAAGTAGACATCACATTAAAAACAGCTGATTTATGTTATAAAGACGTGCTTATCTGTAAAATCTCAAAAAAATCCAAATTGGTATAATTACAATATTTATCCGCTTATATGTTACGGTCGCTAAAAAACAAAAGAAATTTGATAGTAGATTTTGTAATAATAAATATCTCTAATATTTCAAGATATAAAAAATACATATTTTATTATGTTTTTTTTTTTAATTCTATATTAAAGAAAATGTTTTCCATTTTATGAATATGTAAACACAATTCAATTACAACAAGATTAGAAGTATATGGGTAAACCCATATATAGACTACTTTGACATTTCTCGGAAAGTTGGCAACACTGTATTTAATAATATTATAATTTATGTGGACACTAGGAGATACTTTTCTGAAAATTTGATCAAAATCGAATAAATAATGTAGCCACAATGAATTTTTAAAAAATTTTGTGATTTTTTGGCAACACTGTATTTTGTTAAAATTGCATAATTTATTTAGACTTTAGACACTAGGAAAAACTTTTATGAAAATTTGATTAAAATCGGTTAAATAAAATAGTCATAAATTTTTAAAAATTTTACTAATTTTTTCCTCGAAAAGTTGGCAACACTGTATTTTGTTAAAATTATATAAATTATATGAATACTAGGAGAATCCTTTGTGAAAATTTGAGTAAAATCGGTTGAATAACATGGCCACAATAAAATTTTTAAAACTTTAGTAATTTTTTTCTTGGGAAGTTGGCAACACTGGATATTAATAAAATTATATAATTAATGGGAGCATTAGGGAAATCTATTCTGTAAATTTGATCAAAATCGGATAAATAACGTAGCCAATATAAATTTTTAAAAACTTTAGTAATTTTTTTCTCGGAAAGTTGGCATCACTGGAAAAAACCAAAACCACATGACCATCTTGGGCATTAGACAAATTTATCCTGAAAATTTCATTAAAATCGGTTGAACCGTCTAGGAGGAGTTGCGATCACAAAATTTTGACTGACGACCGAGTGAGCGAGCGAGCGAGCGAGCTGACGACGCACACACATACACCCACATAAACTAAGTTCAGATTCGTCATCTAGAGGCTATATAAAGGATTTCTATACAATTTTTTTTTTTTTTTGAAAATGTTACAGACACCGTACCAAACGCTATACTACTTTTTCCTTGCAGTCAAAGTAGTAACAAAATTTATCTGAAAAAATATAATTATATTTCTATTGTTCTAATATCTCAAATAGCACTGGAATTTTTGTAGTATTTCTACACTTATGCCTCATATTGTATAACAAATATCAAATTGTATTTGAATTTTTTATATAAACCAGTATTTTATATTTAAATACAACAAATATGAAATTAAATTGTATTTTAAAACAAAAAAAAAAACAATAATATAAATTAGTTTTAAATTTGAAATATTCGTATATTGATTGTAGATAGAATTTAATTTTGAACGAAATATACAATCATAATGAAAACTATTGAACTCGTATCGTTAATTCAATTGTTTTGTATTTTGATTAATGACTATTTGACTGCTATTTTCATTTTTAAGTAAAAATGATTGATCTGTTTTAAATAACTGACAATAGTACAATATAATCAATTTTAGTATTAATTAGGAAAAAAAATTGCTTTGAAAATTGTTAGAGTTGCGTATATAGTTGATAATTTACTATTGTTGTGTTAGTCGTATATGAAATCAATATAAATTATAGTTTTTAATAACTGTTAAAAAACTATACTTTATTTTACTATTGTTGTTGCATAAAATATTTTTAATGGTAATAGTAAAAAAAAGTTACAAAAACAAATTAAATTTCAAATTAACTGTGTATTTTAAGTGACCAGTCATATGAAACTATAAACTATTATTATTCTTTGAATTTATAAAATTTTCTGGGCTGGTATGTCTTGGTTTATCTATCTATTGCGACGAGGATAGATCGACCACGGCATACCAGCCCAGAAAATTCTATAAATTCAATGGATACTGGCCATGAAAGCCTAAAGATTACTATTATTATTCTTGTTTATTACCCAAAACTATTACTAATCGTAACTACTAAGAAATGAACGTTTGGTTAAAAGAATATATATGAGTAAAAAAATCCATAAATAAACAAAATATAACACAGTAAAAAATCGTTCAAAACTCATTATATTAAAAAAAATTGTAGAGGCTGCAATTATTGCTAGACCAATCAATATTAGCAGATTGATTTAAGAAGCAATAGAAATTTATATAATATCAATCACTACGAAGGCACTGAGTTAAATAAAATTTGGCTTCTATTAATTACAAATTTATAAATTGTATGATCTAATTACTTATTTGTTACCTAGTAACTTGTTTCTATGTACTGTTATTTACTGTACATGTTATTTATATTATTTATTCTGATGAAGACGAGCGTTGAGTTTCGTCAAAACGTTTATATTTATACAGAACTTTAACCTAAAGCAGTTTTATTTTAAACAAAACATGTTATGACATTGTTTTTATATAATCTTTCAATATTTCGCCGTAAAATAGTAAATTTTACTGAGTTCAATTGTAGTAATACAAAATTGTAACCTAATTTTTATTTGACTTACGATAGATATACCGTAAAAGCTATAAGTTCTAATACGTATACTTAAAAAAGCTTTTAAACTTGTTTTATTAATTTCTTGCCATTAGTTGTTATGTCAGTTCTCAATATTATCAAAAATGAATAAAATTGATATTAGTTGAAAACAAAAAAAAAACATTCTTTATTATAATATTATTTTATCGACATATTTTTTTGTTTTTCGTTCGACAAAAAGTCTGTTGGGTGTGGTAAAGAAAACACGCATCCTTATAGTGGAAATTGTGTCGGCGCAAGCCAAAAAGGCTGATTCTGTAACAGTGTCACGTAATCGTATAAGTGCAATAACTTTCAGCAATTTTCATTGCGTTAAATGACATTATTACCCACCTACATATTAATGAATGTTGCATATCTACCTGGAGAAAACATTGCTATCTAAATGCTCCCCAAGGAAGAACTTACAAGGACTCTTTATGTATTTTGAACAATACAATAAACGCAGCTGCCTCTCTATTTGAAAATAATAGGTTTTTCTATTTACATGTCATTGGAAAAAATCTCTGTTATTGTTTTATTTATTTACTATTGAAAACTAAATTAGTATTATTAAATATTTTTATGACCATATTATATAGATGAAGATTTATTTAAAAAATATTTTTACTGTGTTTCAAATAATAATAATAACATTTATTTTCAATTTATGATACAATATATATATATATATATATATATATATATATATATATATATATAAATATATATATGTACATACAACTAAGTCATGCAAAAGAGAATTACAGTTCGGTTTCTATATGTTTAATATTTTTTATGAATTCATTTACAGTATAGAATGTTTTTTTTTAATCAATGCCTTCACAGTGATTCATGTTATCTTTTTCTTTATAATTGTTCTATTCTTGCTTCTCTTATCAATATTAACAGCAGATTGATATTATAAACAAATCATTGACGCGGTTGAAGAAAGCATTGTTAAAAGCTCTGTAAGTTAACTAATTCGTTAACTTGCCAACTGACCAATCAGTGAGGCAGTTTAAAGACGGTTAACAATCTAATTATGTAGTTAACTTATTGATTAAGTTAACAATGCTTCGTACAACTAGGTTAATATTTAAGTTCGTTAAATCATAGTTTGTAAAAATTGAGGGACTACATATAAACATGAAAAATAATGAAGTGCAGCTAATCACAGTTATTCAGTAATTAATTGAAAATATCTCACGTTCTTCATTCCTCTCACTGAAATATTGTTATCGGTGAGGTGATTATAATTATTGTGTTTGAGTATCGAATTTCACAACATGAAATACTGTATAGCAATATGATTTCGAACTGTATATATGTATCTGATGTGTGTAAATTTTTCAAATGATAACCATTTTACATATATATGTGTGTGTATATATAGACATACATATAAATTCGATCTAAACGCATCTCCCGTAATTTGCACACTGCTTTTGTTCATTGGTTTTAGAGATACAAACATTCAGTCTATGTGCACACGGATGTATTGTTTGTGTCAGACTGTAATCCAGTTATAAATTTAGGATTTTAAAATTAAAAATATATAGTATATATATATATATATATATATATATTTATAAAGAAATAAATCCAGTTATTATGTATCGTATATCTTTGTTACTAACCTAAAATGGCATTAATAGAAAATATTGAAAAAGTTCAAAAAAAAATTATTTGAATATTTATATTTCCAACAATACGGACTATATCTAATAGTAAAATATTTTTCAGAACTCATTGTATTACTATACTATATCCAATATTTATATTACAGAAATGTTACAGAACTTACAACTACTTATTAGAGAATTTTGGCACTATTATTATACATTGATAAATTTAGGACAGAAATAGAAAGAAATTCGCCAATTCTACGAATGTGTTTGCAATATAATGATATAATTTTAAAATTACATCTAGATATTTTTGATAATAACATAATTAAATTAAAAAACTAATAATAATAAAAAAAATATTTGTTAGCAAATTAGTAAAAATTGTATTTAAGAATTAATTAGTATTAATTCTAGTATTTGTATCTGACCAAATATCTGTCGAAATGAATTAGTGCATAAAGAATGTAAATTTCGAAAAAATGTTATTAAAATGATTAAAATGGTTCGACGTTTGATTAATAGATTAGAATATTTGAAAGTGGTAAGAATAAAAATTATATATGAGAGGTAACATGAATATAAATGAAACAAAATTGGCTTGTCCCGAAGAAAATGTTTAACGGAAACTAATTTGTTAATACTTGTCAAACATTGGTTGTTCTTTTTTTTTTAATTTGATACTTTATCATTAAATGTAGTTGTAAATTTAAATTATTTTAAAAACATAAAAACACGTTGGATTTCAATTTCAAGCGACTTGAAATGCCGAGATAAACATAGTCGTTGAGAGCTGACAATATTTCTACACCTGTGTGTACACAATTTGAGTCCCAGCTATACCATTGAGCAATCGGTTGATCGTCAATGGCGTATACATTCCGGTTGCAAAACTGACTAGCTACAAACAATTGCTCCCATAAATTTATTTTAATCAGTGCCTGTCCAATTTCGGCTTTAGCTATGTAACGCACATTTGCACACACTCGGACACACACATACACGCTATGTGCGTACAATATGCGTTTGTATTTGAGACTATATATATATATATATATATATATATATATATATATATATATATATACGCAATTGATCGATCCATACGTATAGTTAGGTACATTTCGACTTCGATTTATTGGAAAAACAAAAAATTCCAAAAAGTACATTTACAGGCCGGCGGCCGTTTGTGTATGTCTGTTTAAATTAAAAAAAAAAAAAAACAAAACAAAACAAAAATCAAGCTAAACTAACTGATCTGAGCATGAATTGGAATCAGAATTTTAGTCTTTTCAATCCGAATATCTGTTTTTTTTTCTTAGTCCATCATTTCTGCGGTATATTGTAAAAAAATATTTTTTCGATATTTCATTTTATTAATTTTTAATTTACGTCAAAATATACATTGGCTTTTTTTAATTAAAAGATATTAAAGAGTGGAGTGTATTTTTTTTGTAATTTCATATTCTCTTGTAGCTTTGATAAATTTTTAATATTAGATATTACAGTTGTACAGTTTATTGGGTTTTTTCATGTTTACTTTATGTGAATTAATGATATTTGAAACAAAATAACAAAACTTGTTTTCATGTTCTGTCTATTTACTATAAATATCATTTTTATTTTTTTTCGGACGAAGACACACGTTCAGTTTGTCGAAACGTTGATTTATTAATAAATTATTAAAAAACTAGAACCTGAAACCGTGTTATTCTAACGAAACCGATTTCAACGTTACATGAATATTTGTTATTAATAGTTGGGTCTATAAACAAAAGTTACCTAGTTTTGATTATGTTTTTGAGAAAACAACAAATTAAAATAAAACTGCTTTAGGATATATTTCTGTATTTATTTTTATTAATAATCGACGTTTTGCCATACTTAATTAATTAATAATTAATTAATTACTTTTTGTTGTTATCTAGTAACTTGTTTCTATGTTTTGTTATTTACTGTAAATCTTATTTGTATCATTGTTTCTGATGAAAACGGACGTTGAGTTCGTCAAAACCTCGATTATTAATAAATATTAATACAGAACTATAATCTAAAGTTGCTTCATTTTAATATAATGAGTTCTGAAAGATTTTTTACTATGTTATACTTCAATAGCTCAAATTGTTTTTCATGAAAAATAAATTTATTTTTATAAATTTTTTTTTTGTTTCTGGAGTATCTATGTGTTAAATCCATTTCAGAAATTTTATATCATATTTTTGATTTTGTATTTATTTAATAAAGTTTTTTTGACGAAATAAGTGCAATATCATGTCATATCATAAATGTTTTTCTATAGATTTCTGTTTCTGTATGTTGAATTTTCCATCGAATAAAACGCTGAAATTGATTTTGCCGTATGACAGTTTTTTGCAATATTGTGTATCTCAGGTGTTTGAACGAGTTTCGTTCTCTTTCGATGTTTTTGTTTATTTTTACCTCGGCTCTTTGTTCACTTACTTGTTTTAGTCTGAATTCCTGATATTTGACATATGTGGTTTCCGTATATGTCTTTTGTTTGCTGTTATAACGTAATCAAATATTTCACAGTGCTTTATGATTTTATTTCATATATCGGGAAAAAGATTTTTTACGATTTTATAAATTTTATATTGGTGAACGTAAAAAAAAATATATATAACTCGATTTTTATCGTTTTTATTCTGTCATTTATGATGTCACATCACACAAAAAATCAGTTTTCAATGGATAGTAGAATATAAATTTCAAGAATGTGATAAATCAAATTATTTAATAAAAGAACTTTGATTTTTTCTATGATTTCTGCTCTTACTTGTTGAAACTTTAAATTATTCATTATGATAAGTAAACAATAACTACTCGGTTTTTTGTTTCAAAAAATATTTTATTTCGGTGACTAGTTGCGCTATACAATAGCTTCGTCAGACCAGACTATTGGTCTGACTTTGGTCATAATGAATAAAGAACTTTGATATAAATTCTATTAAATGTGTCATAATAAACAAATGAGTCTTAAATTTGTTGTATTTGGAATATACTTGCAAACTTACACATTAAATAAAATTCTAAATGATTTTCTTTTTTGCAGTTCCACCAACACATATGGATCTGTCTGGTGTAAAGAGTCACGTGGTTCAAGACAGTAATGTTCTGCTTACGTGCAAAGTTTACGGTGCACGACCTGCAGCTAATGTCACATGGTACAATTCTACAGATCTTATATCACCGGAAATGGTTAGCACCAGTACAGTGTTAGCGGTACGTATTTTTTTTATTCTAAATGGGATATTTTACAAACTCCCATCTTGCATGCTTCGATTATTGAATTTTATTTTTATTATATTTTAAAGTTAATATTTTGATATTGGCAGATTTTAAGTTGTTTATTTATGCTTTCATTCTGATCATCGCATTTAAATTTTTAAAGATCTTTAGATAATGAGACTTTAGGCTTGGCGATTTAAATAAAGTTTAATAAAGCAATTCTGAACATACAGACAGCCGTAGGCCAGTAGTAGCGTATTGACTTGGACCCCATAGGTTCCTGATTCGAGCCGCGCTTACACCAGAAATTAAATTAATATTATATCTCTAGTATTATAATCTTGTATCAGTGAACTGATATAGGCTGGGTCTGAGTGGTTTGGAATCCCACTATAAGCTGGATTATAATATAATAATTATAATCCAATAATAACCCTAGCCATTTAAAATGAAATTAGGCATTTCGTATGGTAGAAATTAACGAATATTATGTTGACGCACACTAAACTATAGCTAAGCGTATCCTCTAATCGCTGAATAATTAGATTTTACTGCGGAAATACTGTACGAGAGGTATTTTCATCATTTTCATTTGATTTTGACATTTTTCAGAAGACGAAATCCAATATCTTAGCAAAAAAACATTATTCATTTTTTTTAAAACTATCTACTATTTATGTATTTTTTAATGCAATATTTTTACGCCATTGTAGTATAGTAACGTATTTTTCTCTTCTCTCTCTACATAAGCTGTATTATTTCACATAGATGCAGTGTGCGAAGCAATTATATACGATGTATCTAAGAAAATTATTTACAATTTGTTATATTCAATGCATCTAAAAAAAATTATACTTACAAAATCAAGCTGGATTATTATAATTATAAATTATATTAACTCACTAACTGATCAATCATAATAAGCCGGTTCAAAAACAGTTGACAATCTAGTTGACTCATTAATTAAGTACTATCTAAAATTTAAATTTTTCTTATATAGTTCACAAGAAAAATAAAACATTTTCCAAAAAAAAAAACATTCTAAAATTAAGTTCGCATTATCTATAACATTTGTTGATAATTAGTTTGAGCGCCCTTGTTTAGTAGTTCTCGTATATAGGTTTTACGTATTTGGCATGAATATTTCAGAGGGTCAAATGAGATTTTCGGGGGATTAGTGGGACAATGTATTATTAAATAGAGAGCATTTCGATTAGTACGTTACATCTCTCCCCGTTTCTGGCCATACTTGCTCATGTTCCATGATGCTCATACCCAATAAACGTTACACTAATTTAACTTTCAACTTGACCTACATGTTATTTTACGTTAACCGAAACCAAACGTTTCGACTCTTTCATATCTATATCACATAAACAGAATGTGTATGGGCTCTAAAGGAAATTTGATATTTCTGACAAAATATGTTATACATAAATTTATGTATAGTTTTCAAATAATTATTATTTAAATAATAATATAATAGTGTGTCAATCTATACATATTTGTCAAGTGATTATAAATATAATATTTGCTCTGTAAAAGTTTCCTTAAACCACAAACACGGGAAATAATTTTATCTTATTAAATTTTCGCCACAATAAGATTATATTTTAATTTATTATCATTGCGACTTCCACATTAATCGATCTTAATAGATATCATAAGTTAATATGTAAGATTGAATTTGTTATATCTTTATTAAAAAGTGTTAAAAATATAATTTTTTTCCAATTTTTATGCGAGTCAAAGTTAGTTCAATTTGTTTTGTTATTGTTTGTTAGTTTTAAAGTTATAGCATCATTATTTTGAAAATGTAAATATGTTTAGTTTCTAGTTCTAATAGTTATTCATTTAAATATCAAATAATTATTGATTTTGAAAAAAAAAACTTGTTTATAAGCTCCTTTTTAACTATTTCATATTTATACATAGAATGAAATATGTTTCTAGTACCATTATTTAAGTAGAACGTTATCTACTTCTCATTAGGAATTTCGAACAACTATCCATAATTATTTTAACATTAAGTTTGTTTATAATAATATTAAAATTTAACTCTAGCAAGACATACTTTGTTTATTGTCGATTTTCAACACTCATTTTATGACTAATTAATTAATTGCTGATCATAAAACATATATTTAATTTATTTTTTTGTTATAATTAGTAAATAATTAATTAGAGACCTTCAGTTAATAGAATCAATCTATAAATTGTGTCATTTGAACATGTAAAATATAAAAATCATAACAAAGTAGCTGGCTAATGGACTCGCATCCAAAGCCAATAATCAAAAAAAAAAAAAATCTATAAATTATTTGATTTTATCATTAAATTATTTACTAGAAATAAAGAAATACCTACTGTTTTTAATTGCATAAATAACGTAAAATATAAAAGAATGAAACGACGATGAAATTTTTTTGTAAAAAAAATATAGTTATTAAACTGGTGTAGAGAACGTGACAAAAATATTAATTTTTATTGAAAGAAAAACAAACAATATGTCACCGAAGAGGTGGGGGTAGGAAGAATGAATAGCGTAGTAACATTTACTCGCAAAAGAAAAACAAGCAAAAATTTAATTCCGAAACAAAAAATAAATGAAAAGAAAACATCTGAATTTTGTCCGTAATGATATTTTCTAACACGAAACCACTACAACAACAAACGGACGCAGGTCCTGTTACAGGAAAACCGGAGGACACCGTCGTTCTGATTATGATCTAAATTAAAAGATATGACTTCACGTCGTGTGGCCAACATTTCTTAATTCTTTTTCCACACTCAGATGATAGAACCATAAGTCATTTGGTTGACGGAAAGATGGCGGAGATGGTTAGCCCTCTTTATATCACAAGGGAAGGTCTCTCTCTCTCTCTTTCTCTCATTTTTATCTTAATTATAAATCGTCCGTGGTTACTTTCAAAGATTTCCAGATTTTTTTATTCTACCGACGGAAAAAACTTGCTACCGATTTTTTTGGTCGTTTTTGATTTTAATAAAGATTTCACACGTTCTTAAACTTGTTACAATATACAATTGCCCTGGTTGCGATTGCACATGCAATAAGAAAAGAAACTTGGAAAATGGTTGGAAATTTTGAGGGTGGAGGTTTTTTCATAGAGATTAAAAAATAAAGTAAACAATGTTTCTCTAATTATTTTTAAAAAAAATTCATAGTTATATAATTGTTTTAAAATTTTGCTTCTTAGAGTCAGTTTCTCAATGGAGTCCTTGCATATTTATTTATTATTTCTTTAATCAAAAAATATATATTAAAAAAGCTACGTCCTTGCATATTTATTTATTATTTCTTTAATCAAAAAATATATATTAAAAAAGCTACGTATATTATTTATAATAAATAAGAAAAAATTTTTTAAAGTTGAATGTCAAATTTGAATTTGCTTGTCGTGACGTGTTAGTGTATCAGCAAGTATTCAGCGCCTCTTGCGGTAAAAACAAAACAGGGCTGTCTATATCTGTCAAAATCAAAACCATGTATTTCATTTGAAAATCTATGTTTATTTTCACAACGAGTAATTATAATATGTAATAATAATTGGTATAAACGTGGAGCACATGTAATAGTAAGAAGTGTAGGGAGTAGCTGTCGTTGCCTCATATTTTTCTGTATGGGGTTATAAATCTGTATGGGGCTAGTCCGTTTTAAAAACGTGGTATATTAATTTTTTTTTAATTTAAATAATTATTATTAATTCTAGCGAACGAACACAATGACTGTTTTTGGATGTTTTCATTCATTTGTTTAGTTCTGCTCTTATGGCAAGTTACATACTTTTAAAACCGGTATTAATTAAGCAATTTAAAAATTAAACTTGTGATACGGCCTAATGTGTAGATGACTCAATTTCTAGGTCTCTATAGATTTTTTCTGCAGTAGAGATTTCTGCACGCTATTTAAAATATAATCAGCATGAAAAGAAGTTAAAAGAAGATGTCTTGTCTGATAAAGTGTTGTTTGAAACTGCGATTTTCGTTGAAGAAATAATCGTAAGAATTCATTGTGCTCTCATAGCGTGTAAGAAGAGTACTCCGTGCGTTCGTTCTAGGCGATCTTTTTATTTTATGGGGGAATATTTGACTTTTTTTTCAATGAATGAACAAAAGTTTTATACTGTAATTCAAAATAATTAAAGACGATTTTATGAGATATTTTCATACATATTTTTTAATATTACGGCTAATACAAGTACCATTTAATACAATACACTTCTATCTTATAAGATATTAAATTTTATTCTAAAAAAAAAATCTGTTTTAGCTACTGGAGAACTGACTGTATACGTACTTAAATTGATACTTTTCAACAAAGAATTACTGAAAATTTAAGAATTTTTTATGAATATATGTTAATTTTATGTTTGTATTTAATGTAGGATATAATTATATATTTATCTATAACAATTATTTTCTTTAAAATAACATTCATACAAATGACAAAATTTATAATACCTATATGTAACCGGTAATTAATACATTTTAAATATTTATATATGTTAATAGAAATCAAATATAATATTCCATATCATGCATAATTCAAACAAATACACAGATTTGTTTAGAAAACATTATATGTATTTACATAAAATATAACTTATAAGACAAACGTAAATAGAACTGTATGAAATTTAGTCGTTACTCGGTTTTTTCTTTGTCTTTTATTTATTTTTATTAAAGTAAGAAAATAACATTGAAGTAACAAACAAAACTTGACTGTATATGAACGTTGCTTTGCACATCAAAATAGGGATTAGGTATTTTGCTGCAGGGATATACTATTACCGGTTGACTATTAACAGGATGTTTGTTCCTATAGGATAGCACTAGGTTTGTCATCTGTCCTCCTTTTTCAAAAATAGTTCTCCCTTCCTCCTTAAGACATAATTGTTATTTTTTTTTTATATATTCTTTTTGCCAATATCCAACCAACAGTAGAAATTATAAGCACAACTATTTATTATCTAATTCAAAACTAGTCTATTACTAATATTTTATTGTAATTATTCTATATTTCTTGTAATTTTTCTAATAAATAATAATAAAATTAAACGCAAAGCCCTGTTATATAGGCTGTTTTGATTAGACCGTTTTGATGTTGGTTGATGTGACATTATATCAACCAGACCAAAATTTTTTAAAAACTGTTGGTCTTACGATAATCGGATTATAATTTTTTATTAAATTAATTATTCATTAATATTATATAATATAAGCCTGTCACATCATATAAATAAGGACAAACAAATTAGTTAGTACATTGCGAAAGAGATATCCAGATGTTTTTAATGAAAATTGATTGACTTGTCATGTCATTAAGACAGCTATATTTGCAACAATAATTATAATAATTGTAATTCTTGTTCGGTATTTTTTAAAGCAATTAGAATTAACAATTTCACTAATTAACAATTCATATAATTTTTTATGAAATTGATTATTGACTAGCTATATTCAGTTTTTATTTAAATGCGATTGAAGGAAGTTGTTAATAAATTGAATAGCAATAGCTTCACTATAAATAGTAGCTAAGCAAAAAAATATATAAGTATATATTTGGGTCAGCAAATTGTATAGTCCCATCAAAATACGGGCGTAACATCAACGTCGGTGAATGTAAGCAAAACAGTTCGTTCGGTGTTGGTATTGGTGTAATTCCAGCGAGGATAGCAATGCCCGTAAAATACTAAGATATATTGGAAATTTACTCCAACACTCGCCCGCCTGCAAAGAAGAAATAAAGAAATGCAAGCCTTAAAAGTTATTTCTTCGTATATACATTTTTACTTTTTGCGCTCGCCGGTTGAGTTGAGCTGAGAACTGAAACTGGTAACGGTAGCCACAGCGCCTGGCTGCGCTCATAAATAAAAATGAATTTATGTGACAAATATTTTGGAATAATTTTTAAATTATTGTACGACGTATAAATATTGACTGTCTACTTATGAATTTATTCGCAATTGCCACTTTTTTCTTACTTAAATGCAAAAGAATGGAGAGATGATAAAAATGCGTGTATACATTTATTTATTTTAAACGCGAGGGGTTAGGTACTTAGGGTGAGTTACCTTCAAATATAATTAAAAAGAAACAACTTGTTAATAATGAGAGCTCAATAAATATATAAATAAATATAATATAAATAAAAGTAGGTAAAAAATTATTTCAAACAAATAAATAAAAATTAAGTTAAATAAAATCTTTTAAAAATATTTCATTATAATTTAAAAAAAAAACCACTATTAACCTAAAATCGTTTCTAAAACTGGCTGTTATTATTTCACTTCTAATGTTTACACATTTATAGGATTCTATATTGACACACAATTAATTAATCTTTGATCTTATATCTAATAACGTTATTAGATAAATTAAGCTATTAGAGGTAACCGATAAATTTCATCATCTTCCCGCGTTAGATATGACATAAATAATCTGATTATTGCCTCATCAATTATTCGAATGTGTCCTTTTCATTATAGGTATAGGTTAGGTTAAGTTTAGTAAATGAGACTAGGGCCTTCACCGCCACCCTTACATTTTCGCAGGCGACGAGACGCGGCACGAAACGGAAAAGATTTCCAATTCTCCGGATAATGATTACAGTGAAATATAAGTAGCATTAATTTTTCTTCACGATCGAATTTATTTTGTTTCCAGAGAAAAGGCGAGGATTTGAACATTTTATTAGATGTAATCCTACTTGAATTATTATTATTATTTTGTTTTTTTTTGTTTCGTTTTACTTTACTGGCGTTGTTCTCTTTTTTACGCTATATTATCTTCTTTTTTTGTAAGATAACTCGACGATAGATTTAAATTAATGATAAATTGTTTTCGATATCCGTTTGTTTTTATTGATATGTTGTAATTTATTATCTACTCGTAAAATAATATTGGAAATAATTTTAATAAAATAAACAAAAATATGTATTTTAATTAATAATTAATGATTTAGTAGTTTTCAAAATGCTTTTATATTTAGCAAATATAGCGTGTTTCAGAATTAGTAGATGTACAAATAATTAAAAAGTTACTTTGTTTGTTTTTTTGGACTGTGAAAACTGGCATGAAGCTGGTTTCGAGGCTGATAAAACTTTTTTTTACAACTTTTCTATAAAATCAACGCATAGAATTAAAACTTAATTAGAGTATGTAGATATACGTAGAGTACGTCGAAACGTCGATTATTAATAAAAATTAATACAGAACTATATCTTAAAGCCATTTTTATTTTATGTTAAAATATTATAGGCAATTTAAAATACACATTTTCTATTTCTGGAATAAAGCAAAATAATTCTAAATACGATCATAGGCCATAAATTACCAAATGTAGAATAACGTTTCTACATTTCTTTTCCTTTGAAATTTACGTACGTTTCTCGTATATATGTATACCTATATATGTCACCCCCCCACTCAAGTTATTCACTGTGATACAAATGTTTCTAGTTTTCATTCCCATATACACATATAGAACGTAACACACAAACACATACATACATAAAGTTTGATTTATTCGTATTGCGTGTATACGGGTCGATAATAAAATCTTCGCATGGAAAAAATATAGCCTCTATTATCTCTAAAATAGTTTATTTTCTACTTCATTTAACTCGTGCACCCCCCCATTTAAGTGGCATTAGAAGGGCTGAGAGGGGGATTATTGTGTTCGGAAGCACTCCTAAGACTCCCCTTCCACCCTCTTTAAGCTTCGAGTAGTGTTTTTTTTTGCATTTAACTACTGATTTTTATCGCGAAACTATTTTTAAAAATATCGCAAAAGGTTTATATATTACGGTTTTGTTAGTATTTATTTTGCATATATAGTGTTTATTGGCGGTGCTGCAATAAAAGATGTAAGTAATAAAAGTAATTACTACTTACATTAAGTCTGATTTAGTACACTTATTTCCGTATTTCTAAAACTTGTATTAAATAATATGTATCGGAGATTACACCCCTTAGGGGTGAGGGAAGGATTAACTTTCAAATTAATCACGAAATTGGTCACTTTATCTTAAACATTTATTTATTACTTGACTTGCTTTCATTGCTTGCACGACATCCCTTATTTCTCAAATACGTTCCCTAATTTCTTGAACAGATTCCTCTATTACTTCACGTCATTACTGTTACACTACAGACTACAGACAATATCAGTTAATCGTAGATGAAATTAATATAATTTTTTTGGAGAATTCGAATTTGTAATTTAAAAAAATGGGGATTTTAAAGTTGCCTTTATCACGCCCCCTACGAGGTGAATAAATTGTATTCGTAACTTTTTTGATCCGACGAGTAGTTTTCGAGGTATTGCGATGTCTCAAAATTTTAAAAATTTACCAAATCGTTATTGAGCAATTATATTTAACAAAATAAAGTTATTTTATTATTATGCAAATAACAAGTTATAATATACAAATTGGTATTTATAGAGCATATATTTGTGATCCAAAAATATCTTCAATTATTTTAATTCACCTATTAGTTTAGTTAAAAATATTGTTGAAGTATTATCATTGTCTGATACAAGTACATTGAATAAATAACAATAGATAGAATACATAATTAGCATTTGTAGAGTAAATAATGCAATAAGTAAAAAAAAAAACATCTGTCTTGTCATATTGAAGTGCATGACATTTGAAATACGTAAAATTTTAATGAGATTTAAGTCTATGTCAGTATATACGAACCATATAGTGTTTACTTTTTATTTCTGTTTCACGCTGCTTTTATATATGCCCCGCACATACATACACACCAACAGGAGCTGAATACAAGAGTACTAAAAATGGTAAGTTAGATGTTCTAGTTGTACGTTTTGTTGTATATGTTTATAACAACTTACTGTTAACTTAAAAAAAAAAGATGTTACTTTTGTCACAATTCAGCGTATTCAACTTGTGTTATTCAAGTTATTTAGAACTTAGGAATATGTTTATTATTGCGGTTTAATTTCGGTACAAGTGTAATGTTATTATTTTCTATTAGTTCTAATTCTTTTTTTTTTAATTTGCCATTATATAATAAATGTTATGAAATTAATTAAATTACTTTATAATGGTTATTTTCTCCTTTTTTTAAAAGATGTTAGTTTGTTATTGAATTTTTCTTTAATTTGCCATTATATTTTACAAATGTTATGAAATTAATTAAATTATTTTATAATGGGATATTTGCAACAAAATATTTATTGTTTATTATAGTTAAGTAGATAGTAGATATTAAAAAAAAAAACAGTATATAAGCTTGTTATTGTAACGTCAGTTATAGTCAGAATCTAAGAACGTATTTCAGAACAATCTTCCTGAAAAACTTCGAAAAATGCATTTCCAATTTATTAAGTTGAATAGTGAACAATTTATTTCAGAAACTTTTACATTTTTTTGAATATTTTGACATTTTTTTGACTTTTCCGACAAATTTTCCAAATTTTCTTTTATTTATAAGATAGCACGTGTAATTTTATTCAAAAAATACAAAAAAAATCGAAAATGTCATGATAATTAGAAAAACTTTTATTGAAACAATTTTCTTTGCATTTTCCAACTTTTTTCAATTGGATTGTTACATGACATAACAAAGTTGTACAAATTCTCAAATCCTAACAATTAAAGGATAATGCTTTAGGAATAAATCTAGAAAATTTCCAAATAATTATAAATTAATTATAAAGAATCGCGAGTATTTGTAACGGAATATGCTAATAAATTTAATATATTCGTATGCTTGAAAGTTGCATGTTTTCATATTATTTTCATATTATTTTTTTAATTACTATTGTAATAGATTCACAATAATTATAGTAATTTAATTAAATCTATAATAAATTTATTTATATATTTGAAACTTAATGAAGATAATTTTATAGATGCAGAACAAATTTCCATAGTACATTGAATCTACCAACTATCAACTAGTTACATAAACTGTAATTGACACAATAGCTTGACGAAGGTTTAAATGTCAAATTGTTGATTTACAGTATTGTTTACAATATTATTCGTCAAGACAACAATAATTTACCTTGGAATATTATTATTATGTCAGAATCAAGTTTCTAGTTACAGTGTTACCTAAATTTTCCTTCTAAGAATAATATAATTATAAATTATTCAATTACAAATTTACTAAAATAATATTGTTTAAACGTAGATAAATCACTTGTAAAGTTTGCTCAAATATTTTTTAATCATTCTGTATATAAAATTATTTATTACAACATAGTTTTTAATTCAATAAATAACAGTATTATTTTAATATTTTACTCTTTCATTATGCGAAATAATAATAATATTTAAAAAAAATCTAATTAGTAAATGCATATTTTGTTTTAATCCTTGTAGTTGCAGAGTTGTTTAAAAGTTTGTTTGAAAACTAGAAACTGGTTACGCAGAGAAGCACGTGTTTGCTATAGAAAAGTTTTTGCATATTGATATTAGATACATACAGATTTGTGGTTTCATTTTCAATATGTACCCAAACTCCCGCAAACTAAAGTTTCGCATTTCTGTTATCCAATATTCTTGTTACTATATTTTTCCGGAATTGTACAGATTGTTTAATTGTAGATATATTTTCATGTGTTCATATATAGAATGAATATCTTTATCAATAACATTAGAAACAAGTATATATTCGAATTTAACAAGTAAAGTTGCTCGGTTTAATATATTTAATATTAATAAATTTTCTCATACTCCGCTATATTATTCTAAAGTCTGCAATCATAGCAAATATACATACCACTGTAATTTTTATTTACTGTTTTTTATTGTTCCCATTTTATCGATAGAAATTTTTAATTCGCATCCTCAAAATTATCATTTAACTTATATAAGATATATTTATTTTGTAATAGTTGACATTTGACATTTCATTTATATCATTTCAATCTTTTTCCACAGTTTTCTGTATTATTTTGTAATTGTAAACAATAGTCAACTGAAACACCCTTACAGAATGTAATAATTAAAACTCCATTCAAATTGGTTACAGTAGTTCTGAGTTTATTGCGAACATACAGACAAACATATTTAATTATTATTTTAGAAATTCGTCAAAAATTTCAAGTACGTAAAAACCTTTTATACATTTTTTAACATCAACGATTTCTTTAGTTATTTTTAGATTTTTTATTAAACCTTAAACTTGTATTTTAATAGGAACGTAATTGAATTTTAATTCTCTAATATTTCTGTTTAAATTTATTGATGAAGAGATGAAATATAAGCTTTATTAGATGCTTTATTCACAAGTGAAAACCAACCGTAACTAAAACAATGCAACATAAATTCACTTGAGAATAGTATTGCGGGCAGTAATAAAATCTTTCTCCCAGTAAATTAAATTAATAATTGTTTAATATTCAGTATGTTGTTTACCTGTGATGACCTAATTTTACTATGTGTGTGTATGTTGTGTCAACCTTCTGGTTAAGGAACATTTATATTATAAGCATTAGCCCCTTTTCATTAAGTGTAAACTCTAAGTTATATCCCCGACATATAACATGGGTTTAAGTACATTCTTGGTTTCAAAATGTGTTCATTATACCTTACCCACCTGTCTTATCAGATACAATGTGTCCCTGAAATTGTTTAACTTTGTAAAAGTATGGTTAAACTACAATGTACCTTTTTTCTACCATCTTGAACATAAACTTTTCGGTTTTACTAGAGCCACAAAATATGTAATATAAAATTTGTAATATTTGCATAAATTTAATATTTGCAGTTATGTCAGACAGAAAAAACCAAAAACGGTTATTGAGTAAAAAAAATCAACCACAACGAATTCTGGCAAAATTTGTATTGTAAACCGTTCAAAAACGCTCATAACGCGTTCTGGCAATGTGAAAAATTACACAACGCGTTGTGAACAGTTATTAATATACTTAATAAATTTGAAGAATTTAATACTAAGTTAGTAAATAGTTTATAAAAATTTCCTGCATGAGTTTGGTACTAAATTAGGTAAAAAAGTTAATTTTGTATTGTTATAAAAAAAATCTAAGCATTTGAAGAATTAGGTCATAGGTTTGGTTAAGGTTAATAGAAAGTAAATTCACTCGAAGAATTGCAATTTTAATTCTTTGTAAGTATAATTCTTCATTATCTTATTTATTACTTGATATAGTAAAAATTATTTAAAACATAAGTTTTATTTACTTTTTTTAAGATTTATAATCAATTATACAAAATGTTCTATATAAACATTATAGGATTTAAATGGCAGACTATATAAATTTTAATCGCATATTATTGGTCATTTTATTGTTTATGATATACAGTGATATATTGTGTTTTAAATTTTTTGCAACGTTATTATATTATTTACATTTTTATTTTTAAAAATTATTTTACATGTCGTTTTTTTTTTTAAATAGTAGACATAATATTTATTAGAATTAAAAAATTAATTTGGTTCGTTTTTCTTACAATTAGTTACGGCAATGTTTATTTGTATTCGCTAGAAACTGAAATTTAACAAAACTATGAATATGTATAATCGAAACGAATAACAATTTACGAGAAACTAAATTATTAATTAAAATACAATACAAATATTTTAATACGCCAAACCACCTAGGGTTAAATCAAGTTTAAAATTTTGCACATAACGTACATCCTTTAACAAGAGAGAAGATATGTACACGTTAAAGAATACGACATAAGATACCCCCCTCCTCCTCTTTCGGCTAATAAATAACCGCCAAAGTCGCTTTTATTCTCCACGAAAACGTGTCGTTGATGTTAAATCTTAGAAACAAGCCATTGCTAAAGCGTGTGTGAGCTATTCCTAACTGTAAACCTAAGCAAAACTGTAGCTACCACGACAAAATTCTCTTGTATGGTATTATAGGAATCTATCTCTTTCTGCTGTGACATTACAAGTGCCTGGCAAACAATATTGTTATCTCTGTCTGTCTTTGTGCTTCTGCTGCACCAAGAACAAAGCTACCAGGAATAGAAGATGTTGTTTTGGTATACTTTATCTGGTTGTCTTCCTCAAGACGTATTAGATTGCATAAAAGGAATATGTTACAGGTTTCAGTCATCAGCATACCGACTGAAATATCGTTTAAACGTTTCAAGTAAGCTGAGCATGTTAGCTGAATGGAAAAGTGATGAATCTGCCACTTGATCAAAATTGATAGTTTTTTTATTTGTCTTTTTTACTAGAAGAAAGAATATTTAATAACATAATGTATTTTATTTGAATAAATTACAACTTGGAAATGAGACTGTTTGGACAAAATCATTTCAAGGAGTGAGCGAAAAATTTTCTCCTCACTCTATAAATTGTATTATGGCGTAACCTGTCTTGTATTAAGTTACCTTGCGTATTATTTATTATTAAATGAGTGTGCAATTTAAAAGAAATATTGTTGCAATCTTCATCGTAATCTTAACTGACTAACACAACAGTTAAGATGATTTGGTCATATTGAGCGAATGTCTAATGAACGTTTGGTTAAAAGAATATATGTGAATAATTTTGCAGATATACGTTTGTGTAAACGTCCGATGAGTAGATGGATTGATATGATTAAGAGAGTGGTTTGCGTGAGCAAAAGTTTCCAAGCAGTAGAAAATAGAAATAGAAGAGCATGTATGAGAAGTTTTATGAATGTGGATGAAGCTAGAGTTGCTTGTCTGGATAGGGATGTTTAAAGGAAACTGATTTCGGGATAGTAGAAAAAGTTTGTGCCACACCCTTTTACGTAAATAATATTCAGAAAATTATAGCGCAGCCATTCATATATTAATTATGTAATATATCTAAATAACTTATCACAAATTTTGTTATATATTATTAAATTTTTAAATTTAAAACTTGATTAATATCTAGAATTTTTATAATTAAACTTCCAAAACTAATAACGTTAAAAGTTTTGAATAATATGGAAGATTTTCAAAATAAAACCAACATATTAACTCATTCAGGAAAATTAACTTATTTCATATTAAGTTTTCATTTCGTTTTGACTCAAAACTTTCTCATGCACATAGTGTGTATCACCGTTTTCTTCGAAAACCTTTTTAAAAACTTCAATTTAAATTTGTTAATTTAACAATTAAAAATAAAATAACAAAATACTAATATAATATTAAATTAAATTGAAAGAATTTTCATTAAAATCACCACTAATTGACCTAAGTTATTAATTAATAAAAGCATTCATTATGTATTTTATATAAAAAATAAATGAAAACAGTGGCCATGTTATTGAGCTGATAAATCGAATGTTGAAACTGTGTCACATGTTATTAGGTGCACTTAGTGGCAGTTTAAATAATAAATGAATGTTTTTAATCTGTTGTTTTTGATCTGCAAATAATCACAATTTTGTTATTGTATGTTTTTTTTAAGGTTTAATGATACTGAAATTACATCGAAACGTATTTTTTTAGGTTTTTTAAATTACACGTATTAACTATTTAAAACTATACGTCGTACCGGCTTGTCCTTTTAAATGTTGTGTTAATAGCAATATAATTTTAAATTATATATATATATATATATAGATTTTCGTTACAATCTTTAAGTACCCCCTTTAACAGAACCCCTAGATTGTTACAAGAAGTGTGATGTGAAAGTTGCTTGCTTAGATAAAAATGTTTGACGAAAAATAATTACTGTTTAAATGGAAACAGTTTATGCCACACAGTATATGGTGTGATTATGTATGTATTAACAATTTTACTATTGATCCAAAAACGATGAATCTAATTACACTGAAATTTGAAGAATTTTTTCCAGATTTCTTGACAAAAATATGTCTGTAATTCATAATTAAAATGATATAGCGACAAGACATTTGATGTAAATAATAATAATAATATTCACTACCGTAAAATTTATTTGTTCAGCTGTAGTGTAAATTTAGACAAACTAATTAGTAATTTTAATCTTTTTTTTAGAAAATTACTACAACATTTATTCAGAATTTTGTGCACTAATGTAAAAAAGGGAATTATAAAAATATTATAAGCATATAAAATTAACCTAATCCAATAAGGCACAAACAGATATCAAACAATAATCATTCAGCAATTAAATACGTTAAAATTTAATGTAAATTGACTAGAGAAGCAGAAAATTAATCTGTATACCTATTGTTCCGCAGACTTTAACCCGGTTATAAAGACAGTTCTGCAGTGCGTTACAACTACACTACCCCATCTCGCACAAATCTATTCTAGCGTTATCCTTTACACACTTTAATTAATCAAGAAATTCTAATTCACTGTCACATACATAAACAACCGCATACATACAAGGTGCGATCATAAAATACTGCAAATCTGACCGTATTGTTCAATGAAGAATATTTAGTAAAACGCTAAATAAATAGCTCAATTATTTATTATTGAATATTATATCCTGAAAATATTCCAGGAAGATTATATATATATATATATGGTCGTAATTATGAACTACAAAAACTAACATTATATTTTTTTTTAATTTTACGTTTCATTCAGACTGCAATTTTAGTTTTAGTTTTACGCAGAAGCATAGAAATTAGACCAATCCAAACACTTAACACACTTTTAGTTTTAATGTCAAGCGTTTGGATTGATCAAATTATTTAATCAAATCAAAAATAATTAAATTGTTATAATCACTTTATAGAGATATATTCATTAATCATTTATGAATAATGCAATTGTTATATTGTTATGTTATATAGAGTATTCTGAGAAAGATTGCAAAATTTAGGACATATAAAACATCCAAAATTAATGCCCTCATTCTGAACAGAAATGTTAGCATTAACAGCGCTGTTATTGTTCAAGGTTGCAAGATGTTATGAAAATGACAATGCTCTTCTATTGTCATTTTCATAACATCTTGCAACCTTGAACAATAACAGCGCTGTTAATGCTAACATTTCTGTTCAGAATGAGGGCATAAGTGAAAATATCTTACAAACAAACCGTTTCCTATATAAGTATATATTACTTGTTGTTTTTTACATTTTTTTTACCGACTGTCATATCATATATGATAAGGGAGGTATTGTAATCATACCAGATTTGACATACTGAGAGGCTATCTAGGAGGCCTTGAAAAAAATTTTTTTTTCTTTTTTATACTTATTTTTTATGTACTAGATGCCTATAAGTTTACGACCCTTATTTAATACCATATTGTCGTGTTAGAAAATTTTAATTCCAATTTACATACTAAAACTTTATACGTATTACATTCAGTTGTTCTAAAAGCTACTCATTAAGAAACTGTAATTCGAAAATTTCCCGTATTTTTGATCATACCTCTTCTATACATCTACGCACACTAATACAAATATTGCCTAAAAGATGGCGTCACCCAGCCAAACGACATATGGCTTCGAACAAAATTTAGAAATGTTAGAAGATGCACTCATGCGAAAGACTCACAACTAAAGTTTTCCGGAAAACTCTGCCACCTTTCCATGTCGTCTATGCTATATCCGTTTCCGTTTAAATTCCCTCTTTCTCTCTTCTTTAAGGGTATTTGTTTGGATGCAGTCCGGAGTCCGGATGAGGTAGATATAGCTCCGTTTTTCTTCGTCATGATTTTAAAACGGTTTTTGCTCTACTTAATACTCCTCCCCGTTCTAGGTACAATTTGATGTTCACACGAAATCTGTAATAAGATAAAGAATAAAAAAAATTTGTAAGCGTAAAGCACAGCTGTAAATGTTTCAAATCGTATTAGTATTTGGACGGAGTTGTGTTTGACTGTTTGGAAAATCGTAAGCGTCTTTTTGAGTTTACGATTTAATGAAACTAATTAATTTTAGAAAGTTTTGAATAACATTCAAGTTTTTGGAACTGGTGTGTAAAGTTTAATTTAATTTAGAATATGTTTTCTGTTTTTTTGGTAAATTATACACGTATTTAAATTATTATTTTTTATGTCATACATTAAGGTCCTATCCGAACCGGAAACATTTGCCTCACTTATATAAAATGGTAAATTAATTATTTTATTTAAAATTACAAAATTATATTATTTTTATAGAAAATTTATGTAAACCATCGTTTTGCTGAAGTAATATGTAATTTTTTACTATAGTTTTTATGTAAAACGGCAACTTTTTACATTGTGGGTACCAATATATATATATACAAAATCGCCTAAAAAATTACACAAAATCTGATTTATTCTATAACAATACTATTAAAATTGATGATATATGTTGAAACGCATTCTAGGATTTATCAAAGTTTTAGAACAATAACTGTCATATATAAAATATAGTATAATTATATATATATAAATATAGTAAAACATTTGAATAAATTCTAGAATTTTTGTTTTAACGTATAGTTTTTTTTACAGGATAAACCTGTATTTGAGTATCTCTTATTTAATCTGAAATATAAAATTTTTAAAACATGTAACTCAAGCAATCTAGATTTCAACTCATATATAAAATGTAGTAATTACAATTTTGTTAAGTATTTTAGAAGTTAAAGTTCTCGTAAAACGTACGTTTCATGACTCGTACATAGCACATAGGTTAGAAAATATCTACATACATACATATATACCACATTCACGTACCTACAGATACGTACGCAAAAGTTAAAAGAGATCTCTTTCCTTACATGTGCTTAAACAGTCACAGATGTACAATAAATAACCGGGTATTTTACGGGCAACGGATGCGCCTTTTCTATGTAATTCCTGCTGGGTATGTGTTTTCCCTTCTACTTCTTCTTCTTATACATCCCGGTTTCTCGTTTTCTCTTTCTCGTCTCGACTGTGCGCGCGAACACCAACACGGCTTTGTCGACTTTCACTCTGTCTTTTTCTACCCGCTAAAATAAGCGTATTGCGTTTTCCGTAAAGCTGCCTTTCTCTCTCTATCTCTCTCTACTATGGGTGACATTTTGTTTGCATATTTTTGTTGAGTTAGATTTTGTCTTCGCATATTATGTTCTGGTTCTATTTGCTGGATAGATAAAATTTAATGAAAGCAATTTTTATTTTTATTTTATTACACAAGACATTTATTTATTTAAAATAAACATAGAAACTAGTTACCTAGTAACTTTTACTATAAATAGTAAATAAATTATTTACTGTAAATATTATTTTTATCATTTTTTCCTGATGAAAATGTAAATCTAGTTTGTCGACACGTCGATTATTAATAAATATTAATACAGGACTACAACCCAAAGTTCTATTTTAATATAATGATTTTAGAAACTTTTTTAACTATGTTAATGGATTATTTGTTTCAAAAAATTAATAGATTACTAGATATGAGCGAAAAAGTTGTATAATTTTTTTTAAATTTTAAATTGTAGATAACTTATTTTATAGATTCCAGTGACGTACGGTATTTTTGTATCAACTTTGAATTTTCTTATGAATACTCCAAGTTATAGATTTCTTTCATCTCTAATAATTCTCGAGATCTGCATTCATAGCTGCTTAAACGAGACACTCGGTATAAAACAATAAAATTAAATAAAATATCGGAAAACACTATTTCATTCGATAGCATATTGTAAGTAAACAGACAGATTAGAAAGCAATTGGAAAATATCTTTTCCAAACTGAATCCTAATGTATTTCCAACGAGCGATTTCTCTCTTAACGGTAAGGTAAGACGTAAGGAATTGTAACCAGAAAGAGAAAACATGGGCATATATAGAAATTTATCCCAAACTTAGTGCGCATATGCACAGCCAATGGCAAACAAGGCATTCACCTAAAATTGCAACTTCACTTTTCCTGCTTGCCTTCCTGTGCACATTGTCCGTGCAAAACATGAAACGGTTATTCTATTCGTTCTTAAAGAAATTATTCTACACACTTTTTTCTGTCTTAAATATTTCCTGTTCTCTGTAGACTGTAGAAAAAGTTTAAAGTGTCATACATATGTAAATAGGATTATTTTAAATGTTGCACTAGACAATCGCTCAAAATTCTGCACTTTTAAACAAAATTTATAATATATTTGTATTTATAGATAATAATAATAATAAACTTTATTTCTGTTGATCCTCGTAATAGGACATAGAAACAGTCAAACATATACAATTATGTATATTCATAAATGTAAAAAATACAGAATATATAATAAATGATAAATTTATATTATAATTTATAATTAAAAAATTCATTAACAGAATAAAAATGAAAACAGAATATATATATATATATATATATATATATATATATATATATATATATATATATATATATATATATATATATATATAAAGATATTTTTAGATGAATCTATAATATTATAAAAATAAAATTATTATACAAATATTTCGAATAAAATATTATCACTACAAAATTAATAGTTTTTCATATTTAATTTACAGAAATTCCGAACAATAATTTTTATTGATATTATATATTTCTATTGAAGAAATTTTATTTTGAAAACCATTGATTTTGATAAAATGTGATGAGTCTAGTGTCTTTGGATGCGAGAAAGCAATTTAATTAAATTATTTTAAATGAGTTTAAATTTATCGAATGATGTGAGAAAACACTAACGTGTTTGACATGGATTAATATATTCTAGCTAAATTATTAAATGAACAACGAACGAAGCTTTGTCTATTGGATATTAAACATTTATATGATTATATTACATTGTTTTTAAAATAAACAGTACGTATATTTTACTTTAAAATAAAGTTGCGAAAACAATTTAAAGAAACAAAGTTTTTTGTAATTAACTTAAAATTTAGAAAATAAAAAAAAAATAAAATAAAGAATAATAAATCAGTGTTTGTTTCATTCCGTGTATTTACGTATGTATGTAGCAAACACAAACTACTAGCAATATAACAATTTAACTTAGTTTATTTTCAATTATTGGATTACATTAAAGTAGGGTAAGTACGAAGGATGCATTTAAACACAAGAAGTTTTACTTAAAGCAAAAGATTTCTGTATAGTGTTTCGCTCTATCTATACCTAGTACATTTATTTTCATAAACATCTTACTTTATTTTCTATTTACATAAAACTGTTACATTTAACGGAAAAAATATGTTTATTTTCATTAATATTAAACAGGGTTTACGGATTTTTAAACTTGATAAATATTTATAAAAATAACTACGTTTTCTTTACATTTTTACTTATTTTGTTAAAAAAGTATCTAGTGCAAAAAAATCTACAATGATTATAATATTATAAAAATCTAAAAGTGCCTGTCTGTTTAATAGTTTATAAAACAAAAACTAGTAAACTGAAAATTTTGAAATTTAATGTTCAGTTAGGTTAAAGATAAGACTTGTTTGTCAATCTGTCGACATATTTGCAAACGGTATTTTTTTAGCTTTTAATACCATGCTGATATTTTAACTGAAAAATAAATTAATATTGGTACTATAGCTAAATGGTGTTTAATTTAAATATAAAAATTAATATTTATTTCAAATTAATTGTAGTTTATGAATATATAGGTTTTACGAAAAATAAAAGACTTGTAAATTTAATGGTTTATACCACAAGCTTGAATTTGGATTTTTTGTTTATTTATTTAGTTCTGTTCTTATACTAGGTTACGATATTGGTTAAAACCGATTTTAAAACCGAGCTCGTGGTAACAACCAATATGTTTGTTATTTTGTTTATTTACTATTCATATAAAAAAAAAACATGCAGGATATTTTGTTTAATCTTAATTTTTCATTACATTTCAGTGCATCTCCGCATACAATTGCATGCTCTAAATTCTGAAATAACATATAACCGGATATTTATTTAAACTTACGTACAATTTACACTATAACCTGCAGAATTATATTTATTTTTGTTTATTTCATTTCAATATTAAAATTTATTGATTTTTTATGTTACATTATATCATATAATCATACTGTATTTCAATGTAAAACTGATGTTTTGACACGAACAAATAATTAAATTTCGATAATTTGTTAAAGGGTTTATTTTGAAACGAGTGTTTGTTACTAGTTTTGTAAATAAGATAGCTTTATACAATATATTGCATTTTTGGTATTGGACACGTAGTAGATGAAATATTTTGTCTTTGTATGTTGCAGGACGACGGTACCTATACGACCGAAAGCGAACTGATATTCGTTGCATCCCGATTCGAGAATGGGCAAACGTTGACATGCAAAGCAGAGAATACCGTCTTAAGAGAGAAGAATTCCCGACCCTTACACGAGAGTCTTAAACTTGAAGTGCTCTGTGAGTATTTCTACCTGTTCTTTTTCTTTATCATTTCTCCTTTTTGTGGCAGGACACAAATCAAATTTGCTACACTATAAAGAGTTTTTGATTTCGTATGTTGCTACTGTAACGGCGAGTACTTTTGGTTTTTTTTTTACACTCATCGTACGATTTAAAATTGCTTATAACGAAAATGCTTTACTAAAAATAAATAACTAAATAAATGGCATAAATAAATTTATTTATTTATTGCCATAATAAACAATTGAGATATTTACTTTTTTCAATCACATAAGAGACTATTATTATTCTTGCTTACTAAATAAAATAAAGGGAAATATATAAATGCACTTGAATTAAAATAGAATGCACTTGGTTAGTTTGGCTACTTTCCACTATAAATTAGATACTTTGCACTTGTTACAACCTAAACTTTAATTTGAATAATTTGCACAATAAATTTGAATAGTTTGCACTATAAACGCTACGAAATTTTATCATCTGCGCTACTGTTGGCTTAGGGTCGGTCTGTTAGGCGTTTATCTCATCGGCGCAAATGATAGGTATCGACTGGCGTAAATGATTGACAGCCCGCAAAGTGGAAAGTATCCGTTTTTATAGTGGAAAGTATCCGTTTTTTTAGTGGAAAGTATCCGTTTTATAATGAAAGTAATTTAATACAAGAGATAATATTTTTTTTTTGTTCATTATGTTTTTTCAAAGTTAAAATATTTTTTTTTAAAGTTGAATAAATTTAATTATACAGAAATAATTTTTTTTTTGTGCAATATATTTTTTTATAAGTGCAAATTGTTTTTATCAAAGTGAATTTGTATATTCTAAATTATAGTGCAGTTAATTCCAACCCTAAAATAAATATAGTCGTTCAATAAAGTTACGTCATAAATTTGTTATCGTAAATTGAATGAAGAATTTATGATATAACTTTACTAAATGCTTATTTTTACTATAAATACCATCTTAATAATAATTTCAAGCGCATATTGTGCATATTCATACTGTGTTTATTAACTAATGATATTAGTCTAGAACTGTATACGAGATGATGAGGTATGAGCAATCGATAATTCAAATTCTAAATACTGAAAATTTTTTATATGACGCATTGAAAAAGTCTCACTTATTTTGTTAAGTAGAATAACATAAAAAATAATCAAAAATTTTGTAACGTTTTCATTTTTTGCATAGTTTCTTTTTTTTGTATATAATAAATTTAGTATGAGATTTATTTTATTTAAAAAATATATAAAATTAACTAATAATTTTTTTTTATATATTTTTGCAGATCCACCTATTGTTAATATTGGTGCAGACAATATAACAGTAAACGAAACGCAAGAAATACTTATCAAATGCAACTACGTTGCTAATCCAGCCAAATTGGATTGGACGAAATGGTAAGTATCCATTATTTTATATATTTATATATGTTTATTTGAAAAGTTATCACCATTAACCTTAAAAATGAAAACTTAAACCTTAAAAATAAAATATTGCTAAAAATATATTTATCTTCCTTACTTACACCGCCACTAATTTTAAAATTTTATGTTAATTTGAAAGTTTTTTTATTAATTTGGTAAAAAGATTATCGAAACAGCAGTTATTTATCTAAATTTATTATTACAAGTTGGTGCAACAGTCATCAGTCATTTTCCTAAGGCAGTAACTTTGTTCGTTGAACCAAAATCACCGCCATATTGACACAATTATTTATTCATGGTTCGTCTACGTATACTCTGAATATGTTTATTTCACAAATTTCAAAGTCGCAATGACATGAGAACGCCGCGTGTCTGTAAAAATTAAAGCATCATCAGATAGGGTGATGATTTTTGCGCTACCATGTACTACATTTTTTATAGAATTATTTATATGATACGACAATAAAAATGGCGCTACTCCTCCTTCTTTATGATACATTATTTAAATGGGGTAATTTTATTTAAAATTTGTTGTCGTTCTAAATTCTAAAATTGATTAAATTTTACAGAAGTTATGAGCCAAAACTAATTCTAAGTCATAGCAAAATAAACTTATATTTTTTTGAGTGTTTTTAAAAATATTGCTTACGTTTTGCGATTTATCTAGACGTGTTCTAATAACCTCAAAACAAAATTATGTGAAAAATCTTTCTTTTTATAGAGTGAAAAACCTTTTTTATTAACATTTTTTTTAGTATTTAATTACAATTTAGAAAATTTCACTAACACCAGATGGTGTAAAGAGACGTAACTACTTCATTATTGTATACTACGCACTCTATCTTTACTTGCACAGTTATTTGTGCTGGGAGATGCTTATTTGTGTTTGTATAGTATTGATATAGTCTTACATATGTATTGGTAGACAGTGGGGGCCCCTGTACGTATATTATTGTATTTTTTACTATAAAATTTAAACCGTCTTTTGAAATTTTATCTGTTAATTAAATTGTATTATAAAGAACGAATTTAAATTTTGTTATAAAACATTAATATTACCTTGATAAAGTTTCTTAAAGGTACGCGTGTTATATTTTCCGGATATAATATACTTTGCCTACATAATTTGGACACAAAATTTCTGAAGAGAACAACCGAACTGAAGTAGTATTTCATATTTTGATGTTTTACCACATCCTAACCTTACTCATATATCTACCTCTTAAGTGTATGTGATAAATTTGAATACTGAATTTCAGTGTTTTCATCTTATATATAATTAATGCGACTTTATTATTCTTACAGGTATAAAAATGGTCAGGTAATAAACATAGACGATGAAAGATATGAAGGTGGTACAACTACAAAACCATCTCTGAAGATTAAAAGTGCTTCAAAGGATGATATTGGTGATTATCACTGCCAATTGAAGAATAGTGTTGGCGCACAAGATTCGTGGAACTTTGCCAGTGTAAACGTATTTTGTAAGTAATTTTTTAAATTATTTTATGGAATATTAAATGCACCCTATAAATTGACGTATAAAATCCATAAAAATCACCAAATACACCTAAAATTTAAGAATTGTGCTTTCTATGTGTTGAACGCATCAAAAATTAATATTAACTATATAAAATTTTGTCTTAAAATAAAAAGCTTTAGGAATAATTTTTGTAGGTATATATTTTATTTAAATATCGATGTTTCGATATACTCTACTTATATCTTCATTCTGTTTTATCTTCATCATTATTTTAATATAATGAATTTGTACAATTATTTTCTCTATTAATTTTGTTTTAATTTATTTTATAAAAAAAAAATATAATAATTATTGAAGCTTGTTGTAAGATTTATTTGAATATAAATCAAACATTGTAGTACCCTTCAGGCTTTCACGGCTTCCTAGATTAAATAAATTAAAATTAATTTTATTAAATTAATATTAATTTTATTAAATTAATAAGAGTTACGTTAAAACAAATTACAAAACAAAAAATATGTTATATTTAAAGTAAAACAGCTTTAGGTTATAGTTCTGTATTAATATTTATTAATAATTGATGTTTCGACGAGCTCAACGTACGTCTTCATCAGGAAAAAAAGATTCAAATTACATTTACAATAAATAAACGAAACATTGAAACGAGTAACTAAATCATAAAATTTATAAATTTTTAATTGATTCTTTTCTATTTCATTTTAAATTTAGTTTTGTTTGCAGAAATGACTTTTTCCAACTGCAATGTGATCTCAAAAATAATGAGGTACAGCTGTGGAAAAATGCATAATAAGCAGTTTTAGCTCAACCGTGCGAGAGAAGGAAGCTAAATTTTATTTAAGACTGATTGATGGTTATCTTTTTCTTTATAAATTTCCATTGCTTAATAAATATTAATACAAAATTATAATCTAAGGTCGTTTTTTTTAATATTAGTTCTGAAAGATTTATACTATGTTGTATTTATTTGCTATGTGTTTCAGATAAACCAAGCGTCGAACTAAGAATGGAGCCTTCGAATATAGTGAAAGCTGTGGATAGAATAAATGTAACCCTCCTTTGTGATGTAGTTTCGGGCAACCCAGATACCTTGCTCAGGGTAATTATTCAGCTCACTATACACTATTGTTGCTCTACTGTGTGCTAACTTTGTTTTCAGATTTAACTACTTACTTAGTTTTCAGTTGTTATGTTTCTAGTAGCTTAGCTCGAATATATATCGACTATTTTCTGTCTTTCTCTTCATGTCTATCGTCTTTTAAGTTTTTGTTGCTGTTTTAATTTTTTTTTGTTGTATATTAGCTTTATTCTTCTTCTTTCAATTATTGAGATACTTGCAAAAAAAAAAAACGATTTTGGCATAATTCAAAACCTTAAGTAATAAAAATAATTTTTAAATAACAGTTTAGAATAAAACGGCTTTAGGTTGTAGTTGATAAATCAACGTTTCGACGAACTGAACATGCATCTTTATTAAACTTTTTATTTATAATAATTGTAACTCTGGAAAGAGCACAAAATTCTAAATAATTTAATACAAAATTATAGCATATAAACAGTTCTGTAGATATATTATATTTGTTCAGTAAATGTCCAGTTACAACTTAAATTTAACAGTTACAACTTTCTGGCTCAGTAATTCAATAGAAAATGTTTTCTTTAAGTATCTCATAACTTCAAATCACAGATTTATTACAATTAGAATAAAATTTGCATTTACTAGAAAAAAACTAATTGTACTATAATATTTATAGATTTTATAGATTTATTCTGAACTTCATCAATAATTTCATGTAGTGTAGTGGCTTATTTAAAGTGCATAATAAGATAATGCATGAGATAGTTATTAAAAATGATTAACATTTTCTGAGACAGCCTGTATAATAATTAAATGAAATTGTTCAGTAAATAAACATGATTACAGTTAATATAGAATAATAGTATGTCAAAATATGATTTAGTATTTGAAATGTATTGTAGTTAATTAGTAAATTGTCAAACAATAATGTTAATTTACACACAATAATCCGGGATATAACTTTATATCTAGTTATTATCAATTGATCAATTCATATGTGTCTTTAATCATGAATTTTCATAATAATTTTCTATTGAATAATATTAAAATACATTATAAATCAAATTTCATTTCATAATAATTGTAAAATACACATATTTTGATATTTAATAATAGTTAACTTTATTTTTATAATATTCAATAATTATGACGTGTATTGTGAAGTTTATTTATTATCAGTTCACATATATTATATGCAAAGTACTTAATTTTCAATGTAAATATAAGTTTGTTTCAGTTTGTCTCAGTTGATCTCAGACTGTCAGTTTGACTGAGGGGCTTTGTGTCTAAAGTCAGGAATGACAGTCTGATTTTTTAGTCAGACTGTCATTCTTAATTGACCGTGTAAGGCCCGCTTAATAAGTCTAACTCTGTTTTTACTCTGAACAAAATCATGCTATTCCACTGCTCCTAGTTCTTTGCTATTTTCCTAAAGTGCATGATTTAGATAAAAACGATTGGAAAGCACTGTTTTATCTTATCGTTTACATTACAACAAATAATCAAACCAATTTCCTAATACTAATCAGACACATTGTTTTTGTATCTATTTCCCGGGTACACGATCAGGTGCAATGGTACCTTGGTGGCGATCTGCTCAAAGAACTCCCCGATGAGAACTGTACAAATGACGTGAACAGCGATCGTACCTTTTGCGATTTGGATCCCAGTCGTCTGCTACTCGAATACGTTGCGCAGAACTTTGCTGGAAACTATTCGTGCAGGGGAATGAACGACGCCGGTTGGGGACCCATATCCGATGAAACGGAACTGATTGTCTATTGTAAGTGAAATACTATATATATATACGGTAGTATCTTTTTTTTTGTTTTCGCTTTCTTTTAACCTACGTCTCCCTACACACGATTCGTTCTACGTTTGCATTATTGTTTCGGTTCGTGTTTACGTAGGATTATTTTGATGCACAAGACGGTTTGCTAGTCTCAGCAACTCGAATGATTGGAAGTATAGTTTATATCGTAGTTGGATTAAGTAACGAACCAAGGGGGGAGAAAATTGAGTTAATTAATGTGGTTTATAAGGTGCTAAATTGATTGGTTAGAGATTAAAGTGTTTATCTACCACAAATTAAATTTTGTGTACATTCAATATTTTTTATTATATCAGTCTCCAAAGTCATAGTTTGTTTAAAAACGAGCTTGAAGAAAAATTTTATTATAATATTAATAACACCGAATAATTTAGCTAATCTTTAAAGCAAGTTTTACATGTTGTTCAAATATTTTTTAAAAGTGATATCAGTTTCATATGATTGATTGAAGTATATATATATTATACGCACAGAGCACCCTATACATGGGCTATTTATATCATGTATATGAATTTAATGATGACAGAAATCAATAAAGAAACAAATTATCTACCATTGTTGAAAAATTGTTAATGAGCCGTGAAATTTTCAACTTGCAAAATAAATTTGCTTTGAAAAAATTCATCAAAGAAATATTGCATTATAAAAGCATATAAAGTGAATGTAATTTATAACTGTAGGACGCATTTGTATAACATTGGTAAATTGAATTTTTTTGTAGTGTCATATTTACATCAAATTTCGTTTTTTTTTTCAAATTTAATTATATTGAAATAAATATTAATTTTCCATTATTCACACTTTAATATTCATTAAATTTGTTTATTATTTTAAATACTCAGAAGATCTTATATAAAATATGTTTAGGCTTAAACTGAAAATTAAATTTAAGCTTACATTGTTATACCATTTGTTATTTAAGTTATCAATAAAAATAATTAATTTTTGTTATCGACAAATTTATAATTCTTTAGTTTCAAGTTCAAACTCAACGCTCGTCTTCATCAGGAAAAAAAACTGATACAAATGACATTAAAGTAAAAACATTAATGTTGTTTGTATTTTTTTTTTCCTGATGAAGACAAGCGTTGAGTTTCGTCGAAACGTTGATTCTAAATAAATTCTAATACAGAACTTGAACCTAAAGCAATTTTATTCTATATTATAATCAACTAACATACTTATATATTTGTTTTTGTTTTATTTTTTCTTCTAGATCCACCAAGTCAAGCCCTTGTCCGTTTCGAGCCATCACGAGTATTGAAAAAAGGTTCGGTAACATTGTACTGTAACGTCGACGAACCAGGTCGTCCGGAGGAAACGAAATACATGTGGCTACGAGGCAGTCATGTTGTACGCAATGCAACCAGCTCCAAGTGGACCATCTCGCCGGTAACATTCGAAACAAATAGCACATTCACCTGTATCGCTTATAATGATGGTGGCCAAGGTCCACCTGGTACTGTTAATATTGAAGTACTAGGTAAGTTTATGTGTTTTGCGTAATAATATTTTATTGTTTCGCGAAAGCGAATATTTCTAAGTGGTACGAATAAAATTGCATGCATGAGAGATATCCTGAATGTGGTTCTTGCGAAAGTTAGAAATATGTGATGGTACATTATATTCTGTTTGAATGAAAAGAATTTATACCACACATAGATTAAATTGTTACTGAATTGACGAATATTTTTATTGTGTGAATTATAATAATGATTCTTTATGTATCAAGTGTACCGTAGATCAGTGGTAGAGTGTAGAACTCGGACCCCAAAGATCCCAAAAATTAAATTAAATATTATTTCTGATATTAAACACTTTGAGAGGTTCGGAACCCACAGTAAGCTGTAGGTTTCTTGCTTGGCCCTAACGACCCACACAATTTGACAGTAAAAGTAAAAATTGTTAGGAAACTAATATAGTCAGTTTCTCGAGCATATAGCCCCTAAGTTCCTCCTAGGAATTACGGGATGATGATGATTTGTCAAGTGTACATTTTATTGTTATAAATTATTATACAAATTAAAATGGTTAACACATGATATTTTTATATAATATATTAATTTTGATTGTAATAATTAAAAGAAATGATACATTTTTAATATTTATTATATATAATTTTAAATTAGAATGTGTCGCAATGAAAAAAAAAATAAATACTTTTTTTAATTTTGGAAAGATATGTTTTTAAAAAAATGAAAAATTATATGAAAACAAAATTCTGTCACTAATAATCCTAAGCAATTAATTATTAGTAAGTTATATAATAATACAACAATTACCTAACAATTTTAGTTATAATCAGCTTATGAGATTAACCTTAATATACGTTTAAGTCCCTTAATATTACTCTCACTCGAGATCGCCTAAGAATCAAGTAAGTTTCCCGTGAACGATAGAACGAGACGACTAGAAGGATTTTATAACTCAGTGAACTAACCAAAAACCAAATGACTATAAATGTTTTAAGTTTGTGAAAATTGCTGTGGTACGCCTTGTAACATTTCTTATAAACTTTCCTCTATATATATCCCACGTTTTATATATATATATATATATATATATATATATATATATATATATATATATATATATATATATATTGTATATAACGAAACGAATTTTCAGTATTACTTCTATTTCAGTCATTGATCACATTGTTACTGACATTGTAACTGGAATAAAAGTTTTTAGCGTTAGAGACGGAAGAAGGGAAAGAGAACGAGATGGAAAAAGCACTTTGTCGAAAAGTCAAAATTGGACTTGTTAACTTCGATCCATTTCCCTCTGTTTCGATTCTCTCTCTCTGTCTGACTTTCATTTTTTTCTGTATTTGATAGAAAGAGATAGAACATGCAACATTTCTTTTTTCTGTTGGAAACGAAATCGGCTATATATTTACCCAAAATTCATGTTCTGTAGCAAATAAATGATACAAAACACAGATTTGTGTATAATGTTATTTACTCTCACAATTCGATTTATAAACTTTCAAATACCTTAAAAAGTTTACAAATTTATTTATATTTTACACTGATTTTACTATATAATAAATTATAGAATTGGTGTATTTCAAAGTCGAAATAAAACATTTTGTTTGAAAATTTAAATAGGTATGCAAAGTTCAAAGTTTTCTAATCAATAATCTAGTGTAATTATGGATATTACAATTGTTATATCGTACGTAGATATTAGTATAGGGTATAACTATATTTTAGTTATATCGCAATAACTTCATTAGCAACAAATAAAAAATAATAATACACAGAAGCAACAAAATTTTACAATAATAAATATTAAAAATGTATTTGAAGAAATAGTATAATTTTAATGCAAAGAATACAAAATAAAAGACGGTTTTTTTTATACAACCGACCCCTAACTTTATCATACGTAATAACAAAAATATTATATCATAGATTTAACGCAAATTTAAAATACTATATCAATAAAATTTTATAGGAAGCAAAATAATGTTGAAACAATTTGATCATGTAACCCAATTATATATATTTGTGTAGTTTAATTCCCTGTATGAAACACCTGTTTAAATCATTTATCAAAATTGGAAAACAAGCGATTAAATTTATCAAATTTTTTCTTCTTCTCTCTCCTCGTCCCGAACACAGCACCCCCAGCATTTATCGCGCCGATGCAACCCTACACGGGCACATTGATGAATGCCGAACACATCAACATATCGTGCCGTGTCGAATGTTCACCGATGTGCAATATCACATGGCTGAAGGGTGGCCAGGAAATCGAAATGCCGAACGATCGTTATTGGGTTACTAATACGATATTTCCACCTGATAATCGACGATACGATTTCGAATCGGTACAATCCATTCTGGTAAGTTATACCCGTTTAAAATTTTTTTAAAAAAACATATATTGCCTGGTACCACAAGCTCGGTTTTAATTAATACCGGTTTTAATTAATACCGGTTTTAAAACAATGTAACTGTTATAAAATCTAGTTTATATATAAATAAAAACTACTTGTTCTTATTAATCATTTAAAAAAAATCATATAAATTTTTTTAAAAGTGTGGTTTTTTCCACGACAAATTTGGTATAATATACGACAGGAAAATAAAATGCACGACAAAAATGTAAGTGCGCAACAAAATATTTTTCCCACGACAAAAAATACAAATGCATGCTAAAATATGTTTTCTCGCAATAAAAAAATATTTAAATAGCAATCAAAATCAAAAACTAGCCTATTAAATCAACTTATTTAGTAATAACCGCAACCAAAATCTTCGGTGTGTTGACTTCTGAACAAATAAAAATTTAGCAATGAATTTGACTAAAATCTTTAGATGTATTAACCTTCTTTAAAAAACAAACAATTATTTATTAATTTGTCGTACTATATTTGTCGTTCAGTACACTAATTTTGTCGTAAAATTTACTATTTTTGTCGTTTGAAATATTATTTTCATTTGAAATAGCAATCTTTTCGTGCAAGTATGTATTTCCAAAAAAAAAAAAATACTGGACAATGTCATCTACGCGATAAACATTACTTTACTAATCAAATGTCTATATGACTTTTTATTTTGAGATTTGCTAAAAGTTTTGACATTAATTTATTATTAATCTGACTAGCATTGGAATATGTCAGCATGGCCTAATGGACAACTGGATAGATTTGCGGACAGCGCGAATTATACATGTCGAAGTAGTTCCAATGGTGTTGGACCACCAGTCAAATCTACTACATTATTTGGTGTTGAATGTAAGTAACTTTTATTATGATTATATGCACATAATTATTATTATCATTAACTCTTTATTGACATATGTGAATGACAGAATTCAGCCAGTGGTTTTTACAAATAATTAATTGCAAATCTTTATTTATTATTTATTATAATTTGTACATGCTTATTCTATGAGCGGACTATCAGAAACTATAATATGTACTATGTATAGGTATTTTAGTAGTATTATGTTGAAATGCATACTAATTATGGACAGTTATTAATATTTTTTTCAATATCATTAAAAATAAATATTCTTCAAATTGGATATTTAATTTAAGCATTTTATCATGTTTTCGAGCGCTTTATATTAGTTTAAATATGTTTTTTTAAGATAATGTAAATAAGCTAGATAATTGAATAGGCTACATTAAAATTATGTATATATACAAGTATCTATATATGTACAATATAGATTAATTCAGAATTTGAATATAAAAATTTATGACTGTAAATATTTTAAATATTATAGAAAATAACTTGTTTTTTTTTTCAAATATTATTTTATAAATACAAAAATAATTATTGTAAGTTCCATTGTACGCCATCCAACAAAGTAACTAAATCTATGACATCATTTTTATAATTTTTAAATTTGTATAATACATATTAAATAAAAATAAATTGAATTATTAAATAATGACCAAATTAATTCTGAAAAATTCTATTTTTTTTATGTATTTCAATAGAAAACGAAAAAATCTATTTATTTACAAACGTCAATCAAAATTAACAACACGGTTCTCCCTGAACAACACAAAAACAAATGATGGGTTTTTGTTTTTTAATGTAAACGTACAATTTAGCAAAAATGATCATTGTTGCCCAGTATAGTAAAAATAAATACAAACGTCAAAATATTGTATATAATTAGTACTTATTTGTTCGTAAAAATAATGATAAACAAATTGACTACATTCAATTTTGATTTAAAACCATTTAAATACCTCAACAAAATATATATTTACAAAATATATTAAGTACAGATACTTTTATGTTATTAGGTTTGTCACCAACATAATGAAACTTACAATAAACGGACTATAGAATCAAAACTTGTATGATTGTGTATGTTATTCTTTTTATTTTTCTGGTAAAAATTTAGTTACGCATGCAAATAGTTGTCCATTTTTGACTGAACTATACGTTTACGTTGCAAAATCTCATGCATCATTTTTCGACATCTTCTTTTTCCTCCTGAAGGCACGTACACACACACAAACATACGCGCTCACACATTCTTACATATACACTCAGATTTCACATATTCACATAGTAAATTTCCATTTTACCGGAAAATATTCTTTGAATACATGATATCTTTTTTTTGCCTATATGTTGCCACTCCTTTTCACTATATATTTCCATTTCACTGGAAAAATATATTTACGCGAACCGTTTGAATACTATTTGCTTTTTTTTCTACTAAGCATACTATAAATTCTTTTTTTTTCTACTATTTTACTTGAAAACCTATAGCGTTTGCTAAACAAAAATGTATAATAAATAATCGATACATATTTTTTTTTTATTTCAATAAAGCTAATCATTTTGTGCACTGTTACTTATTTTTGAAATTGATTTTTATTAAAAGTATTTGACGATTATTTAAAATGACATTAATTTTGTAACATTAAATATAATAAAATAAAATAAATAGACATATAATGTATAAAATTTCTTTTCATATTTTGTGTTGAAAATTGTTTGATATAATTTGTAATTTTGAAAATAAAATCATAAAATCATTATTATCTGTACAGATTGTTTTAAAAATAGTAATATATGTTTATAAAAAAAGATAATTTTATGATAATTCTAAAACATAGATATTTTAAAATGCAATTATTTTTTTGAAGAATTTACTTACTATATTTTTTTTTCTGCGAACACACACACATCTTATGTTGCATAAACTAATCAGAAGATTGATTTTCAAGTCAGCTCAGTGTCATTATTTTTGACCTAGTTTATTTTTTATACTCTTGAGTAATGCTTTTAACTTACAATAACTTGATATTGCAACTCTAATAATACCTAAGAGCTATACTAGACAAAATAATTGGCATTAATGTTGTGAACGGACTACCTTAGAATTATAAGGTATCAATCATATACCTCGCGGTCATAATCATATTTTTTTAATATTATAATTATTTTTCTAAAACAAGTAATAATGCTAGAAAAGTATATTGTTTTCAAAAATTGTTATACCCGGTGTTCCATTTAAGTTGCTATTCATGAAGATCTCGAAAACTATAAGAGATAGGATATTGGTTAAATTAAGAGAAACAATTTCTCACTACTCAAATATTATAGTGGCTGATATTTTTCGCACAACAAAATAATGCACTAAGAATTTATAATAATAATAATAATAATACTGAACAAAAGATCAAAAGTGAATCTGTGAAATTAATATAAATAATATTCTAATGTTGGGATTTTTCCAAAAAAATCAGTAACTTGTGAAATTTTTGGGAATATATATATATTACTTTTATTTTTAATTGTAGATAATTTTAAGGAAATAAAATGAAGCAATTTTTATGTAAATGCCAGTAACATTTGATATTTTATTTACTATTTTGATGTTACAAGTATATACTAACACTGTAAAAACTATATCTTAAATTTATGTAATTTTATGTAGGTTTTAAAAGTAAAAATAACAACATTTCGTAATTTTACTATGATAATTTACGTAATATTACATTTTTATGAAAAATTACATTCACAAAACATGTAAAATTACATAAATTTTTTACTTTTTTGAATATTCTGTATATTACTAAATAAAAACTCTAATAATACCTACTGTATTTGTAGTATAGCAAATTTTTGTTTTGCAAACGAAACTAATTAATATTAATGCTATGTGTTTACTAGATTCGCCCGAGAACATAACCGTTTCAAACAAGGTCATCTCAGTGATCGAACATCAGATACCGCAGCGTGTTACATGCACGGCAAAGGGTGCACCAGAAGTGTCATACATGTGGTACAGAAGCACTAATATGCAGGAGCCCGTTAGCAAGGGTAACGCGCTAATATTAGGCGCTGTTACTCGCTCATCCACCAGCAATTACGTCTGCAAAGCTTTCAACAAACATGGCAACATCACAGACAAGACACGACTGAATGTTATGTGTAAGTTATATCATATATACCGAATCGCGTATCCGTAATTAATGTGACTATTTCGCGTGCATTTGATATTTCTCTCGATAGGGATCTTTGTTATTACGAATGCAATTTCTGATGTTAGATATATATATTAATAATCAAGTTAACGCAGCAGGAAGGTTCATGATGAACACTAGATCGCCTAACAACTTACTTTAGAACTTTGATAATGTTCAATTACCTTGTTAAGTGAAGTTGTTGTAATAGTTTATTTTTAAGATGTTACGGCACACAATAGTCAGGCTTTTATAACTTCAAGAAGATGCAATTTTAATGTATTTCAAAATAAAATAAAAAAACCTTATTAAAAAAAAAACTATTTTGCAAACTAAATTTACAATTATAACATGAAATTTTTTACATTTAAATCACTAACTGGATTCCATAACAAATTTTTTATATTTGTTAAAAAAAAGAGTGTACTTCGAAATCAGTAACAAAATACTTGAAAATTTAGTAAATTTAAAGCTGGTTTTCAATAACTTGTTTCTAATTTGTCAATCCTAAATGTCAAGTGAGATTACAAACTGCAAAGTTCGAAGTTCATATGTAAAGTAACACTCTAAAGTTATGAATGCTTTTAATGAAAGTTTATCTAAGATGAGCAAATTGACTTTTAATCTTTGTGCAATGAGTTAAATTATTTTTTTATTATTTTTATGTATTATTAATCAATTTATAAGTAAATTTTCAGTTTTCAGCCACATACTTGATATATTATGTAGTATTAAATTTGCTTCTTTATTTAAAAATTTCATTAAGATACACGTCACAAGCAAATACATTAAAAATATGATTAAAAAATGTATATTTAAAACATCAAATATACATTTTAATTAATTATTTAAAAACAAAAATAACGTAGATCTTGTACGTTATTTTTCATGAATAAGTAACCGTTCAATTAGGTATTCCTGTTACCCCAAACAACAACAAAAAAATATCATGGTATAATCTTAAAAATATAATGAAACTTTGTCGTTTTTTTTATTTTATTATATATATATATAAATATTTTTTTTATTAAATTCAACTCAAGATCTACTTATGAAAAATAATAAAAATAATGACGAAAAATTGTATTGTTTATTAAGATATTACATATTATAACATAATATAGAATTGTGCAGATTATAACTGAAATATATGTTTTATTATTTGTTTAATAGTTAAACCCGAATGCGTAATAACACAAACGGAACATCACGGTAATCCTGCGCTGGTCTGTTCAGCTCAGGCGAATCCCCGTGAAGTGACTTTTACCTGGCGTGTAAAGGGCATGAATGAGACGCCCGATGATATGCGTTCGATTGAACAACACAGTTTTAAAAGCTATCTAATTCTAGATACTAGTATCGATACATTCCGTACCTATGTGTGTTACGCTAATAATACGGTAGATATTAGTGTGCCATGCGAACGGGATGTTGCTGGTAAGTTAACTGTTTTATTTTATATATTGTGTTGATTTTATTTCGATTTTATTATAGGTTTGCTACAGGCTACCATTAAACAAGTTTAGAATTCATAACAAAAGAGTTTTAGGATAAAATTTTATTAATTATTTATATATATTATTTACATAGCAACAAGTTACTAGGTAACATACAAGTAACTAGATCACAGGAATTATAGTTTTTTAAATTAATGGAAGCGAAATTTTATTTAACTCAAGTGTTTGACGCATGTACTATGCGGAAAAAGTCTGTAATTTACCATTCTGCGCATGCCTCATACAGTTGCAAACTTGTTTGATAGTATCCTGAAATGAACCTAATATATATTGCTCAAACAAATTAAGAGGTAATTTTCTATCAAACTAAATAAATTATCTAATGTATTTCGATTTGATAAAAATAACAGAAAAACGTATTTTTTTTACGATTGCTAACAAAATACATTATCTTATACAGGTTATTAAAAATTACCGCAATATTTATAAATATTTTTTAAAGAATAAAAAATATATTAATAATGGATTTAAGCAAGCTGTTATCAAAACATTTTTTTATGGATAATATTTGTTTTATTATGGAAATTGTATTTAACCTACTTTTTTTCAAATGAAACGACTGCATATATTTTACATTTTTAAATTTTACGATTAATGAGGAGGTATGAAGAGGCGGTTTTGATTTTCCAAAATAATAGCAGAACAAACAACAAACACATCCTTATAAGGACATAGCGTGATTGTGTATGTTTGTATGTATAAAACTCTAAAAAAAATTGTAGGTTTAATTTTTTAGAAAATAAACATTTAAAAAATTGTATATGAATTTCTGAAGAAATTGATGCATTATCAAGTTTAATATTCTTTGTTATTTATTCATTTGTCAATGTATTAATTTTGTTAATTTATTTGTTAAAAAATGTTTTGTATGTAAATAAATATTCTTAATTTGAAGTTTAAAAGTTTAGATTAATTTTGAATAATAGCTTGTAACTCAAAAATTAAAAATTTTCTAAAAAAAATAAATCCTACAAAAGTTTCTTAGAATTAATTCTAGAATGCAAAAATATACAAATATATAGGTTCTTTCATTTAATAGAAACAAATTGAATACAATTTCCGAAATAAAATCAGTATTTTATACCTTAAAATACATATCTTTGATGATTAAGTCAAAAAAAAATTATTTCAAATTTTTTATGGTTTAAAATTATTTAAGCGTTTTGTGTTGAATAACAATTTAATTAAAGTTTTATGTCTTCATTTTTTTGAGCAATGCCCTGTTTAAAATGATTTATAGAACTAGAGATATGGATATATATACACGTAGCTTTTTATTTTATTTAATTATTAATAATAATTATAATATTTATTTTCAATTTATTAAATTGAAATGTACAGTAAACCATATTTCAAACATTAAAAATCCATTAATACCGGTCATTCATTTTACATAAAATCATTTAATTGACAGATAAAAACATTTTAATATTAAATGTTTAAAATTTTATTTTCATGTTATAAAATTATATTTAAGCTCCATTTATTAAACTATTAAAATGTAAATGAGAATATATATATATATATATATATATATATATATATATATATATATATATATATACATCTGAACGAACTTTATTAGTATTTTGATTGCTAACAAATTTAAGTAAATTTATAATTCAATACAATATTATTTTTCTTATTTTTTTGTATAGTGAACAATTATCAAATACACTTGAAAGTCTTTGAAATTAAGCGAAATTTACGTCGAATTGTTTGAATTTTAACGACCTTTTGGCAAATTGAGTCGCACATTTTTTTTGTATACCACACATGTTGTCACAATTGACAATTTTTAAGTCAAAAACATTTTTTTCTGCAAAAATTCATTCAATTTCATTCAAAATCGACCGCGTTATACCGATTTTTCGAGTGTCGTGTTTTTTTTTATGAGTGTATTTTATTAAAAAAAAATTAGGAGTATCTGTAAAATTAAAATTTATCTTTCAATTTCCAAAGCAACTAATAAATATATAATTTCATTAAAAAGCATTTAACCTTAATGCCATCTATGAATATATAATTGGTCTTTAAGCAGATATGAGTACGCGAGTATTTAACATTCATATTGCATCACATAAAATTTCTACTTTTTCCTTGTTGAAAAACTGCAATTTTCATACGACCAACTTTTTGGGTGCTTTTAACTTTACAGTAATTTTGCGCGTTCTTATTTAATATTCCATCCGCCAAACTTTTCCTTGCTTACTCGTAACAAAACCAGTGTGAAAAACTGCAGTATGGTTGGTTCCCCCCTCGTCCATCTTACTAGTTTTCCAACAACAAGAAACGAAACAACATGACAACATGCACAACAAGCAACAGGACTAATATTTACGATATTACATAACAGTTACCGTTCGGGGTTCAGTTATATACAGTGTCTCATCTTTTTTGTCTTCCGTGTGTCAGTTTTGAAACTATTTTTTTAAACGACTTGAAATTAAAATTAGCTTTTTTTTGGCACCAATGGAGTCGTTGCACATTTCTTTTTATTTCTTTAATCATAAATATACACTAAAATAACTATGTAAATATATGTTTCAAAGTAAAATTATTTATAATAAATAAAAAAAGTTGAATGTCAAATTTGAATTTACTCGTCGTGACGTATTAGTGTATCAGCAAGTGCTCAGCGTCTCTTGTGGTAAAAACAAAACACTGATTCCTATATCTGTTATGTCAAAATTTTGTAATTATAATATATAATATATAATTAGTATAAAACAATATTTCACAACCATAATATTTATCTTAATTTAAATTTCAAAACATAGCATACGACAACACTACTCAATAAACTTACAGATTCATTGACAGATGATAATACACACAAATCACACAGTTCGAAAAACCCCATGACGTCACTCACAGCAAGCAAAACTCGTGGCGCGCAAAAATCCTTATTTTCCCGAATTTTTATAAGAATACTGGAACATATTTTAAATAAATAAAATATATTATGACATTGTTTTTATGTAATCTTTAAATATTTCTTCTAAAAATAGTAAATTGTCACCTTGGAGCAGAACTACCTATCTCTATTTTTATCATATTGAGATATTTATGATAAAAGTATTGTAAAGCCTTTATTACTATCTATTTTAAATAATTTAATTGCATTTTTTACTCCTCAACACCTCATAATCAATCAAAATTCATTACTTAACAATTTTTGATCAAATACAACATGAAATTTGAAGTATCTCACACATTTTTGCTGTTGCTACAACATATAATTATTTTAAAATACAAAACTGAAAAGTGGATTTTTTTACTATATTGTCATAAAAAAGTATAGTATTCTATTCATAACATGAATTTACTTAAGTTAGACAAAGGAAGTGGAACACTTTGTACAATGTAAGTGGTAGGGGAGCAGAATACGGACATTTACTTTAATGTATATTTTCGGAACATTTATTCGTTAGTCGTAAAGAGTCTGAACTTCATGACGTTAGTGTAGCTAGCTCCTCAGTACAATTTGAAATGCTAAACAACATCCCGTTTTATCCAACTTGATTCTTGATGAATATTTGATAAATTTAGATTTCAAATTTTCAATGACATGTTTATTTGTATTTTCTAGGTACGTTTGTTTATCTTATTGATTTATTTCGAAATAATTTTACGATATTTGACTTTAAAATATCAAAGCACATTCAATATGTATGCATTTTTCCATTACCTCCGAATATTCTGATTAACTTTTCTTAGTAGACCCAGAAGATATGTTATTTTTTGCAAACTATTAAATTTTAATTAATTTTATGTGACTATATGTATATAATTATTATTTTTATTAATAATTTTCATACAGAAAAATTCTGTAATAATTTATTAATAAATTTTGATTCAGTAATATTTTTAAAATTGTTATTGCGCTATAAATCAAATAAAATAAAAATAAGATAAAATAAATAAACTAACGTTATAAATACAAATGGAATCATGCGAAACATTTAAAAGTCTGTACTAAAATGTGATGCACAACTGTAAAAATAGCGATCACATTAGTTTTTGATCATTTGCCAATCATGTTTGAAAAGTTCTTTAAACGATTAACCTTATAGTTGCTAATTTTCTTTGCGATTTAAACAGTATAAAATCTCACTAGCGTATCGGTGGTCCGTATTTTTTCGGTGTTTTGTGTGTTGAAAATTAGTGATGACAGATGAAAACAAAGAAATAGTCACGGGTGATCCAAGTAAATATTTTTTTGTTTATTAAAAATAGTTTTACCTTAACCTAATTTTTCAACACTAACATGCAGTTGGAAACAGATTTTTAAAGTTAGTTGAGATGCGAAAAGGTTGTTGTTCATAATAAAAATGAAAGTGTATAGTTTTCTTATTATTGTGGTAAATATTAATAATTTTTTTTTTGATTAAATATTTTAATAAATTAGATGTATTTACAATATAAAATATTAATATTTTAATGTTATTGCAATAAATTTTTTATTAATTTTACCTTGTCTAAAAATTATGAATATTTTTATATTTTGCTATATAATAAAGTAATAAAAATATTTTATTTGGATATATTTACAACATAATTATGAGAAATTTATTGTTTTCCAAATCAAAACTTTATATAACTACATCTATAAGATCTGTACCGCTATAGAGTGTTTTGTTTTTTTAGTAAATGGAATTTCTTATGTCTTAATTAAGATTATATGCTATCACACACCTTATACAGATAGATATATCGAATGTTTCATATAAGTCTCAAAACAAAAAAATCTCATTATGAATTCATATATAACTAGATACAAATGAAAAATTTAATTTAGCAAAATTTTAATTTTTTATAACTTGTTTATTTTGACAAATATTATGGAATAAAAACAATAAAGATTATTATTTAAATGAAATACTTGGTTAATTTTACATATTTATTACATACTTGATATATTAATTAATTAATTGAAAACAACATTTTTTTTTTAATTTACTGTATACCATGTGAGATCGTTGAAATCTAGTGTCGTTAAAAATAAATATTCTTCTAATACTCAAACTGGTCATAATTTTATTTCTGGGCAGTATTTCAATTAAAAAAAAATAATTATTAAACATTTTCTAGAGATGTAACAAGTTTAAAATACGTAACATATTTATTTATGTAATATGAAGCAAATGGAAGCAACAAGGGATAATTTTTGTTTAGCTTACCAGGAGCAAAGTAGTAAATACAGTCAAGCAGGTAATATTTAAGTTATCTATATATTTATATGCATGCTTTTTCATAGGAAGCATGCTGGTTCATTAGGTATTACATACATATACATGTGCGCTTTTCTCCTGGTTTGCCATTTATTATATTTTTATATAATTTGCATAGAATTTTCATTGTGTTGTTATTGCAATATTACCTAAACAAAATAAACAAATAATTTATTTATAACAAAGTTTTATTTACAAAAAATACGCATACCTATATGCGAGCTACATGTTTTATATTTATTTTTTTAAGTAAAATTTTTGTTAGTAGTTTTTTTTTTCTATCATAAAAAATAGCTATTATTTTCAAAAACATTATGTATTTTCAACTTCAAAAATAAACCGAATAGTCTTACTATTATAGTTATTCTGTATGTCAAAAAGTTTTAAAATATTTATAAAAAATCTTTTTAAAATATATTAATTATCACGAAAATCATAATCAGTGGTATATAACATCGTTATTTAACTTTAATTAATAAAAATATACTGAAAAAATAAACTTGTATATATATATATATTAGAAATTTAATATTATTAAAGCTTTATTGGTTGATAATTTTAAAATGAAATGCATCTATCAATCTAATACCCAATTATTTTATTAATGTATCTAAATTCTGAATAAATTAAATTAAACTACGATAATAAAATATTCTATTTTTGCAAACTATATTAGTGCAATGTAATGGTCACAGAATATACAACATATAAAACAAATGACAGATAAAAAAATAAACATTAGCCGTGGTGAATAATAATCTGGCTTGTTCACAATATATATTTGCATTTGTATAAAACGTAAAACCCTCGAGTAGTTTATTTTGAAAACGACTGTAATAAATTTGTACATAAATCAAACAAACTTTAATGCTCGCTACGGATTTTTTTTATTATATTCCCGAATAGAATAACCAGTTTTTAGTGCACCCTGTTGTAAAATGTTTTAATAAAACTTTTAATTACAAGCGTGAAATTGTTTGGCTAACTATGGCTGAGAATATTTCTAAGTACAGAGGAAAATGGAAAACAAAACGACTACAATAACCAAACTCTTTATTACTTTGCGAAAAAAAAAAGAAAAGAGAAGAAAATTTTACAAAACAATCAACTTAGCGATAATAAATAATTTCTTCATTATTTCTTCGGTTTATTAATTTTATGGAAAATATTTTTATTCTTACAACTTTGCAAAAACAATAGTAAAATTATATACATAAATCTACAAACATGCAGAGAAAAAATATTTTTTCTTCAAGCGTCTCATAATATTAATATTACGTTACCAAACATATTGCCCATGAATTTTGTTAAAAATGAAGAATTGAGTATTTTTTTTACGTGTAACTGCTTTTGCAAATGTACTCCTCAACTGTAAGGGTAGTGACCAGTCATTTAAAAAGTACAACTTATTGTTAGCTGAATATTAAATAATTATTTATAATTTTAAAAAAACTTGCTGTGGCCACCACAGAATCGATTGTCACTACAATGTGCTTAAATAAAATTATTATTTAAAACAAGTAACAATAAGATATCACGTTAACAGTTTTATTTAACGTACTTATAATTTAACCAAAATAATGAAGACGTACCTACCTACATGTATGTCAAGATAGATTGTTAGAAATTTAAATCGCAAAAATTTTTAAAATTAATTTTATAAATACAAATTGTTAATATTTTTTTTTTTTTGAAATATTGAATTTATTCCATAAGTTGATTATATTGAGATATTCACTTTCAAAGCTTAAATATAATATTACTTAAAAATTATGGCCCGTATTCTCACCTCATTTAAAAGTGAATTTTGCCAAAAGTACGTTTGACGTTTAACCACTTTATATTAGTTTATTTGAATTTTATAATACCAAATATAATAAGAATGATCAAAAATAGAAAAACTATTTATATTTGATTAAAAACAGAAGCAAAAGTTATTTTTAAATTAATGATAAAATCACTTTATCACGAAAAAGTGAGGTGAGAGTACAGGTCTATATATTTCTTGATAATTAATTTTATTCTTGTCAGTGAGTTTTTGAATTATTCCTGAACATCTATGATTAATCAATTGTGTTTTATTTTTCTATAATTCTTTGTAACCAATTTTGAAGTTTATGTGGTATGATAGCTATTGTCAAATATTTTATATTTTAAATACTTTTTCACATTTGATAATAGCCATTAGATTTGCTTTATCCATATTTCAAATGCAAATTGCATGTAAGAATTTAATTTTAATTTTCTGTTTCAGGTACAATAGCGTGGTGGAAGCGCTTAGATAATGAAAATCTCTTCATTTATATCGCAATTATCGTAGGAATCATTGTTTGTGTCATAATAGTTTGTATCATCATTATTATCGTGTGCAGAAGAAAGCGCGCCAATAAATGTAAGTCATTTATTATACTTATTATGAAAAATAAATTATTGATTTAATGTTTATTTTATTTTATTCTTTTTTTAAAATTTATTTATTAATGCACTTATCACTTTTATCTGATTGGAATTAATAATGGTTAGCTATCAGTTATTATAGACTATCAAATTTTATTTTGATGCAAAGAAAATTATGAAAGAAAAACATATAATTCTGTAAGTTGTATAACAAATGTTTCTTGTAAACTACTATGCATGAAGATTTTGAGTACTATACGAGATATGACTGGTTAAATTAGAGAAAATTTACATATATACACAAGTACGCTATGTACCCATAAGGGTGCAGTACAAACTCTTTTCATGCAAGCAGAAATTACTTCTCACCAAACAGTTCTATTGAAGCAGGTAACTTTTGGCTTCATCCACATTTATAATACTTTTCATACATGCTATTTTATTTTTTAAACTTGCAAACATTTGCTTTTGCAAGACACTCTCAATTATATCTACCCATCTACTCATCGGATTTATCTAAATAGATTACATATTATTTTTTCTGTTCAAGTAGTATGGAAAGTTTAGACAAAGTCATATCTTTTACAGTTCTTGAGATTTTTATGTATATCAGCTTAAATGAGATATGTACAAGGTGTTTCAGGTGGAATGTAAAATATTTTGACAATACCACGTGGTATTGTCAAGAGAGTTTCTAAAGTGCATGAAAGTCTGTGATAGGATTTTTGAACATTACTTTTGAGCTGTTACTAATTATTCCTGTGTTTTATTTCAATAATCGATAAATACAATAAACAATAAAATATTTGCATTTCCTTAACTTTTTTTGTGAGGTCTTTTATGGATAACATTCAATCACTGAGAACTGGACACATACTACCATCTAAAATATTTTACAATCCTTCTGAAACAACCTGTATATTAAATACAATCATTTTATACTATTTTTTCAGTAAAATGGAAGCTGACCATTAATGTTTTTATTTTATTTTTTTTTGCTAAAAAAAAATTGTGAATTGTGTACAGTCGCTTATGAACTAACACATATTTGTTTTATTTTTGTTTTGTTACACTAACATTTAGATAACAATCCAGTGGAACTTGAAGAAAGAGAAAAGTAAGTGACTGATTTATTTATATTAATAATTTTCAATTTTATTTTCTTTTTAGTTAGTTATTTAAATATTATACCACTTGTTCCTTCTATTACATTTTTTTTTTTTTGAAATAAATTTTTTATAATTCTGTTTTTTCTTTCGTAGGATTTTGGTATAATTTTCTTCTGAATTCTTGGGATTCTATATCTGTTTTTAACACAATGGTATTTATTTTTTGGGCAATGTACTTTTTTTGATTAATTATTGTATTATTATTTCTATTTATTTTTTCTTCCCCTCTATTTGTCAGTAAATGTGCAATAAATACTGTGATATATTTACAAAAAAAAATTGTGTTTGTTAAAATTTTTGTATTATTATGTACCAAGATAAAAAGATTTCCAAATTATTTTAACACGGAAATAGAAGTTATAGTGGAGGAAAATTTATATTTCCTCTAAATGTGCAATAAATTCTGTGATATATTTCGAAAATTTTGTGTGCACATTTTGAATATGTTACAGTAAAATCATAAATAAATACGTAGACAGGCTAATTCATGTTATGCACTCTAAAAATAATTATGTAATTTTATCTACAAACCATGAGACACTATGATGCCCAGTATTTCTAGATATAATTACTCAACTTCTGTAAATTTATTCATAATTGTTTAAAAATACATAATGTCAGAACTATTACAAACATTATGCAATATGATATTAAAAACGCGATGGAAAAGTACATATGTATTTAATATTACGGTATTTGTAGTAAATTTACAGAACTTCAGTAAATTTGCTGTCGGGAATTTTCTATAAATAGATAAAATTTGTTAAGTTCTGTAATATTATTGTTTACATACATTTCTAAATTTACATAAAGTATGTATTTTGAAATGAATGAATTACACATAAAATATTTTATTAGGATTATTACAAAAAATATGTACTAAGTCTCATTATTTTGACGAATTATTACAGATATTAATATGCAAGCTGTAATATTACATAGTTTAAAAAGTTATACCACCAATATGTAATTCTACATTAAGTATATGATGCAATTTGCAGAAGTAAGCAATTTTACATACTTATTAGGCCACTTTATTATGTAAACATTAAAGAATTTTCAGGTAGAAATACAGAATATTTATAGTAAAATGAAATTTTTGCAATAATAATACATGAATTAGTCAGTGTATATTATTTATGTTTTTACGGCAACAAATTTGATTGTGCTTCAAGATAAAATTATAAAGATTAAATCATTTCACACATATATATAAATATAATAACTACAAATAAAAATGCTCAAGCAGTTATTTTGGGGGGCATATTTTTCGTTTTAATAAATAATATAACACATTTTTTCTAAAACAATCTTATTTTTTCTTTTTAACGCCAGTCAATATGATCTTCACACGTACAGGTAAGACATTGTTATATTATTTTGTTTGTATGTTTTTTTTTTGTTTAGTACATTATTCTGTAAGTGCAATTTACTGATAAAAATTAATGATGTAATTAATTCCCAATGTAAGTATATAATTAATATAATGAACTATGTGTGGTATTAGGTATGACGAGCTTGAGCTTTCCACTTATCAAAGCTTTTTGTTTTGAATTGACTGAAATGAACTGAAGCTAAAGCTATGTTTTTTATATTACTTATTATTATATATATATCACAGATATTGCACATTTTTTTGTAGAATTTTTAGACGTGTAAAACTTATTAGCTAAATGTGGTTATTTTATGTTGAATGAAATCATTTGTGATATATCATGTTCAGTAAAATTTACACCACCAAGGTTCGGTTGCAAAAAGCATTGTTAACTTTATCAATGTGTTAACTAGACAACTAGTTTGGTAACTGTCTTATTGATTGTTTAGTTGGTTAACTTACAAATTGTTTAACAATGCTTTGTGCAATCGCACCCAAATTAATTAATTTACAAGCTAGTTTGACTTCTTACTTATAATATTTCAAATTAATGTATTTTTTTACCTGTTAGATTAACATTATTTTCTAGAACATTTTTGTGTATTACATAAGCTTTAATTATTATTTTATTAATATTGATTGATATTACACGAAATTGAACTTCCGTCTTCATCAGGAAGAAGACGGACGTTGAGTTTCGTCAAATCGTCGATTTTATATAAATATTGATATGGAACTTTAACCTAAAGCAGTTTTATTTTAATTGTAAACAAATTTTCAGAACTCATTATATTAACGTACTTTACATACGTAGAATACGTCGAAAATAATACAGAACTGTATCCTACAGAGATTTTATTAGGATTTATGTTCATATACATATAACAACTGTTTTTTAATAAAATAAATTAAATAAATTAGCATATAGAAAGATAAAAGCGAAAACTAATAAAATATCTCACAGTTTATGTTAATATCAAATACTTTTTTTTTTTGGCATTACAAAATGTTTGCTTGGTTCGCATTGCTCAACTTTAATCGTCTATTCTACAAACTTTGTCTATAATAAATTCAACTATATAACGATTTAATTATATTATATATATATTGAAATACACAAAAATGGTCTAAAAATTGTTGTTCATTGTTATAAATCGTTAAATATAACTAAAAACAAAACAAAAACTGGTGGTATATAAGGGTAAATAGAGTGTATTAACACATGCTTGTTGAAAGGTTTCTATGCACACAAAATCCAGATGTCCTGGCTTCTCAATATGGACTAACATATAATTCCCCGTGTAACAGGCTCACGTATAATCATACAGGTATATCTAACTATATCATTCTCATTCTTATTACGAAAAAAAACTCATATTTTGCATGTTTGCATGAAATTTTCTTATTGCATGATTATTACGATTATTTATTACTTTACTTTAAATAAATCTTCTTACTTTAACTATTAAAATGATTGAAGTATTGTGAATTAATGATGGAACTTATAATATAAATTACATAGAGATAACATAGTAAAAAAATCTTTCAGAACTCATTATATTAAAATAAAACGGCTTTTAGTTGTAGTTCTGCATTAATATTTATTTATTTATTAACATTTGCAGTAAATAAACAGAACATAGAACCAAGTTACTAGGTAACAAAATAAGTAATTAGATCAAAAAATGTATAAATTTTTAATTAAAGGAAGTCAAATTTTATTTAATTGATTTTTTACAAATTTCTATTGCTTCTCTTATCAATCTACTGTTAATATTGATTGGTCGTACAATAATTGCAGTATCTTCAAATTTTACATCATTAAGATTTTCTATCAAGATAAATTTCAATTTAAATTTAAATAAAATTTAGCTTTCTTTAATTAAAAATTTATAAATTTTATGATCTAGTTACTTATTTTGTTACCTAGTAACTTGTTTATATGTTCTAGTTATTTATTGGATATGTTATTTGTGTCATTTTTCTTGATGAAAATGTACGTTGAGTACATCGAAACAACGATTATTAATAAATATTAATACAGAACTACAAGTTGAAGCTGTTTTATTTTACATAGAGATAATAAATTGGTTCAGAAAAAACAGTTTGACATAAAGTATAAGTAATTTTCTATAAAAAAAGGCACTTTTAAAGTGCGCAGTACAGCAGTACAGAAATTAAACTATTGCTACTATAGTGCTTTTATTTTTTAGCAAAAAAATTAATATTTATTATATATATATATATATAATTTTTTTGATAATACAGTTTTATTTTAAACCAAATCGATATAAAAACTTTTGGAAGTTTTATATAACCGATTTTGAGAATGTAAGAGAATGTAATCAAGAGAATGTAACTTTTCAGCTCATAATCCAATTTAATTAGTAACTCATTAGAATTCAACACAAATATAGATAAAATCAAAAGATAAATTTAATTTCATAACGACTGAATAAAACTATGAATCTATATGTAAATATAATATATTAAAAATTATGATCACTACATCACAATACATAAAAACAACCTTCCAATCATCTATTAATTCGAATCGATTATCAAATAAAAAAATTTATCAGGCCAGACGGTCAGTCACCAGATTCGCCAACAAGTCCCGCATCCCAATCAAAATGGCCACTAAAACCCGGCGTATTAGTTCACGTTAATCGTATGCATAATCTAAACGTTGGCAATCTTTCGCAACTCTCGCTTAATACATCGTCCAACATGCAAAAATCATCGACTAGTCTTTTACCGAAAGCCGGTCGCCGATTAAGACAATTCGGTCGTAATGGCCGATCGAATCGTACTCATTTTTATCGACTGAAACAAATGCTGGGTTTTGGCGAACCGGATGCTCTACCGATTGGCGTCTATCAGGGCGCAAACGGAGGTAACAATTTTTAGGAATCGATTATTAGTTCACTTACGAATACTGTATCAGAATTTTTATATATATATATATATATATATATATATATATATATATATATATATATATATATTCTTAATTACACGTATTATATATTAATTTATTTTGATGTACTAATTAAATCATTAGTTATTTTTTTTTAATTTCTAATAACCAAAAAATAATAATCAGTCACTCGAAAAATACATCTTTAAAGTAGAAATGAAAAACTTTTAAAACTTAGATAAATTATTACCAGTATACAAACTAAGTAGTTTTTTCACAAGTCACAAAATATACTTAATTTAATAATAATAATAAATAACTTAAAATAATAATAAAAATAGTTTTTAATATCATAGTAAAAAATCTTTCAGAGCTCATTACATTAAATTAAAACGGCTTTAGGTTATAGTTCTGTATTAATATTTATTAATAATCGACAAGGAAAAAAGATGAAGACGTACGTTGAGTTCGTCGAAACGTCAGTTATTAATAAATATTAATACAGAACTATAACGTATAGCCGTTTTAATTTAGTTTTTAATATCTTTTGAATATTTTGAAGTAAATTTAAAAAAAAAAAATTAAAAACAAACGATAAATTTATACAATACTATCTTCGTAAGTGAACCAACCCAGTCCTAATCAAAATAAACAATGTATATTCATTATTTTACTTTGGGTTTTAATAGTGATACATTGGGTACAGTTCTTGCCTAATGGTGTAATTAACAAAACGTCGATATAAATTTTAATTAGAAAATTAAATTACGAGAATCATGAAAATAAATATCGTTTTTGGAATATATTTTTTTTTCTTTACGGTATTTGAAAATAAGAAGAAATGGTTCGAAATTTATTTTAATATTATTAATTGTGTGATGATTTTTAATTATTATTTTTTTTGCAATTTTCATTGCGAAATATTAAATATTTACTATAATATTATTTAAATTTAAATTTTAGTATGTAAAACAAAATAATTTTAATCTATTTTTTTGAATTAAATGAAAAATATGTTTAATATTTTATTTGTTTAAAAAGGTTTTTTTAGTTCGGTCACTCTATGTATAATATTAAAGTATTATTTAAACTATTTTATGTATTCAAATGCTTAATATAAAAAGACATAAAACAAAAAGCAACCCTTTTCATTTGTTTTATTTGGATTAACATGCATGCATTGCCAACTATTTTGTTTTGTTTGTTATTTTTATTTGCGAAAAATGTTATGTTTTTTGTTGTGTGTTTTGTGTTTTCTATGTAGTCGTGACATTTAAAAAAATTAACACACCCGGTTCACCGCAAATTGAACCTACCACCGTATCAAGAAAACGTAAAAAACCAGGACAAGGTAAGTTGCGAATTCTCATTTTGTTCGATTTGGAAATGTGATTTTAGCTTCTTTTTTTTTTCTCGACATTTAAGTTGCTTAATCCATTAAAACTAACATAAAACCTAAAAACAAACATTAAAACGAATAAATTTAATAAAACTTATAAAATACTAGAGACGTAAAATAAAAAGTTTTATCGTTGATGTATATATATATTACGAAATTTGAAAAAATAAACCATTTTGTTTTTTAAGCGCGGTAGATAAGTACTTGTTGTAACAAACTTTTTATTTCACGTCCAAATAAAAAAAATTTACTGGATTATTTTTGCTTGGTTTAATTACATTCATAATTGTTTTAATTTTTATTACTGTAATGAGAAACACAAGTAGTTCGTTCTATCATGCATTTCTTTAATTATGTAGTATTAAAATAATTTATGGTATTTTATATAAGAAAGATATTTATATTATAATACTTCAATTAAAACGTATATTATTAGCCAAAGTTTTTGTATAGGTATAGAATTAACGTTTATTTACGGTAATTTTAGTAAATTTTGTACAGTTTAATCATGTTAATTAGCAAGAACATTTGTTATTTATTTATATCTATGTTGGTGTCCTATAAAGACAAGTAATAAATAATTGTATTAAGTTATAAACAATATTCAGTAAGTAAATTTATTTCAATAATATAATACGTATAAATTACTCGCGAGTTTTTTGCCAGATGATTTTTTTGTTAGGAATTAGAAGAACTAATTATTATTATTACCAACATACTAATATTTAAATTATTATATTATTTATTTGTCACAATATGTCAACAAATCAATTAGTTACTTCAATACCAATCCAAATTCAAAAACGGGAAAATAATTTTTCGTGTCGAATATGCTATTTCTTTAGAGCACCACATACATTCAGTCACTCTTCCCATCTAACGAACGAACTGTATTGTGTGAGCGTGTGTGTGTCTGTATTTGAGTCGTTATTGTAAACGTGCTAACGTAAACGATTTCCCGTATTTGCTAACATACACGGGACAAACGAACGAAAAGAAAAGCAGAAAGAAAAAAAAAATAAACGTTTTTCTATCTATAAAAGTGTTTCGTTTTTTCTTTTGTTGGTACGCGTCTTTGGCGCGCGCAGTCCCCAGCCCATCAAATACAGCAGATAAAAATGGCAATCCGACTGGAAACACGACAACCGATCCCCACACCGATCCAGAGAATAAAACATTTTACGAGAATCTACCCTTCCACGGTATGCAGAACCCACCAAACAAGGTAAGCCCAGAAAGAGGGATTAGACAACACTATATCCGCGGGAGACGATTTTTGGTTTTGTTGCATTTAACGATTGACCGTTTTATTAGTTTGCTTTTACGGTTAATACCCACTATTAAACACGTTTAAATACCCATCTTAAATATTTTATTTGAACTTTTTATTTTACTTCTTGATTAATTTACGAAAGTAAATGACTACATTTACATCAGAAATTCTTCGAATTATTGATTTTATTAATATATATAATTATATATAAAAAGATAACTCTCGTGGGTTAAAAGCAGTCTGTAGAGGCTTTTGAAAAATTAAATTGAATTGAAATACTATCCAAGCTTTCGAGATATATATATATATATATATATATATATATATATATATATATACAGGGTGTCCCCGGATGGGGTTGCCCACTCTTATAAACTTTTTTATTTTGGAGTTTTCGGCAAAATGTTATTCTTCATAAAAAGTTTTGCTTGGCCTGAAACTTATTTTTAGCCTACTTTCGATTTTTTAAAATCAAGTAGGCCTTTACAGTTGAGCAAAAACTATTTTCATTTTAGGTAAAGTACCTTTTCTGTTTACAGTATGCCAAAATCTTGTTAAGAAAAGTTGTTCGGAATGAAGAGTTATGGCCATATGCAAATTTTCAGGATAATAGTCCTACTTTGATAAAATTCGAAAAGTTATTGAGTTATGTAAATTTTCGTCGCAGAATTAATAATAAAGATCTTTTTGTTATTGTCGACGCCATATTGATATTATCAAAGTACGGTAGGTCAAGTACTGCTATTTGAACGATATTATAAAATTGCGTAAACTTCGCATGATGTAATGGAAAAATAGAACGAACTGCAGTAAACAATTTCTGTAACTGTACATCATATCTAGGATATTTTTTCTTTAATACAACATAACAAAAAACAAATTAAATTCTAAACATTGAAATTATTCCACGTAATATCCTCCTCTTAGTACACATTCTTCTATTCGGGTTCTAAATTCTAGGTAGGTCGATGAAAGCATTTCTTCATTCACACTAGCAACAGCTTCTATGATTTTTTGTTTTAAATTTTCCAAATCGTCTTCTAAATTATTATTATTATTATTATTATTATTTTATTTATTTGCATATGGCCATAACTTCTCATTCCGAACAACTTTTCTTAACAAGATTTTGGCATACTGTGAACAGAAAAGGTACTTTACCTAAAATGAAAATAGTTTTTGCTCAACTGGAAAGCCCTACTTGATTTTAAAAAATTGAAAGTAGGCTAAAAATAAGTTTCAGGCCAAGCAAAACTTTTTATAAAGAATAACATTTTGCCGAAAACTCCAAAATAAAAAAGTTTACAAGAGTGGGCAACCCCATCCGGGGACACCCTGTATATATATATATATATATATATATATATATATATATATATATATATATATATATATCATCATCAGGGAGCTATATAGCATACATTTCTAATATTGTAAATCTTATTCTCATTAAGAAAAATTAACTATTTTGTATAAAAATGATGACAAATAGATTAAATTCCACCACATGAGATTTCCACGCATTGGTTTTTTTTTCGTTCTGTAATATGCTTAGTAAATAAAATCGTGTGACGTCTATAAAAGAATTAAAGTTACATTTTATATGATTAAAATATCATTGATGTAAAAGTAGTCAAATTTTGAAAAAATATGAAATATTTGAATTACTAATAACACTATTTAAAGTAAGTAATTGCAATTGTACAATTTAAGTTTAATAGTTTTTATTACTAAAAAATAATGTTTTTAAAATTAGTTTTTTTTTTTCAATAATTTTTAATTATCATTTAATTATAAGACAATGGGCAGAATTTTGTAAAATTCCTGCTAGCTAGCGTGATTGATGTTGCCTAGTAACTATGTAGAACTACATGGTAACAGCTAATATAGATTTTTAAATTAACATAAGTTACGACAGCTAGCAGTAGTTTTACCCTATGTCTGTTTCAAAACGTTATGTTTGTTTTTTATTTTAACTTTATTTTGTTATTGTTTCTTTTTGTTTTGTTTAACAATTTGTGTTTGTTTTGCATGTATTATTTTTTAGCCCGTATCCATAATAACACCATTTATTCAAGAAAACTCATTGCAAAATTCGACGTCAAATTTGAATATTTCAACAAAATCTTTAGTTCACCAACCAAATAATCCATTCTCTAGTCCTGTCGTTTCTCATACAAGTAAAATCCAAAGAAATCAGTCATTTCACGGTTTTCAATTGTCGTCTAGATTCTCATCTGAATTTTCAACAAATAATATAAGACCAAGTGCACATTTTCCTAATAGAAATGCATCGTGTTATCCAATTTTTCAAAATCACAGCATGAGTAACTGGCCTACATTTCAAAACATGAGCTGGAGCAATCATATATATGGCAGTCATCCGGCATCTACTACAAGACCAATTGGGCCATTAATTTTAGCGCAAAATATCAGACGACTTCCTCGAAATTCCGCTAGAAATTTTGGTAGTCCCAGTAAAACTTTTAATTTCAATTTGAGTAATATGCAAAGACCCCAATTTACTTCTCGGTTCTCATTGGCTAGCCAACAAAGTAGATTTGCAAATCCGTTTATGTTAAGTCCTGATAAAAGAAATGAGAGGAGAGAGAGTTCTAGAATAGTTCCATCACAAATAAATAGTCAAAATAATACAACGGGAACGTTAAATGTTGGCAACTTTAAAAATGTATCGAGTCCCTGTTCGGTCGTTTCAAATATTCAAGCAAATGATAACGTCGTCATTAAAACAAATGACGGCAATAGAAGAGAAAAAGAAGAAGAAGAAGGAGAAGAGGTAACAACATCAAAACAGCAACAGCCAAATACCCTAAACCGAAAACACGGAATGCGATGTTCAAAGAAATTCGGATCGTTCGAGTACAGGAAACATAAATGTAACTCACCGATATTTTATTCAGTACGCTGCCGAAAGCACGGTAAAAAGCGTACAGTTTTCGAACTGTATGCGTTACCGCTGAAACACAAATCAAGTAAAGCCGGTGGTGGCGGCGTTAAAGCGCCACCGGACGCGAAACACGACGAGAAATCATCAGTCACCGACATAAAAACTAATTGTGTAGTTGTTTCGGAAATCCCAAAATATCCGAAAGAAAATGACGCGAAAAATCCCGAAATAGATGAGGCTTTATATCAAAATTTAACTGACAGCATACAGATCTTAGAACAGAACTCGGAAAATAACATTTATGAAATCATACAAAATCGACCTAAACCGGCGCCACGTTGTAGTAAAAAATCACCGAGTAATATCTACCAAAACATGGCGTTTCTTTTAAAAGTCACGCCCGAGAAAAATCAGAATGAATGCAATGCGCGCAAGGAGGATCAAGATCAAATTGAAAACGATAAATCTCAGAAAAATGAGCTTCAAACGCAAAAAACATCCTCTACTGACACCAATTCTAATACAAACTCGGAAATCAATACTTCTAACTTGAAATTAGATAGTAAACCGAAGGTTCCCTTGAAAAAACCAATAAGAAATAGAATTAAAAAGCCAAAAGCAGATAGCGAGAAAACTGTTACTGTAACTGAAAATAGTAATGCAATTGATGAGAATAAGACAATGAAATCGGAAATGACTGTTTCGTCACCACCTGCCATTCCCTCCAAACCAAAGACTGATTTCGTTAAAACTACTACCGAATTAAAACGTCCTGTACCAATTAAACCAAAAGATTTCTCTAATCCATCGCTTATACCAAAGATGCCTATTTTAGATACACGTAGTAAATGGAACACTAAATCGCTTGCTAATAAGGTTTGTCTTTAGTTTTTTTTTTTTTTTTTTAATTTTTAGTAACAATATCTTTTTTGTTTCGCGTTTTTTGAAAAGTATTTACATACATAGGGGAAAAAATAAACAATTATATTTGTATAATTTTTGGTATAATATACAATAAATATTAATAATTAAATATTGAAAAACATTGATTTTTATTTGTAGTTTATAATACTTACTATTGTTAACAATATATATTCATATTTAATCAGCGCTTACAATTAACAAAACCTAATTAAATTAACATTTTATGTATTGCTCCAAAAAGTAAAATAATTTAAACATAAAAAAGGAACATTTTGAGTATATCTAAATCTAAAATTACAAAATACATACATATATAAAAATAAACTAAATGTGCAATAATTTATAAATATTTATGATCTATTGATACATATTTATTTTAAGCATTTTAATATGTAGCTACTATAATTGCAGTCTATTTTTAACATTCAACATATTGAAAATGAAAATAATTGATTAAATAAAAATAATTGTTTTTATTTCTAAATTTAAATCTATCTTTCAAATCTAAGTTGATTAATTGCTAAATAAATCTTTAAAAAAATTTCAAAACATAATGCAATAATTGTTTGGCTTTTAATTTATTTATTTGTAATTATTTAAAAAAATGTTTGATATTTTTACATGAAACAATCTAATAATCAGGATATTGTTCAACGAATATTTAATGATATTTATTACTCATGAGGATGAAATTCTTAAACATGCGCTACAAGCGAGTGTCGTAATCTGAATAATACATATTATATACTAAAAAAAATACTATAAGAATCCAGTATAAAATTGCGCTTTTTAATCTGACATGAATAACATTTTAAAATAATAATAAAATAAAAATTACACTCACTATATTATAGCAACAGCGCTAACTTTTATAAATTTCAATGTAATTTTGTAATTAATCACAAACTGTTGAGTAATATCTTATAAAATTTTGATTAAAATATGTTAAGTAATTAATAAAAAAATGTACTGGCGTAGATAATAAATAATATTAGTTATCAAGAAACGCATATATATTACACATATTATTTAACAGGAGTAGAAAAAATAATTTTTAAACATATCTTATAAATTATTATAATATTTCTTACATCTATTTTATCTGAAACAATCATTAAACTACACAATTATTTCCGTACAATATTTAGTAATAAACCATATGTAGCACTCAAAATTTAAATAATTTTCCAAACAACTAAATTGCCAAAATGATAAACAAACTATTCGTACGTCAAACATTACAAAAATATACGAGAGCACGTTACCTTGTAAAATCATTTACAAGCAATATTTATTTACGAAAACATACATAAATAAAATATTAATATTTTACTTTTTGGATTATCCCCTGTGTTACTTAATCTAGTAATCTTATAAAATAACAGTAATTGACAATGTGCTTGCGCAAATATTAACCTACTAACAAATTTTAATTTCCAGAATCCTTTTTATACATTAACAACCCCACAATTAACATCATCACATCAGCAGCAATTCACCTCAGCTGATCAACTATATTCATCGACCTATCCCCATCAACGCTCCACAACCAAATTGGTGCCGCGCGCATTATTTCCCGAACAACAACAGATCGCCAAGAGCAAATCGTTCTCAAGTCGCAGCAAACAGAAAAAGACCTTTCAAATTCCACTACAGAAATGCCATAGCTTCAAATTCCAAACAGCCGAATCGTACTTTCAGCCGATCAAAAACATTCACGAAGAAAATCTGATGCGAAACGGCGGCTACCAAAGCGATTATGGCGCAAACTACTCGCGCCATAAAAGCAGCAGTAGTGGAAATTCGGCCACTTTACGTCGTTCCAGCGATACGCAGAAATACAGAGAGAATTTACAATTCCACGAGAATATACAGAATTCTGTACAGTTACAGTATCCGCAACCACTGTACGCTGCTCATAATACGTCGAGCGGTGGTATTAAGAAAAATGGTGTTGTTTATGCAGATTTAGATATGGATAGTGCTAAGGATAAAAAGCGAAGTACATCCACCGACGAGATGAAGCGAAATCAAAAGACGAATAAAACCGAATATGCTACGTTAAAGTTTAACGATGTTGGACAAGAAATTGATGTCTAGCATATAAAAAAGAAATGCTTTACTAACCACTAACTTTTAAGGTGTGTTGTAACATCTTGCATGTCTTGTTTATTTTTCTTTCGCTTGTCTACTACAATTTTAAAGTCAGTTTTTATCACTATAGTGTGACATTACGTCGTAGCAGTAATATATTAAAATGTGTATTGTTTTCAAAGTTTCATTACCAACAATCGATTTTCAAATTTGTGAATGTTGTAATTCAAAATTGTTTCTAATTTAATATATTAATTCGAAACTAAAAAGAAAAGCTACAAACATTAATATTTATCAATACTTATCATATATTTTTGTTTTGTATACAATATTCACAATATATTAATACTGACAACAACCTATCACAAACATTTTTAACCGTTTGAGTGCCAAACAGCGATTTTGCGCTCTTCTGTTACGCTCGAAACTTGCCAGCGCTCTAGCAAGCTCGGTTTCTGTCGATGCTCGACTTTACGGCTACCGTTCCGTTTTAAGTAAAAATAAAATTGGAGTAATATTACACTTTGTAGCTGTAAACTTTTTTTATTTTTATAAAGAAGGATTACTATAATAATATAATTAACTACATAATGTAGAATAGGAAATAAGACAAGCGCAAAAGCGCTCCCTGGCACTTTTGGACGGGCAAACAGCAAAAACCCGTGGCACTTAAACGGTTAAGTCACATTTCCAACATAATTTGTAAAGGCACAGTATTATTTCCAAAATATAATATTTCCACTAACTAAAGTCAATGAACTTTTTAAGCGATTATATTTAATTAATTAAAATATTTAGTTTTCAATAATAATAGAAGATTGTCTGAATCAAACTAAAAATATCGTTTTCTTAAAATTTATTAATGAAATATTTTGACCAACGTTATAAAAATTTTACAGTATTAATCAGTAAATATTAAAACAAAATTTATCTTTTTTTTTTATTTAAAAATATTTAAAACAAAATATAGATATTTTATCATTATTTTTAATATTAAAAATTATTTTAACTTTTTTAAAATAGTAGGTAATTAAAAATATATTACTGCTTATATTAACACAAATTACAAAAAAATAAATTGGCAACTTTTGTTTTTACATGGCTATTTGCTCAAAACCTACAAAATTTTTCATTAATAGTTCATTTATTACTCATGAACAAATAAGTAAAAATAAATTTTATTTATTGTTTTAGAAGAACGGGGCTGCTTCAAGTGATACATACATTTATTAGTTTAAGAGGTAATTAATAATTTTCTTGTAGATTTTGGGCAATGCTTGCTAGATATAACTTTGCTTCGATTGCTTATTAGTATGAATATTTTATATTAACTTACTTTAGTTAATAACACTTTTTCTTGCAATTTCAGTGCATTTATTTATAAGGCTGTTCGCCGTTAGAAAATTTACTTATATCAAAAGTACTTTTTAAGAACATAATACAATTACGATAATTTGAAAAATATTTTTAGTTAATTTATTTTATATATTCAAATAAATATCATATAGATGAATTATATTTAAATCATTATTAACTTATTAAAATTTAACGAGTATTTCCAACGATTTATAAAAATATGTGGTGTTTCATTTAAAATAATGATATTATTGCTATTTGAAATTGATTAAATAGCGCATTATTTTTATTAATAATCGTTTTGTCTTGTTCCCCAGCCTTACAGACCTGAATTTTCGGATCTGGACTACGCTGAAGTGGACTATCACTATGGGCCCATCAATTACAAAGCGGCATCAATCTACGCTCAAATGAAGAAGAATAAGAAAAACAATAAGCTACAGGATACGGAATACGATGATCTCCTTTGAAATAAACGAATGATGTAAAGTGCTGCTATAACCAAATACGACGTATAACCCCATTAAAACTACTTAAGAAATTCTCTAGTACCAATTTGCTACCATTTGTATTACTGTCATTATCTCATTGGCCATTATTCAGAACTTGAAAACAAATAAGAATTTTATAATTATTTGTATAATTTCCATAAAATTAAAGTCACTTATTCAGGCTTTATAAAATTTTCTGGGCTAGTATACCGTGGTTGATATAAATTCTAAAGTTTCAAGTTCTGAATGATACTATTTCTCACTGTTAACTGTCAATATTTTGTTTCAATTTTTAATAATAGATTGGTGAATTGCGCGGAGTGAAATTGTACTAAATTGTACATTTTTTATGCAAAAACATACATGTATATTAAGGGTTATAACTATTTGCTTAATTTATTTTTTAATTTTAATATAGTTTTACGGGAAATTATACAATTTGTTTTAGCTTGTTGAAAGAATATAATTTCCTGTTGAATATAATAATATAAATTTTTTTAATTACTGCCAAAAATAATTACGTATATTATGCAACGCACAAAATGCATTTTGAATTTTTCTAATTTTAAATTTTATAAATGTAAAAATGATGTGAAAATTTTAATTGAGAATAGCAAAGATTTCATTAACAAAAACAATTAACAATATTCTAAGATATCGAAAACATTTTTTTTTTTACCAACCTTTATATTTTTCAAATTTGTTTGATTCAATCATACTTTTGAAAAAAGTTTATATATTCATCTTTTTGAAATTGTCACATCATTATAAAAATACGTTTTTTTTTCTAAAAATTTATTTATTTTTATATATTAATTGCCTGTTTAAAATAGACAATTACTTGAAGATACAAAAAAAATATTTTCTTGCTGTAAAAAAAAATTTATTACATGTTTTTTATCAATATTAATAAATACAATAAGCTAGTTATAAAATTATAATTTGTTGAAATAGATGTTTAAATAACAAAATTAACATTTTTTTGTACGTATCATATTGTAAAAAAAATTTTAATAACATCTATATTGTTAAAAAATTGAATGGTATATTCTATATAAAATAAGAAATGATTTATACTACATTGCGACAAAGATATGTTTTGATTTGTACATAGTAAAATTCGAAGCTGATAAGACTTGAATTATTTACGTAGGTTTTACCAGTTTTCATTCTCGCTAAATATTATCTTTGAGTGCAATGTAAACTGTTACTGCGTAGCTTCAAGCCAAATATTTGTATTAATGTAGGAATACGTAATTACAAGAAAAAACATCGTATTCTAAACGTAATTTTTATGTTGTTTTAATCATTTATTATTTAATTATTATAAATTTTTATAAGCTAATTGTATACACGTCAAAAATAATTATGTGGTAATAATAGAAGTTTATACGTCAATGTTTATTAAAAAATAAAAATAAAGACAAAGGCCCGTATTCTCACCTCACTTTTAAAAGTGATTTTTGTCAAAAGTATTTTTGACGTTTACTTAAACTTACTAATTTATCAATTTTTATTAGTTTATTTAAATTTTATAATATTACAAATAAAAAATATTTCAAAAATAAAAATACTATTTTAAAGTGCAAAATAAATTCACTTTTTTATAATATGGGAATATGTACATATATTTTTAAGTAATAGTAAAATGAATTTATAAAATTAGTTTAAAAATAAGAAAAAAGTATCAAAATTTATATTTTAAATTTATTTTGTTTAAATGGACAATATCAATTATCAGAAATACTATGAAATTATTTATTTACAATAACTAATACATAAAATTGTAAATAATAAATAAATAATAATATAATATTTAAAATTTCGTACAGTTTTACAAATTTTTGCATATAAATAATTCATTATGGACTGTCATTTTGATTTGGCTTCTAGTTTGACTAGAATACTAGAAATAATGTTATTTTTTTTTTAATTGGAGAATTTTCCATATACATATTTAAGAATAAATATTACTTAATTAATTGACTTTTTTTAATAATAATTATTTTATAAATAAATATTCTAAGTTTATTTTCTATTTTTACCAAAATGTAACTTTTCATTCATAATTTGACATATAATTTTTAATAAATAGAAATATATTTTGACGAATCAGTTTAAAATTTTGGAATTGTATTTATTTCAAGTGTAATTGAACTTCTATTTTTAACCACATAATAACACAATTTTTTGATCTAATTTTGTTAATATTTAAGAAATGCACGTTTTTATTTATTTCTAAGTGTAATTAAGAAATAAAGTAAATTAACACTGTGTGCCAAAAAAGTGATTGATCTGTGACGTCCAAAAAAAAAAACTTTTTATAATTTGGTGTGGTGCTGCAACTAACTTGTAAATTATTTATTTAAAAAAAAAAGAATAAAAACAAACAGAAATTAAAGACTAAAGTGATCAGTGAACATTTTAAAATATATAAACTGGCAAAATTTTAAATGAAAATTACCTTAGATGTAATGAAAGAAAGTACTGTTTGTAATAATCAATGCAACCATTGTCTTTTAAATATCACTGTACTTAAATGTAGATATGTATAAAAAAAAAATAAACGTATAAACCAAATGTATTTATTCTTATCTACGGCCGGCTCTAAAGCGTACACTTTACACATTATAGACACTGTTTTGACGCTTATCAAACGATGTTATAGTGCGATGCTTGTGTCTTATTTTCACATGTAAAATTTTTATTTTAACAAAAATGTCTCCATGGGCTCCCACTCCTACATTCCTTTTTTAATAAATGTATTTCTCTATTGTTCAATAAAGTCCTTAAACAAATAACTGCGTATATTTTTCCTCAGTTCCTCAAATAAAAATAACAGCGCGTCCATTAAATTTAAGAAAATCTTTCAAAATTGTCAAAATTCTTGTTAAATTTGTTTAATATTCTTTAGAAAATTGTTAGAAAACCAAATTTGTTATTAAATAATTAATTATTAATGTTTGCAAAAAAAAATCTTAATTCGCGAATATCTCGAAAACGGCTAGGAATTTCGCAAAAATAACGAAATTTGCCGTCCCCCTTACGAACTTGCAGATAAACCAGGTACGTACTACAACATATCCAAAAATCAACCCCCTAGGACACACCCTTATTAATTAAGTCAAGCCCCCAACAAAACTGATTTTAAAATATTGAAATTGAAATTTTGGTGAAATGTATGTTTTCTTATTGTTGAATAAAGTTCGTTAAAAACAGATGCGGTGTTGTATTTATGTTTTCCCAATTTCATCCCTTAAAATTAGTTAAAATCTTTAATCGCAAATATCTCGAAAACGGCTGGGAATTTCGCAAAAATAACAAAATTTGCCAACCCCCATACTAACCCGTAGATAAACCAGGTACGTACTACAACATATCTAAAAATCAACCCCCTAGGACACCCCCTTATTAATTAAGCCAACACCTAAAACTGTGATAAAAATATAAAAAAATTTCAATTTTTTTCCTGTTTTCTTAATAAAATTTCGTTAAAAAAATGCTTGATGTAAAACTAGTTGCAAATTGATACATTGATACATTTTGATACATTAATACATTTTGATACATTAATACATTTTGATACATTGATACATTTTTACGTTCTCTCGGCTATTAATTAGTTTGCAAAAAAATCTTTAATCGCGAATATCTCGAAAACGGCTGGGAATTTCGCAAAAATAACAAAATTTGCCGTCCCCTTACAAACCTCCGATAAACCAGGTACGTACTACAACATATCCGAATATCAACCCCCTAGGACACCCCCTTATTAATTAAGTCAAGCCCCCCCCCCCCCCATAAAACTGATGAAAATATTGAAATTGAAATTTTGGTGAAATGTATTTTTTCTTATTGTTGAATAAAGTTCGTTAAAAACAGATATTGTGTTGTATTTATGTTTTTCCCAATTTCATCCCTTAAAATTAGTTAAAATCTTTAATCGCAAATATCTCGAAAACGACTGGGAATTTCGCAAAAATAAGAAAATTTGCCGTCCCCTTACGAACCCATAGATAAACCAGGTACATACTACAACATATCCAAAAATCAACCCCCTAGGATACCCCCTTATTAATTAAGTCAAGCCCCCAAAACTGTAATAAAAATATGAAAATAAAAATCTCAATTTTTATGAAATGTATTTTTTATTGTTAAATAAAGTTATTAAAAACAAATGCTGTGTTGTATTTTATTTGTTTGTTGTTTTATTATTTGTTGCTATAACATATTTCAATCCCAACCCCATACAACCCCTTGGCTATTAATTATTAATGTTTGCAAAAAAAATCTTTAATTGCAAATATCTCGGAAACGGCTGGGAATACATTTGATACATTGCCTATAGGTAACCAGTTTAACATCGATGTATTGCGGAACTGTATAAGCTAAGGGGTTTTAACGAAATTTGTATCAGGAAAGCGTTAAATATAAGATTTGTGTCAGGAAAGCGTTAAATATAAGATTTGTGTCAGGAAAGCGTTAAATGCAAGATTTGTATCAGGAAAGCGAGAAATAAAACATTTTAACGAAATTTTATAAGGAAAACAAGAAAAGGAATTGAGATTTTTCTTATCACAATTTTGGGGGTTGACTTAATTAATAAGGGGGTGTCGCAGGGGGTTGATTTTTGGATATGTTGTAGTATGAAAATTTTGTTATTTTTGCGAAATTCCCAGCCGTTTTCGAGATATTCGCGATTAAAGATTTTTTCGCAAACATTAATAATTAATAGCCGAGGGCTCGTATTTGCAATTCAAGATTTTAGATTGTTACAGATTAATAGTAATTAATAATATTAATTAATAGTAATTGATAATAATTAATAGTAAATAATTAAATTAGTGAAAATTGGTACATCCCAAACTGCTAGAGAGCGCCACAAGTCTGTCAAAATTCTGACAGCGTTGTGGCGCACTCTGGCGGTTAGGGGTGAACTAATTTCGAAGAATGGGAAAATCTAAATAAAGCAGCATTTGTTAAGAACTTTATTGAATAATAAAAAATACATATTTTAAAGAATTCCTTGCAACACGATTTTGTTTTAAGTACATTTTATCATATATATTATTAATCATTTTAATTTTACTTATATTTCATTTAAAAAATGTTGATTTCATGAATTTACAAAAACTTAAAAAATTTCACATACACCTCTTGTGGTGCCCTTTGGTGGTTTGGGGCGGAGGAGGTAAACTAATTTTACTAACTTACTAGTAATGCATTTTTATTTAATTAAAAAAATTTAAAATTAATATGCATACTTACCTTAGATTGTAGAATTCATTTAATAACATACTTTTCAAAAATAATCACAAATATTCACTTATGCTTGGAATTTATCTGAAAATATGTTTTACCCGGTTCAAAGTAGCCGGAATTTTATTATAAATTTTAAAATAACTTTTTTGAAAGTTTGGCAAAAAATCGTTTTGCACAGCACTTAATGTTTTTTGGGCCTTGAATATATTTTCAAAATATTTCTATTACAAATAAATTCTAAAACCGATTTCAATTCGAAATTTTAAATTGCAGTATTTATAAAATTAATTTAGAATACAGAATAATACAATCTTTATTCGACGATTTATTAAAAAAACGCATATATATATATTTCAATAATATATTGTTATCAGTAAAAATGTTTTCTATTTTTCTTAATCAACCAGGTAACTAATAATAAAATATTCAGGTATTTTATAAAGTAAAAAAAAATAATTATGTTTAATACCATTGAGATAGAAGTAAAACAAGTCACGTAATTAAAGCACAAATTACACAAAAAGAGATGTCCGATATAAAAAGCCTTACCAACTATACCGATACTACAATACATAAATAATCGTCTCCCGACCTAAATAATTATGCAGAGTAGCAATACAGCATAAAGACGCGACAAGAACAGTTTACTGTTATTAACTCTAACATCGATTAATTTTAATAGAAAATTAAGTTAGGCTTGTCACAATATACTTCGCACCATCTCACAGTCTCTTACAATCTAATGTAATGCAGTCACAAATCTTCTACTCACACACATGGAGAACGAGGCTTTCTGCAACTTCCACGATAATATCTTAATTACAATTGAAAAGTAATTTAAAAAAATTGTTAGATTATTTGTATTATATTACAAAAAGAAAACTTATAAAATGATAATATAAATAAAGCAGGCTGTTTAAATACAAATTATTTATGTATTAAAAATTATTTACAAAAGAAAAATTTAATGAAATTTAGATTTCTTTTAAGTGAATTATCCATATTTTGTAAGCAACTTTGTATAAAAATATTTAACAGGTAAAACAATGTAAAGTGCCTGTTCGATCAAAACGTTAAACATTTTACTGATAACAAATATATTTTAAATACACTGTAATAAAATAAAACTGTGTTTTGCTGTAATGGATTAATTAAAAAAATAAATAAATGTAAATGTGGAAATGAAGAGTCGTGTGGTGTATTTTTTAATATGTTATAGTATTTATTATGTTTTTATTTTGAACGGCTAACAGAAATTTCAAAAACATAAATTTGAATTAAAGTAAAAGTGACATTATATACTATTATTATGTTTTACACAAATATACGTGAATAGTATTTAACATGTGTATGTAATAATTTTTTTTATGTATAATATGTAAGTTATTCAGAAACATTTATTATTAATTTCGTTTACTTTTTACTTTTACGTGTACGTACAGAGATAAATAACTTGTAGTAAAACAGTTTACTTCAAATTATTTTCACGTACAATGAAACTTCTTTCAAAATGACAACGGTTATAAGTTTACACAACATCTATATTTTTTTTTTTAAATATTTTTTTAGTTTAATTCTACTCACGAGAAACTAGAAGAAACACTAGTTTTTTTACTAATCTAACTCTGGTACGTATATGGAATAAAAACTGGAATTCTCTTAAATCTTATAAAATTATTTTTTTTCTTTAAACTGATCAAAAAAAACCCACCTCCAATATTAAAATGTAATTGTAACTATATATAAATTAATTAATTAACATAATATGTAGGTTTTTTTTTGCTCTCTAGTGTAAACTAAAATTACTCTGTCAACACTTAAAATTAAAGCTACTACGAAACACATTACTAATTAAAAACAATATTAGATTAAAATAGAAACTATTATATAAAAAGTTTTACAACAGATTCACAAATACGATTAAATGTTTGTATTTTAACGTTAGGCCGTCGCTTAGCAACGGGTTTAATTGTTACTGTTTTATATAATAGGTTTATGTTATGTGTGCTGTATCAAAGAAAAAAAAACTAATACTTTTTTACAATCAAGCACAATTCATTATCCAATTAGCAAATAAATATAATTTGATACAGCAAACATATTAAGTGTAAAAATAAACTCATTTGTTGATTCTTGTGTTCTTCCATATCCAAAAATTAAACATTTACAAATACCATTATTTGTAAAATTGTGTGACGCTTTCTCCCCCCAAAAATTTTTGTTTATATTTTACTGTGTGAGTTCATTATTAAACCAGTTGTATTGAATTGGTGTGGGAAAAATGTAGTGTCGTGTTAGAGTGTCCCAAAATGAATCTGAAAAAATAATTATTAAAATACGTGAGTTTGTTTTGAAGTGAAGAAAGAAAAAAAAAATTGGATATAAAAGGAGGCCTCTCTTTTAAGTCCGTTATCAATATTGTTCGTTTTTTTTTTTGGTACTTACAGGTTCAAATTACATAAATACATAATTATTTTTCAATTTTTTGTATATTTCGTACTTTTTTTGGCTTTTCTTTTCTTTGTATGTAGCGAACGAAATATTAAATAATTTATTAATATATATATATTTTAAAAATCAATTGACTTTTAATAATACTAAGTAATTATAATCAATCCAGTTATTCTGCACAAACATTCACAAACATCAAATTGTTTTTCGTTTATAATTTTACTTACATTTCTTTGTAAATATTAATTATTATTATATTTTTTTTAGTTATTTTTTTATTTTATACAGATACAGAAATACTAGATTTGTTTTGGCATACATAGTTGCAAATTTGTTCCTGAAATATTATATTATAATAATTATGTTATATATATATATATATATACATATAGAACTACTTTTTACAACAAAAATAAATTAAATTATCAATAAATATAACATATACATACATTGAAAAACAGTACGTATATGAAGTTTTTATTTGTGGTATTTTGCTGAGTGTTAAGAGGTTTCGGTTTTCATGTATTTCTTTTGTATGTATATTTTGTTATGTAATTTTGAACGTGTAAGTTTGTTTATATATCTAATACTTTGTGCATATTCGAATCACCCCCAGTATAATAATTATTATCAATTATTTATCGAAATAAAATATTTGGCGCAGCGTTATTTATATGAGAAGCACATGAAGTTACGTTATTTTAGAACAAACATGGCCAAACTGCAACAACAATTACATCGATTTTGATTTATTTATGTTAAAATTTGTGGATATTCGCACAGACACAAAGTAGATATATTTTTTTTTAATAATTATTTTTAAAATAGTAAGAAGTGAAATATAATAGAGAAGACACGATATCTACCACACACTGGCTAGAGGCACAGTTAATTGACTTGCAACTAAGAGTTTTTTTTTTGTTTTACGATACACACAAACGTATATTGACAATATGGCGGCACAAAAACATTTTAGTTGTATGTTTTGCACCCAAGTATCAGTAGGTTTCTTTTCTGTATATACTTATACACATAAGTATACGATATTTTTATTATATAAAAAAATGAAGGTTTGACATTGTACAGCCACGTTTTACATACATACTTGCATACTTCCACCTATTTTTTATTAATACACAACATTTAATTCGTTTTTGTAACTATATTTATCCTGTTTTTTGTCTAAAATATAAATTACATTTCAAGAAAGTTTCTGTTCAAAATTATTCATCTTATGTTAGTGTCAAGTATAATTTAACACGTTCACCGCTGAGCGTCACATATTTATTTAAAAACAAAAAAAGCATCCCACATTTAATTATATTGGTGGTGTTCAATGTCACTCCTTCAAAAACGGAAATTATAATATAACATACAAGATATTTCGTTTTTGCTTCAAATGTTTCATCATAAATATTAGTTGTTTTTTTCTTTTTTTTTTTATTAAATTAAGAAGAAACAATATCTTAAAAACTATATGCATAAATTCACTGTTCTGATAATGGTTTAAAAAATAATTGTTTTTCATTTTGGTCCACACACACATGTTAAAAATTTAACTTTTTTTTTACGTAGAATATTATTTTTTTTATAATTAATTGTAATTACTGTAAAATGATAATTGTATTAATTTAATTTATACTAATTACCATTATTATTATTTTGTGAAAAGCATGTATAATAAACTGCATTATTTTTAAACCACTGATCAAAAAAATGATTTAATTATAGTACCTACTTAAATATAATAAGATCTAAAAATTGTAATACTACATCGTGATTATAAACCTAATTTTCTTCTAAACCTATGTCTTTTATTCTTTAATAATAACACAAGAAACTGTGGCTAGTTACTTTTTCTTGTTTTCATATATATTTTTTTTACTTATCTTTTTCATTTAGTTTTTTAACATTATTTTTCCCTAAACGCAAATATTTATTGCACATAAGTTTTAATTGAATTAATCTAGTATAAATATGGCATACACAGATTGTAGTAAATGATTTTTTTTTTCTCTCTTTACTTTCTTTATACACAGTAACATGGTATGCTAATATATTTTTTTTATTTAAATTTGTGTTCCATTTCAATTTTATTTCCAATATTTACATAAAAAATTACCAGCGTATTAAAACCACAACTAAACAAATTATAATTTTTCTAATAATAGCTGTGTTTTTTTTTATATTTCACTCAGATCAGTAAATCTTGTAAATGAGCTGAGCTGAGCTGAGCTGAGTTTTGCTGAGTGAGTTGTATTGATAAATAAATCAGTTCATTTGAAAGTGATGTTTAAAATCTAAGTTCCACATATGATATAACTTAAAATATTAGATGTATTTGGATTGTTTGCGTTGATAATTTATTGCAACTCGCCGGATATATCTATCGTTTAATTTCAAAATAAAATATTCAAATAGAAATGTCAACCAGTATCAAACACGTTATCAAATCTTAAACTAGAAAAATTTGAATTGCACATGTGCACTCACTTGAATCTCAGCAAAGCACTAGCTAAATATGCAACTCAGTATCGGTAAGGGGGAAGCAATTCACTCACTTCGAACTCAGTTACGAGACGAAAAATAAAACAGCTATTATTTTAAGGTTACTGATATTTACTGATCTCAGCTGAGTTTTTCGGTAAAAAAAAAACATAGCGTTAATTTTGAAATATATAATTTAAAGTTACATATAAAATATTCAAAATGAAAATTCGAAAAAACTTGTGACTAGAAATCACATATATTTAAAAAAAATATTAAAAGTATTGAAAAATGAAAGGGAACACGTTTTTACAGGAAGACTGTGAAACTAAATATTTTTTTGTGGGATTTAATATTAATCAAATTATTTTTTTTTGTGATACATCACCCACATTATCAACTTTGCAACATAGAATAATAAACATTTTTTTTTCTTTTTTTAGATTTTTATAGTCACATCATAATTTGCTAAAATTTCAATGTCTTTGCACTACACATTTATACACATTTACTATTGACTTTAAATATTATTTTTGTTTCGTTATCGTTAAACAGATCCGATAATACTAAATTTTATTTTTTAATAATTTAAGATTAAAAAACGGCACACACATTTTTGTTTTTGTATAATTAGGCAAGTTCCATTTTCTTCTTAAATAACTGTAGTTATTATCGGAAATTAATTTTTTTCTTCAGCATTCGTCGTCGTCGTACCATGGGGGCCGTACTTTTAATTATTTTATTATCAGTAAATTTGCAAAAAATGATAAAAAAATAAGCTATTAAAGAGCTGGTCATATATTAATAGAGACATACAGAAATAGTTATTTTTAATATATTTTCTTTCATTTATAGTTACGTTTTTTCTTTTTTGTAGAGTTACTTAATAATGGTGTGATATGTTATATCAAAGATATTTTTTTCGCTTCGTTTGTAGCAAAATTATTTCTTGCACAATGAGAACTTTTTTTCTTGTCATATAATCTATAATCTGGGATATGTAATGCACAATGTATGTATTCACATGATGTTTTTTTGATATACTCTAACTATTGTATAGTTCGTTTCATTTACTATCCATTATTTATGTAATTTAATACTGATGAGTATAGTTTTTTTTTTTAATACTTATATCAATCGTTATAATTTCAAACAAATCAATTCAATTTCGTGCAAAATAATAATAGATTAACGTCAGTATATGAAACGTACTATACACTTACAAACGTAAGGTTTCTCATTTACAACTAATATTAATAACAATAAATAGTTACAAATATAACATATTAACTACATAATCTAACATTTTTTTTTTATAAAATAAATAACAAAAGAAGTAACTAACCTGTCGCATATTTGCTGCCTACAGTCAATTGTTTATTACAGTGTTTTGTTTTAAGTTTTTCTTTGCAGAATTTTCCAGTTGTTGATGACGTTCAAAATTGGTAAATAGGAGGGAAGTATTTAGATGGGGGAATGCGAGAAAATTAAAAATTAAAATTATGAATAAAATTTGCGAAGGAAAAACACAATATTATATCTAACTTATTTTAAAAAAAAAAAACGATACTATAATAAAACAAGATGAATTTAATATGTCTTTCATATTATTATTGTTTAAAAATATGTTTAAAACTTTTCTTCTTCTTGTTACTGTCTTAATATTTAATAAATTAATCGAAAAATATTTTATGAAAAGTTGAACGATATGTACCGCTTTTTTAGTAGTTTATTTTTTCCAATTCGTCGTTTTTTTGTTTGAAAAATTAGAAAATAAATCTAGGAGAAAAATATTCGAAGAATCAATTATTAAATGTAAATACTTTTATAATATATATAATATTTACGAATATGTATATGTTACGCAGAAATACGAGTGATAATTATTAATTAATTAATTATGAATTTTTCATATATATTTTTCTTTAGTTAGAGGATATGTGAAAAATGGTCGTTGGTCGATCAAATATAATAATAATAATAATTATTATTATTATTTTATATTATATTATATACTCTTAGTAATTTTCTTGTGTTTAGGGACTTTTGTGTTTTTTCTTCTATTTTAAATTTAAATATTTTAATGTTTAATATGTATATTATATGAAAATGGTCAAAAAATGGAATCAGTTATTATTTGAAAAATTTCTTGTGTTGTCTTTTTGTTATTTGTTAGCTTGCTTTTTGTTGTTTTACTGATCTTGATCCATTTTCATTTTATCTCCCGAATTGTTTGTATTGCCGTTGTCGTAATTCGTACGTATTGACATATTACGTGACGATGAGAAACAGAGTTTCATGATGAAAGGAAATTTTGTGCCTGAAACATTTAAAAAAAAAACATCGTATTCGATATTTTTGTCTTAACAAAACAATAAATAGAAAAATATAGCAATGCTAAATATGTGTTTTGGAAACTACACTAAAAAAACCAATGTAAAATTTACATAAATAAATTGTGTAGAAAAAAAATTTTCCAGGAAAAAAATTATTTTACACAAACGATCTATAGATGGTTTATGTAACATTAAATGAATTAAAATAAAACGGCTTTAGGTTCTAGTTCTATATTAATATTTAAACAGAACTATAACCTAAAGCCGTTTAATTTTAATATAATGAGTTCTAAATAATTTTTTTACTATGTTATTACGTGAATTTTTTCAGTAACAAATTTAAAATATAATTAAAAGTCTACTCAGCGATCTAAAATTATGCAATTAAATTATGTTGACTCCAAAACAATATTGCAATCACTTTTCGCATTTTCAACAATAAATGGTTCTAAATTTGCAGATGAAATAAATATTGGGTTGGTGCATAATTATCATGCGTTTTTGTAGGCGTGTTATTTGTTAATAAAAATTGCTGTTTTGTTTATATTTTTTAATAATTCAAGATATCGACCGTGAAATCCAAGCAAATGAAGAAGTAGTTATTGAAGTAAATGGTGACTTTCGCTTCGGACTAATCAATTCAAACTGTTTTTATGTTTCTTTTTTCATAATAAATATTGTTTAAAAAACACCTGATAATTATGCACGAATAATATTAATAACAAATAATTACTTACCAGGACTTTCGATAGCCGCATGATTGCAGGCCATAACGGCGGCGACTGCTTCACTAGTCGTTTCGAATTCTAAAAGTCCCGAACTAGAACGTTCCGATTTCATTGGGAATAATTTGACTGCTTTGGGTGGTGCAACATCGTATTCACGAAATACGGCAATTAATTCGTCTTCAGTTACTTGCGGCGGTGTATTGAAAAAGTGCAAAATCTATATACATATATATATATATATATCAATTAACAAATCACAATTAATAGTTTCCAATTATAATCTCATGTAAGAAAAATAAAGAAGAATTAAATATAATCTAGATTTTTATTGTTTTGTCATATAAATCAGTTACATAAGATAATTATTTTCATGTTTTTAGAGAATAATTGAAGGTTTTATAATTGAATCGGTGAGTTGAATAACAGTATAAGTTCAAAAATGTAGTTTTGAGAAAAATGGAAAAAACTGTCTAACTTTTTAACGGTAGACTTTTGAAATGTTTTGTCAAATTGTAGTATGGTGTAGGCTAAAGTTTGATTTCAGATATTTGTAAAAAAACAAATTTATTTAGTTAGCACAGCGCCACGAGTGTCACCAGGGTTAAGTCTTTCAACTCACCCGCAAAAAATTACCCCTAGAAAACCCATACAGAAACATGGACTTGTACTGTCATTCGTGCCATTTTCATTTGTCTTGCCTTTTAAAACAGTTTGGCTATATCAGTTTAAAACCGCCATTTTTGAACTTATACTGTTATTCAACTCACCGATTCAATTTATATTAATATTATTTTTTTTTTATTTTTTTTTTAATTCGAATATTAAGTGATTATATAGAAGTGATAAATTTCTTGCTTCAGTACTAAATTAATTTATCTATATAAAATAGTGTTGAAATTCATGATTTGCATTGAGAAACATGTATTTAATATTTCCCAGTAAATAGAAGCAATTTACTTTATTATTTAGTATTTTGTTGAGAAAAAAACAAACAAACAAATTAATAAATGTATTATCTAATTATATAAATAAAAGTTTATTTATATGACGTAAACTAATAGAGTCCAATTTGTTTAAAATATAAATAATGTATTTTATTATCTAACAATAAATACATTTCTCCAAATACATACCATAAATTTTTTCAAATTTATTAAAATCAACTAATTATATATTAGTTCACTGCGATTAAGTAGATATTTAAATATAAATAATAATACTGTATATAAACTAAAATACTGATTGTTTTTAATAATATACTCGTACTGATAGAAAAAAAATGGTGGTGTCCCTTACCTTACTAGGTGGTTGAATTCGATTCTTACTAGCCATAGCTGGATTCATAAATCGATTATTTTTATTAGTGATATATTCTTTAAAACTGGGCGATTTATCGGGTAATGGATATGGATTGGTGACCTCACTCAAATACGGTTGTTTCGAGAATGCCAGCTGAAGTTTATGATCGGCCGGTGCTGTATTGTTCGATTCAGCATTGTTACCGGTCAGTTTCGGGCATGCTCCGGTCGGTGCAACCACGACATTATTTAAATTTTGTACACAACGTTCGACGGCTACACTATCGCCCATCTGTACCATTGCTGTACCTTCTTTCGTTTTCAAGAATTTGATCTGAAACAATACGATTTATTTTCTTTCAATGTACACTGGGGAAGGCGACAGTAGAATATTTGATACAAAAGTACTTAAGGGTACTTTTTCGACCCAAAAAGATCGATTTCTGCGAAACTATAAAAGATATCAAATCGCGGTTTTCCACAAATATTCATCTGGGACAAAATCAGTCAAAGAGTCAGAGTTTCGAAGAAAGGGTTAGAACTCGAGCGCTTTTCAACAAAAGTAAAAATAAAAATTCCTGAAAGAAGTTCAAAGTCTATTCTTTCAACCCCAAAAAACTGCGGTTTGATATCTTTTATAGTTTCCCAGAAAAAAATTCATAAAGTTAGTGGATTGTTTTAGGTCGAAAAAAGTATATACCCCCTTAATAATTTTATCGAGAACTCTACACTTCTCTCTCAACTAATAATTTCTTCTTCCTTCCTTTACAAGAAGTGAATATTACTATTATTATTATTATTATTATTATTATTATTATTATTATTATTATTAGAATTAACTATTGATATTTTTTATTTTTTCTAATGTTTTTATTCCAAGATTAGAAATTCTGCATATTTAAGATCAAAAATCTAAATTTAAATTCATCGCAAATATCTTGCAAGTTTACGAGACTCAACCATACATAAAAAAATAAAATAAAGTATCTTTTCTTATCTCTACCTGTGCAATAAACCTAGGTAACACTTCCTAGCGTTTATAATTTATTATTTTAAGAGAGCGAATGCGCTATAAAATCCAACCTAACTTCAACGTCAGATTACATTCTACTCTGTTTGTTTCCTTATACCACAATTTGTGTTAAGGTACATGTAACAAACAAAACAACTGCGACACCTAGGTGTAACACGGTAAAACAAACAATAGACAAATACATATTATGTATTTCGTGTGTATATGTTCTCTAGAAAATCATGTTTGTTTTGCAGAGGAATTCTATTAATATTAATTCAACTTAAAGCTGGATTTTGCAAGTTTAACTAAGTTTTGGATAAATGTACCTATCCTATGGTGAAACTCGGATGATTTAAATGACGAGATGTAATTTTAAAACAAGTAATAAAACATAGATGGAAAGTTTTTCCGGTTTGTGAATGAAATGTTAAATGTATTCTATGAAACTTGTACGAATGATGCAAAATCGTCTTCAGTTATTTAGTTTTCCTTAGTGAAAACTTTACGGAAGCGATTTTGTAAGCACGATTTTCGGAAATTTCAAACTAGTAATTTTGTCGTTTAAGAAATTGATGAGAATTATCAAGTTGTTCCTAAATTTTGTCAAATAATGAAAGTTTTTCAAAAAAATATCAATATCTTTGTCATTTGTAAAACGATTAATATTAAACTTGGTACATTTTTATTATAAACTATATTAAATTTTTTGATAATGTAACATATATATATATATATATATATATATATATATATATATATATATATATATATATATATTGGCACCTCCACCAATTTTGCAATAGTTTTTTTTCATCTTTCTTTCTTTTTAGAAATTAAAAATTACAAATATATTGATTAAAAATATTTTTAAATTACAAAAATTAATTCTATTCTTGCACAAAATTTTTATATTAAAGTTATAATATTTACATTTATAAAAAATTCAGAATAAACATTTCAATATAAAAATTAAACTTTGAGAAAAATTTGTTAGATTTATTTAGAATTTTGATTTAAAATATTCAAAATTATAAAAATGACAATTTAAATTACGAAAATTTATATTATATTTTAATATATATATATTTATATTATATATATATATATATATATATATATATATATATATATATATATTATTTTTATGTGTGTGAATCTATTTTATTTATTTAATGATTTTATAATAAAAGGAAAATGACTGCGGTGGAAATATGATTTTTAAGTGGTGTATGTGATGTAATTAAAAAGAATCAAATAGATTTGTGTATGTAACATATATCTTAAATATAAGAAAGTAAATGTCTCAAATTACAAGGAATTATCTTGCATTAACAAGGATTTAAATTTGTTTTTTTTTTTTGAGTAAAATATTTTGATAAATCTATATAAAGGTTATTTTCATTTATGTTTGGTTTCTATTTCTAGTATCTAGATCTAAATTTATAGATATTTGTATGATTTCATTGTGAATTAATAGTTAATAGTGAATCTCTATGGAATGAAGACAACACTGTGACATTTCTAATTGGAAAATGAACGCTGACAATATGGAATATGGGAATTCCCAAAATACACATCCTTTCAACTCTATACGGTTACAATTAAATTCGCTTCGGTTTAGTAGATTTCGGTCACTTATTCCCAATACTATTCAAATGCTATCCTCCCTCCCCCTCCCTCCTTTTGATAATATCCATTATAATTATTCTAGTGTTACATTACAATTTATGCTGTAAGCTATTTGATATGTCTTTAACAGTTTAGACATTATCGTTGACAATACACTCAACTTAGAATTAGTAAGTAACTAGTGTTAGAGGGGAAAATGGAAAACAAAATGTAAGCAGAAATAGTACAATGACATTACGGTAAAAGCTGTTTCATCCGACATGTGCCGAATTAACATAATTTAGGATAAATATTTTATTTGACAATTTTACAATTAATTTTTTACTCATTTCTACTGAACTGATTTCCTTTAAATTTAACATTATGATAAATAGTTAGTAATAGACGAAATTCAGTTTTTTATATATTTTTATTAAATACTAAGCCAACGTTTCGCCAATCATTATTGCCTTCTTCAAGGCTAGCAGAATATTTTAGTTGTTGTTACATGTAACTCAAATATACATTATTTGATCAGTAAATTTAAAAATACAAATTATCATTGTAATATAAAAAGCATGTCAAAATTTTAGTAATAAATGTCACATAAGTAGAATAAAAACAATCTACAAAAACAATAGATTATAGATTGTTTTTATCTATTTATATGACATTTATTATTAAAATGATTTTTTGTCTGGATAGGGATGTTTGGAGGATACTGATATCGAGATAGTGGAAAGAGTTTGTGCCACACCCTTCTCGGCACATTTCGTGATTTTGTATGTTTATAATTTTGAATAATTTAAATCAAATTTTAAATAAATCTAATATATTTTCCTCAATGAAGTTTAATTTTTATATTGAAATGTTTATTCTAAATTTTTTTTATGAATGTAAATATTATAACTTCGTTATACAAATAAAATTAATTTTTATAAATTAAAAATATTTTTAATTAATGTATTTGTACCCTAAAAAAAAATGTGTAATGGTAATATACAAAAAAAAGTTTAAAAAAACTATTACAAAATTGGTGGAGGTGCTAATATATTATATTTATTTTTGTAATATTTAATAAACTTTAAGATGAAATGTCACATTTTGTAAAAGATACAACTCGCAAATTATTAAGTTCTAAGGAAAATATTTACATTCATATCTCTAATTGACAAATGTTTGTATGTATGTTTGTATATATGTTTCTGCCCTATCTCCTCCTAAACCCCTGAACCGATTTTGATGAGAGTGGTGTCATTTTAATTGGTTCATCCCCTATTTGAGAATAGGCAAGTTTCATCTTTCTACGATTTTATCTTGGTTCTCAAAAATTTGAAAAACTATGTTAATAATGCAAACGTCAAAAATAAACTTAGATAGCTATGAAAAAAATGAATGAAAAAATAAATAAACAGCTGTCACAATATATTGCAAGTACATTTTTTTACATATATCAGTGCATTTACTTAAATTTTCTTCATTAAAATAAGAGTAAAAAGTACATTTCATTGATATTGTTGTATTATAAAAATTTTGTATCATGCCCAAACGAGCAAAATCTAATATAAACGGCAATAAAAAGACCAAGAGAATGAAGATGGAATATACGAATCTTTCGTCGGATAAAAAAGAAGAGCTTAAATCAAAAAATTTGTAATATATTATTATTATATTTACGTAATACTTTGTTTGGGGCGCGCGCGTGCGCGCGCCCTTTTTTTTTATATTTATATACTGTGTCTTTGTGTTGCGTTTGTTACTATTTTAGACTTTAAACGTGACCCTTTAAGGGTTACGGGTTTCCTAGTTAAATATTTATAATAAAATAAAAACAAAAGTTCAAACTCACCCTGGCGACATTTCCATACAAGCACATCAAATTGAACAGTTTATCGGTGTTGGTACGTAGAGGATCCAATCCGTATACCATCAGTACAGCACCCTGCTGTTGATGCGGTGGTAAATACGCACCGGGTGTCCTACCATCCGGTACACCAACCGCACCACGTCCGTCACGGTAATCGGCTGCAGCGGGTGGTGGTGGTGCACCCTTCAATACGTTACGATAACCGTCATTGGAACCAGGCGGGCCGTAGGGATCGCCGTATCCACCGCCGCCAGGACCACCTGGATTCGGACCACCACTTGAGGGGTAATCATCGTAACGGGGCTCTGTTGGGTAACCACCTAAGAATGAGTGGATTTGAGAGTTATCTAGTATTCATTGTGATATAGCAGCATTTGATTTAGATATAGCTAAGGTAGACTTATAAAAAAACAAAAAAAAATTCAGTAAAGCTAAAATCGATAAGTTTGTATATATATATATATATATATATATATATATATATATATATATATATATATATATATCTATATATATATATATATATATATATCTATATATATATATCTATATATATATATATATATATCTATATATATATATATATATATATACCTATATATATATATATATATATATACATATATATCTATATATATATATACCTATATATATATTGGACCATTAAAATATAGTAAAAAATATTATGTTAAAATTCTCATATGTATTATTCAAATTACAATACAGACTATTTTTTCTTAGTATTCTTCAAATCTAATTAAAAACAAAAAAAAATATGTAACATAACTAAACTTAATTTATAAAACACTCAATATAAAGAAATTTAACTGTATTAATTTGGATCAAATAATATTAAAAAGTATTACAGAAGTTTCAAATAAATAAGTAATAAGTCTTGAAAAATCAATAACAGTTATTAAAATTAGAAAATTACAAATATTGAGAAAGTTTGCGAGTATAAAGTAGCTAAATTGGTGATGAAAGACAGAGGTTCTTATGCAAAATAGAAAAGCAACCACAATCCTCCTTCCCCCTCTACCAATCTTGAACACCGAGAGACAAAGCCCTTTTAATTGAAGGGCGGAGCCACCCCCCCACATTCCTACCCGCAAAATCCCTGAATATTTATGTTCGACAATAATTGCCTAACTAAATTGTGATCATTTTCCGAATAAATTTTGCATTTCTTCTGCATGTTTAATTACAAAATGCATTTTAATATAGATATATATTGGTTAAACACGATCACTAAAAAAACATTTTAAATTATACATTATTCAAATATCGGATGTTATCTGTATTTTGGATGTATACAGTGTGTTCCCGGATTGAGTTCACTATAGGTATAATTGGTAAACAAATTCAGAATTTCGTTTTCATGTTTTGGGATTCCACCCTGCTTTGCCTGAAAACAATTTTAAGAATATTTTTAGTTTTTTAAAAATTAAGGCGGCCAAGAAAAATATAAAAAACTATTTTATATTCAGGTAAAGTGCCTTTTTGGTCAATATTACGGCATAATGTTCTTGAGAAAAGTTGTTCAGAATATGAAATTATGGCTCTGTGCAAAATTTTAAAAGATTAGTTTAAAAAAAAAATGTGTCTAACGCATGTTGTTCAATAGTCGGATTTATCTGCATAGTTTAGACGTATTGTTCTCCTATGTTCCTATGTTCTGTCAAACAGTTCTTGTTTGATTACTATTATTAAATTTAATTATTTATCCTTACTATAAATAAGTTATAAATATGTACACCTTCTGTGTAAAACTCATTAATTATAATTATAGTTGAACGTAAAGTGACACATTTCCCGTACTTTATTAAGTTATTACATTATTTTTCTTTGTATTTTTTTAGACTTCCAAAACATTAAAAAAGTTTAATACTTCACTTATTTTTTACAACGGAACATTCAGTATTAACATCAAATATTCAGCCGAACAGACCGAATATCGAATAATTATAATTATTAATGTAAATTTACATTGATTTTTTACAGTGTAGACCTACAGAACATACCATATTTATAACAGAAAAAAAATAATTGTTGATTGTAATCTTTGAACTCATAATATGAATAATCAATTTTGTTCATTAATTTTTCTCCTTATTATTAAATATTTAATAATTCAATTTTAATATCTAAATACAGTAGAACCCCGATTATCCGTGCGCGCATTATCCGGGCGGCGGATTCTTCGTGCGGCATTTTTAAAATGTCATCCGTGCGCGGATTATCCGTGGCTGACGGCCAGAGGTTAGCGCATGAACGCTGAATGCACCGTGCAGGCGTTCGCCTCGGGAAATACCCGAGTTCGGCTCGAGAAATCCTCCGTTTATGTGTTTACTTATTATTTTCGCCAACTGCCGACCGACTCGTTAGTTAAACGTAAACAGACATTCGTTTGACACATGTATTTGTCTGAATAAATTATTAAAAAAAATAAAAATGAGGTCTTTGGATTATCCGTGTTTTCGATTATCCGGCGAAGGCTCGGTCCCGGCTGGCCCGGATAATCGAGGTTCTACTGTAGTTGCATAAATATCAAATAACCATTATCAACTTTTAATTCAATAGATTATTTTAATGAAGAAAGCAATAAGTTCTAATAAATAATAATTAATATATGCCCTCGGTAAATATGAGGTAAGCACAAAATTATTTGTCTTATATAATCTGAGTTAAGCGAGCCGAGAAGTGTAAAGTTAAATTTCATGTTTAAGTATATAATATATGCTTAGTCAAATAAACAGTCATATATACATACAATATAATTTTGCATATATGTGTTAGGTTGATAACTTTTCTTAACAAGATGTTGCCCTCCTTGCTAATGTAAACAAGGAAAATATTGTAAATTAACAACTTAGCTAATATAGGTTTAAATTTCGGGTAATTTCGACCTAGTTGAGTTTCATATACTTTAGCTGTTTCGCTGTTGAAACATTCGTTATTATTAATTGAATTGTATAATTTTGCTAACGAGATACTAATTCGTTTCTGGCGAGATGAAAATTTTAATTGCAGAAATTATTTGGTACCGGGAATTTGTTAATGTAGCAAGTAAGATTGCAAAACGCTAGAAAAATTTTAACCAATTCGGTTCGCGGTTTTCAATATTTTGTCGATTCGGTTTTAATAATAATAATAATGTTTATTACTCTACAGAATTAATTACATTCCTATTACAGAGTAATATTTAATGTTACAAAGAAAAAATATATATAAATCAGCATAGATTTGAATACATAACAAAACAGAATAAATACAATTGTGAAATTAGCTAAAGTACAAAGTTAAAAATAATTATCAATATATGGATGCAAATCTTTAATACAATTTTTAAATTATGTATATGATATATGAAATATATTTAGCCTAAGTTGATAATAATTATAAAGTTTGCATATAAAAATAATTGAAGAATACTTAGATAAGTTAGTGCGAGCAAAATTAATATTGAATGTTACAAGATTTCGTAACACTTTTCGTTCCGCTTTAGCATAAAATGAAAATGAACATGTATAATTCTGTAAATATGTGGCATATTTTTTATGTCAAGACAGTTTTGTTTTTATTTACCATGACTACAGTAGTTGTTGTTATAAAAAATTTTCCATTCCACTAATTTATTTAATACTATGACGGTTCTGTAGTGGCCACAGCAGACTTTTTTTTATTACAATTCAATTTTCAAACACACTCTTAGGTATTTGTCGATATCAAATTTTTTTATGTTAAGAATAATAAATACAAATAAATTTAGTTTTTGAATTCTTACATAAAATAACTATTTTCCAAACCAAATTTATCTTGTAAATATATTGTTAAATGTAAATATGCGTTCGTATAAATTTAAATAACAAATAAAACCGTGCGCAAATAAAAAATAAGAGAAAAGCAAAAAAGGTGTGAAAGAAATAAATTGTATTTGAAAATTGAGCTGATGTCACTAGACAACCAGCATGGGATACATTTTACATGATTGCATTGCTTCGCTCAATCGTTATATATATATATATATATATATATATATATATATATATTCAAAAATTCTTTTGAACTTTCCTTTGTTTTTTGATGCTTACTCAACAATTTTGTTTATTTCCCTTCTCCATTATTTTTTAAAAAATTTAAATAACAGTTTAATTATTATTTTTATGGACTTATGAATATACATATAACATATAATTTTATACGTGTAATATTTAACATAAACTTACTTCTGTAGGTCCTGCAACTCAATATTTTTTAGGTTTTTAGTCAAAATTTCTACGTAAATTCATTTTACAGTTTATCTACCATTTAGTGCACAAATCTCTTTGAAGGTAAAATCAGGCCAACCCTGCTGAGAGCAATAATAATTAATTCATAATACACAAAATTTATGTATTTTTGTTTTTAAACTTTTCACTAGAAAACCAATAACTTGTACCAGAAAAATGTAGTTCTGTTATATAAAATATTAAATAAATGTAGAAATACTCGAAAAAAATATAATAAAACACTTTTACAAAGAACACATAACTAGAAAATTTAATTTCGTGAATATATAAATCATTTGTTTCATGTTTCCACTTGGCATTTGATATTTGAATGAATAAAACTTTACAACATTTCTCTCTCTCTCTCTCTCTCTCTCTCTCTCTCTCTGTTGTCATGCTTCTCTACAAAATTTCAATTGGTACTTTAAAATTCCATTTATCATAAGTACGAATTTAAATTTACATCATTCCCGTTCTGTGAACATGATGGGGGGTTGGGGGGGGGGGGAGAATTGCTCTAAAAAAAGTATCCAGTATACCGTCGCACCATCATACGGTAAAAGTTTTAACTAAATTTCAAGATGGCGATGATGAAACAGCTGTTTCCTGTAGGATTTAAATTAAAATATGTAAAATAAACATGTAGATGAAATAACAACTAGCATTGCTTTTGTTTCAAATTATAGACAAGTGTGGTGATGTAAATTAGAAAGACAAGAGATTATTATTATTATTATAAATATATTTTCTGTAATTAACAAAATATTGTATATATTTGTAGTTTTTAATTATTTGTTTTCTGTAAAGTTTTTTTGTTGTACTGAGAATTCAAATTACTACAATTAATTTAATTTAATTACCACTATTTTTCTGTTATCTTTGGCACTAATAAAATTTTATAACATTTTGTAGTATGTACTGCATGTCATGACTGCAATTTTTAATAGTTGGTTTTCTTTTTATTGTTTCATTTGTAATTTATTTTATTATAAACACTGAAATATCTGTGCTAGGTAGAATATTAAATTTTATGTTTTCTCTGATAATCTGATGTAAAAATATATAAAAAATTGTAAACTTTATAAACTTACATAAGTTACAAAACAAGAATATGGCATATGCGCAATAATTTTATGTTTACATGGTACAGTTCCCCAAACTAAAATATTATATACATTTTAACTTATTTATAACTAGGAGAAAGATGAAACTGCCATTCTTAACTGTAATATTAATTAGTAAATTTATTTCTAAACATTTAAAGGAAATAAACACAATTTAAAAACACAAAAACAATGGTTGATAAAAATGTAGTAACTATGAATCAACTGCAAAAAAAAACAATAAACAAAATTAACGTAACTATTAGATTTTCAAACATTTTAAACTTAACTCAAAAAGAATCAGAACTTCTTCGTATTCTTAAAAATTATTTATTTAAATCAACATATTTTTTCATCAGCTTGTCTTTGTATATCAAAAAATTCACAAAAATATAATGAAATAAGCAAGCAATATTTTATAACTATTTAAGCAAAAATAAATAAAAAATATGTACAAAAATAATATATAATTTTTTGTTAATTGCACTTTTGTGTAATTATAATAATTAGTTTTCTAAATATTTCATCTTTAAATAGGAACGTCTCAAAAAATATTTATTAGTCTAAACATATTTCTGTTTATAGTGTTACTAAATTTGTATTTCGCGCGCTCGAGTACTAATGACGCAACTTGGCGCCAATTTCAAACTATATTTTTTCACAAAAATTCAAAATGTGAAACGTCCCCATTAAAAAAAATTAATCTCACACACGTCAACAACATTTTAAAATTAAGAATTAAGAATTATTCTTGAGAGTATTTTATAATCATTAAAACGTCAGTTGTGTTAGAAAAAGATATAGGGGGTGGAGATAAAAGCGTCACAATATCGATTGTCTTTTATTTTGTATTATTCTTTTTTAGTTTGTTGGTACCTAGTTCGTGTGTGAGTATTTTGTTGTTGTGATGATGTTGATGATGTGATAGTACCAGTGTCGGATGTATTCGGCCATCATCGGGTACAACCGATGTTGTACCGTTGCTATGGAGACGCGAACGCCATGTTGAACAATAGGGTTTCCAACGGACTACTTTGCTACGTTGGTGTCCTACAAATTATTCATACAAGTTTTATACAATTATCCCATCAAGAAAATTATTATTATTATTATTTTTCGTGTTTATATTTATGTTTATGTTCAAATATATATTTTAAAATAAATATTATTTGACTGTTTTTTTTTTTTTTTTTTTAATATTTTAGATGTTTAATTTATCCTCTTATTTTATAAGTTTAAAAATCTTAATTCTAAGAAAGGTATTTTAAAAAATAAATTATATTTATTGTATATCTAATTATATATCTATCTTTATATATAAAGTTTTGTGTTGAATACATTTTTTTGTCGAATAAATATTGAAACAGCTTTTTAAATTTTTCAACTTAAATTAACTATTCTGTGCAAAAGTATACACATAGCGTATTATATATATTAATATATAATACGCCATGTGTAATTAAGAATATAATATATACTAACATTTTTAGATTTATAGACACATCATGTAATGTACTCGACTGGATTAAATTCATGAGTTTTATCATGACCAGTCAAAATATAAAAAATGCATTACTTTGTCGTTGATCTTATGGCGCAGTTGCCGCGAAAGCAGAAGGTCCCGGGTTCAAACCATGGCAAGGTCAATGCATTTTTCTTCATTTAAAAATTAACTAATGCTTTAATTAGTTCATCAAAATAAATTAATGGCGATTTAAACAAAAACAAAATAATATAACCTAGTATATTTCTTATTTTGTGAGTAAAAAATAAAGCTTCTTTATAGCACAGTATGTTCAAAAAGTTCGTAGACTAAGATTATATTTATTTCTTTTATCTTGTATCATTTTCTTTACTGTCTTATAGTCATTTAATAAAGTGTTGTTCATTTTTCAGACCGTACTAAATTACCGGACATTTTTGTTTTGTTTTCAAAATTCAGTTAAATTTTGCAAATATATTAAAGACTTTTTTATACATTTTTTTCAATGTATATTTAATTTGTTTAATTAGAAATTTATACTTTAAATTTGTTTTTAGTTTTTTCAAATTCTCAATTTTGTGGTGAAAACAATTAAAATGTTATAAAGAAGTTTTATGAAATAAAGTAACTATTTCTATGATTTTATATTTATTTTTAATTTTACTATCAATATGTAAATGTTACAGTCGTGTAAGTTGTAAGAATATTTTTATAACATTAAAAAATCTTTTGTTAAATATCCAACAATAATTTAAATAATTTTTATTCAATTTTTATATACAAAATAAAAATTAGCCAATTTAAAGTTTTACGAGTTCTACAATAATTAGATTTGTCTTAATAGTTTGCATTTAAATATATTACAAATAATAAAAATATCATAAGGAAATAAGAAAAATATAATCCTCAATCTTAAAATTTACTTTAAAAAAACCTTTACATGTATATATAAAAAAAACTAAATTTACATATGGAAAATTATTTGCAATAAATTTTCTCTTCAGTAGAGTTAAAGTTCTTGTACATAAACATAAGTAATATGTATATACAAGAATTTGCTGAAAGATCCAAGTAGGTAAAACAGAATAAAACAAAATAAAATGTTTATGTGCGAAATAAACACGTGTTTTCGTAAATCGTTTTATTTCATATATTTAATTGTCGTAGATGTTGAAATTTATAGAAATGTTCTTAGTAAAATATGTATGTGTATATATAAAATAGATAGAAAACTAACTACGAAATGTGGTCCATATATTCGTAAGTATTTTCATATATTATTTGGGCCAGTATCATAAACTCACACGCTTTCCACCTGAATTTTAAATGGGCATTCCGCCAAACAGAACGCAAGATGTGTTTATTTTACACATTTCTTCTCTGTTTTATGCAGAGATGGTTTTAGAAAATATTTCGTAAAATATAGAATATGTTTCAAGTTCATATTACTATTATTGTACATTGTGGGAAAAAAATTAGACGTCTTCATCAGGAAAAATGATATAAATGATATTTATAGTAAATAAACAGCACATGGAAACAAGTTACTAGGCAATAAAATAAGTAACTAGATTTTTTTGTATCTATTTTCATATTCATAAATTAGAAATGCTATATAGAGGTAAAATTTGTTTAGTCATGATATTATTGTTGGTATAATTACATACTTTTCTAAATTTACATAAAGGATGTATTTTGGAATGAATGAATTATACTTAAAACATTTCATTAGTATTATTACACAAAATATGTGCTAAGTTACTTATCTAAAAATTACAGAATTTAGAATTACAGAAGTAGAGATATAGAATATTTATGGTACAATAAAATTACAGATTTTTTATAGTTAAATTTTACTACTATTTTTTTGTAATTTCGCTTTTTTTTTTTTTAAGTGTTTTCTTTATTTTGTGAAAGAACCAACTGGTTCTATTTCGAATTTAAAAATATTTGTTTTTGTAAGTAACAAAAAAAAAATACATTAAAAATTGTTATAAATCGTTTATTATCCCTTTATATTTATGTCATTCAACTGTTACATTTCGATAATGTAACCAGATATTTGTGCAGATCAAATATATTTAAATAAATTTTACTTGACAAAATATTTCATATCATAAAAGAGCATGCATTCAATTGGAGGTGTATTTGCATTTCCGAAAGATCATAGAAAGAAAAATATAAAAATACATACATTTGTATCCTTCGGTAACATATATTCGGAATGAGTGAGTGAGAGAGAGCGAAATATATCTAGGTTAGTAATGCAACCTTCGGCCGAACGTCAATCGTTCTGAAATGCAGCCAAAAAGTGCACCGTGAAAATAAATAGAGCATAGGTATACTTTACTTTTGCTACTTTAATATCCCTCGTTGCGCTCTGCGACTTAGACGTTAATACTAAATGACTGCACATCACCCGATTAAATACGGAAATGCAACAGACAACTGTTCACAATTTGTGTACTTTTCAAATCGAAAAGTTTCAAAGGTTGCGGTAGTGTTAGTTCAAATTATTTGCTCTACTATAAAATTTTAAAATGATTTCTCCTCCCTAAAATAGAATATTTAACACAGTAAAAAATTTTCTGAACGGATTTATGTTTTAGTTCTGTATTAATTTTTAGTTCTTCATCAGGAAAAATGATATAGTAAATAAACAGAACATAGAAACAAGTTACTAGGTAAAAAATAAGTAACTAGATCATAAAATTTATAAATGTTTAATTAATGGAAGCCAAATTGTATTTAAATCATTAATGAGTCTTACAATTATTACAGTATCTTCAACATTAACAGTAAATTGATAAAAGAAGCAATAGAAATTTATAAAGAAAAATATAACTTCAATCAGTGTGAAGGCACTGAACTATAAGATAAAAAAATAATGTTAATTTAAAAAAAAAAAAAAACAATTTAATACAATTCGAAAACAAAAAAAAAAACCTTCCAAGAATGCAACATCGCCCATTATATATGTTTTACCTTAAGAAAAAAATCTCATATATGTATTCTGCAGTCATAAATAAAATCTTCCTACACACATGACTTGAATGAAAAGACTTTCCAGCTAAGGTATCTTATAAATTTTGAAATTTTAATACAATTTTCTTAGCCGTAACACTAGCACAATGGTGTGCATGTAGTTCTAGACTTTCAGAATGAAATACTCTCTTCGCTCAAATGTGTTGTTTGTGAAAATGCTTCTTCGTCTACAGTCACGACATCTAGTTTAACCAGCTAGCTATATACAGAGAGTCGGTATATGATATTGCAAAGATAGCAAAGATTCCTTTCAGGATTACTATTTTATAGAGAATTTATATTTATGTGCACAGATATTTTCTTCAGTTTTTTTTTATCTTATTTTTAAATGATATATTTGTTGATAGTACACAAATTTTGATTTGACAAATTGCTAAGTAAGAATAGTAGAAAATATTAAAGGGAGACACCACCTTGATACTTTAAAAAGAAATCTAATGTGTTAAAACGGTTTACCGATATTCGAACTTTTGGCGGAGTCACAGCGACCAATAAAGTCAGCATTAGACTGCGAAGCTAATCTTGTAAAAAATTCAAATTATAGGCCAAAACTTTATAATAGTACATTGTAAAAAAATATAATATAAATTTATGTAATTTTACATAGCTTTTAACAGTAAAATAGTAACATTATATAGTTTTACTGTGATAATTTACGTAATATTACATGTTTTATGATAAAACTACATAAAATTTTTCCTGTGTAGCTAGTAATATGCCTTGAAAATATTTTAATTTAATTCTCTGTTATAGCAGTCAATCATCAAATATGATATAAAATTAATGCAATTCAAAATACATTTACAATGAGAACAAAAGAGACATTCTTATAAACTTTTACAACTTTCATTCTAAAAGTATTATCCTTCCTGACATTTGAAATGAAATTATATTTTCGTTAAAATCTCAAGATAAAACCTTACTGAAAGAACAATAATATAAAAAAAAAACTGAAAATAGACATTTATCAATTAACTTCAAGAAATAAATACACAGCGAAAAATCCAAGATAAAAATGAAAGAAAACACTTCTTTTATAATCATAATATTTTTCTTTTTTTTTCCTAACTTCTCTTTTTTCTATCAACAAATTCAATTTCTTCTCTCTTTTCGTACGAAAACAAAATTGACGAAAGAAGTGAAAATATTAACTAGATTATATTGCTCTTGGCGACGAGGCATTTTTATTTATTCCATATTTACTGTGTGGGTGTGTGTTGAGTTTAGTTTTGTCACAAAATATGTGGACATATTGTATATGACACCTGTGTCTCCAAGGCTTAGATTTTCTTTTCGCTTTTGTAAAAAAAATTTGGTTTATCGTAAGTAGGAAAATAAGGGTAAAAATGTATTTTCTCTTTGTAAATATTGCTCCTTATAATGCAATTATAATTCATTCACATTTATAACATAACTTATTCTTCAAAATAATAAATACTGATTTAATTTAAAAAAAATAATACAATAAAAAGGCTTTAAGATTAAGTTCTGTTTATATTTTAATAAAAAAAATTAACGTTTCGACGTACTCGACGTAGGTACATCATCTTGATTTTAATAAAACATCTTACAGTCAGTTTCATAAAGAACACTTTAACTAAAGTCGACTTTAAACTGACCAAAACACATTCTTTTATTGATAAATAATTTTCTTGTTAAAAATTTGGAAAGTTAACAAAGAAGCATTGTTTTTTGACAACAATAATAATTATGCCGACAAAATTTTAAAACGATTTTTTTTGCCGGTTTAATGTGAATTTTAATTAAAGTATTTATTATAAAATCGGCTGTTAATATAAAACATTAATTTAATACAAAATTTAAAAAATTAATATATTTTAAAGTATTTATTTAATAAATATTAGAATTGTTTTTAGGATTATTTATATTTTAGAATGTTAAATGTAATAAAAAGTATTTAATTTATAAAAATAGTTTATATTTGATACATAATAAAAGCAAAAATCAATATTGAAATTTTGATTACTTTCAATTAAAAGTGCTCTAAAAGAGGTTATTAATTGTTTTTCTTTTAACCAAAAAAAAAAGGCACAAGATAATAAATATTAACTCAAAATTATTTTTGAATAAGAATTTTGTATAAAATTTTTATCCTAGCGTACATATTACATCGTCAACATTTAAAATATTTTTCATAAAAAGGCTTGAAATAATTTTATTAATTATAAAATAAATCATTTCAATGGTATTTTAATTTCATATAAATCAGTATAAAACTCATAATTAATATTTATTTTATTATCTTCGAAATGCAGACAAATATAATTCAATATTATTTTTTTTACGAGACCTAAATTCGTTCGTAAGATATATAAATTGATGACATTCGCTTTTCAGTATCATTTTCAGCCAGATTATTATTACCATCGTTTTCCTGAAAAATGCAGACGGTAGCGAAATAAAAATTAATTGTCCTTTGTTATAAGATACTTCTCCTATATCACAAGGAAAAATAACTACTTTTCAAAAAGGATCTTCCTTCGTCGACGAAAAGAAATATATATATTCTTATTGATAGGACCATATATTTTATTTTCCCGTTTTTAACATTAGAGGGGAAAAAGATACAGTTTCTATCCCTATAATACATCAGTTAGTTTTAACACAGTGATCCGTAATAGAAACCGAAAATAATTTATGTTGTTGCTAACATTTTTCTCAGATTCTATTTTCAATTTTTTCATTCCTTTTTTCTTCTTCTTTTTAGAGAACAATAGTCTATTCCCGATGTCATAATGCGAAGAATAGATAGAGGATTGTTTTCCCTAAACGATTTTCTTGTTTCAGGAAAAGTTTCCACACAATGCTTGGGGTTTCATAAATTTCAATAAAGTCCTGAAGACTAAAACGAACTTTTTCCCCGAAAAGGAGGCTTTGAACAAAAGATATTTCAGAGGTTTTTTAACATTGCATATAATAGTGTTATTTGCAAGTTTTGTGTTGTTATCCAGTTTTGTCCTTATTATATTAGGATAATAAACTGATTGTGTTTAACTTGATAAGAGCTTTTTAATGTATACGATGTTAAAAGTAAAGCTAATATTCTTTACACATACACTGTAAAGAAAATAGTAAAATTACAGAAAAAATTGTAGTACAATTTTACAATAAATTATCTGTAATTATATTTTACCATAAATATTCTGTATTTGCATGTCAAAATTCTGTAATTTTTACATAATTTATAATAATCATATAAAGTAAGTAAAAATAACCTAGTAAGTATGTAAAATTGATTACTATCTGCAAATTGCGTCACATACTTAATGTGGAATTACATATTGTTGGTACAACTTCTTAAATTACGTAATATTACAGCTTGCATATTAATATCTGTAATAATTCATCAAAATAATGAGACTTAGTACATATTTTGTGTAATAATACTAATAAAATATTTTAAGTGTAATTCATTCATTTCAAAATACATCATTTATATAAATTTAGAAATGTATGTAATTATACCAACAATAATATTATAGAACTAAACAAATTTTAGCTATTTACGGAAAATTCCTAACAGCAAATATACTAAGAAACTTTACTAAAATAAATTGTGCATATGTATAATGCATATGTACTTTTCCATCCCATTGGTAATATCATATTACATAATGATTATATATTTATAATTTTTTACCTTCAAAAATCATCTAAATATTAAAAATTGTAAACATTTAAACTGAACTGAAATTAAAATATTTCCAGTCTAAAATATTGCGAAAAAAATTTTACTTATGTGCTTTTCTAAATATAGACATTTTTAAATACAATTTTTAATAACGAGTATTGCTTAAACTGATAAAAAGGGTACGCGTAGGATATTTAATTCCTCTTTTATAGATCAAATAGGCTGTGCATCGTCCTACACAAGTTTTCTATGTATTTCCGCTCTCAGAGAAATGAAACGTTTGCAATTATTATAGTACTTGCTATTTTTTTATTTCGTGTTTCGTTTTTTTTTTTGCGCATTAAAGTGATTTTATAAATTTTTTAAAAGTTAATGTACGCTTGTGGTTTATCATCAATAATAACTCTTTAAATAATGTACGATATTTATATTTTTTAAAACCAATTAAGTATTTAGTTTCAGTCTTTGCTAATAAATTTATTGCTTTAAATCATGTATAATAAATTTTATTAAAAAAAAAATTATTGTAAAAACTTCAAAGTCTGTAATCTATAACGCAAAGATTAAAATAACCCTGTAATTGTTTTATAATATTGTCTTTCCTATAAAGTGCACTGTAAAAAAAAATTAGGTAATTTTACACAAAAACCTGGGGCACCTAATTGACACCATTTTAATATGTAAAATTTACAGACATCAAAGAAAATTTTTACATATGTCTATGTGAGGGGTAGATGACTCCTTAAAACAATAAATAATTACAAAAATCAAAAACACGTCAATTTTATTTTTAATTGGGCTATCTTAATATAAAAGAAAATTAAAAAAAAATTACATAACAATTAAATATGGAGCTCTTAAAAAAAGATGGTATTCGTTAATTTACACTTTTATTCTAGAATGCATAATTTTCTAAAAAAAAAAAAATAAATTTTAGTTTAAACTTTGGTGGTGATTTTTATCCACTAAACCTTGACGGTTGACAATAAAAAAAAATACGTGTCGCTTAGTTTTTAGTGCTCAACTTGAATACCAAAGCTTATTTAAATCTACGATGAACACTTCGATATGGTTTCTTGTTAGAATATTTTCCTAGAAAATTAGCAAATTTAAATACTATAAAAATTAGCAACTTTTAAATTATCACCAGAAAATTTCCACAAATTCATCTACGTATCAAACTAAAAATAATCTAACCAATTATATTTATTTACTCTTTACAATATATTCAACAGAAAAATACTGAAATACTGTCATGCCGAAATTTTATTTGCAGTTGAAAATAAATTTATATAAAATGAAAAATCAATATAGTTTCACGGGCATTTTCCATCGTTGAAACCTGGTTTCCTATCTGGTCAGGGCCTGACGTCACTGATGAAAAACTTCGTGTAATTGAAAAATTTAATTTTAACTCTAAAATCACATTACGATGGTAGGTTGCAAGAACAGAGAGCGGGGGCCCGGGCTTTTACTTTTTGAACAAATGAGAAAGAAATTCAATAGAACATTTTTATTACATGTGTAATGAAGTAGAAACTTTTGCACCGACAAACTTCGTTAAAAATTCTTCAGAATTTTTATTTTAATTTCGTTAGGTTTTTCTTGGCGAGCTCATTAATTTATATTCAAATAAAATGTTTCTGTAATTATTAAAAAAAAAAACAGTTGAATGGCGACTCTTTGAACTAACTTTGGTAGAAACTAGTTAGGATATTTATTAATAAATCGACGTATATATATATATATATATATATTTTGGACTTTTAAATTTTTCCTTGCAGTTAAAAATCTACATAGTTATTTTAAAAATCCTAGAGAGGATAATAAATAGTAATCGCTTGAATGTATACAATATGTTAATTTTTGTGTTAAATTTAAGTAGAAATCAAAAATAACACAAAAATTATTATTCATAAAAAAATACGTTAGCAAAAATATGTCACGTTTCCAGTAAAATTTATCATTATTAAAAATGTTCTTTATCCATACATGTATTTTAATATCCTATGAATATTCATTTACATTTGTTTTAATATATGTACAAAAAGCGTAAATTAAAATGTCACATTCCTAGTTGTTTTATGAATGTGTTATAAATAAATGAAAGATATTATAATGTGATAATGTTTCACGTTTTAATATTTTTATAACATATTGTATGTTAAGTATACGTGTTATATATAATTTAAATTGCAAATAATATTTTATACAATTCTATATTCAATATTCAAGTGTGCTCGTATTAATAGATAGATTATGTTTAAAAATTTTAACTATATGATCAAGGACTGTCACAAATAATTAGTAAATTTAATAAATTTTGAAAAATATATTAGCCTCGCCGATATTCGAACTCGGGACCTTTTGCTTTCGTGGCAAACGTCCTACCAAGCAAGAGGTTCCCAAGTTTAAATTTCTGGTTTGAGATGAAACACATTTCAAAATAATTATAATTTGACAATAATTTTTGTATTAACTTGTCACAGTAATAATTCAAAAACACACTTAAGTAAGTAATGAACATCGTTATTTATCAAGAAATGTATATGATATAGAATAAATATATATATATTTTTTAAAAATTGTAGAAAAATATATAAAAAATAGATAAAAAATTTATAGTATAAATAAAATCTACGGTAAGAAATGATTAAAAGTTTAAATAGCGAAAATAACTATTTGCTTAAATGTCACAAGATACAACGGTAAGGCTTTTTCCAATTGACCTTTCATCCTTTATCAGCCATTGACATGACAATGACACAAAATTTATTGCAGAGAAAAATCAAAGGTAAAAACCTTCTTATTATATTACAACACAGTTTCGCGTGTTCGCAAATATTTATCGTCAATTGTTTATTTTCGTAAATAAATAATATTTTTAAAATAGAAAATCTTTACGATTACGTTCTGTAAAAATTTGAATTAAAAATCGACGTTTCGATATACTCTACGTGTATCATCATTAGGATAAAATATAAAGCGTTTTCCATTTTAACACAAGAGATCTGAAAGATTTTTACAATGTTAAATTATACAAATGACATAAATTTCCTGTAAAAATAATATAATTTTATAATTTTAAGTAAAATAATTGATTTACCATATTATATATGTGTTTTTACCGAAAAATTAAGTAAACTTATATAAAATATAAATATTTTTTATTCATAACCGAATTGTTTTTTTACAGTGTAGATAACTAAATAAGTTACTTATTTCTATGTTCTGTTTATTTATTGTATATGTCATTTATATAATTTTATGTGGAAACGTTGATTTTTAATTAAAATTTATTCTAAACTACATTCTAAAGGCTTTTATTTCAAGATAATGAGTTTTGAAAAATTTTTTACTGTTATTTATTTGAATATACAAAACTACACAAGAACAAAATTAACGTAACCTTAAATATACCTACAATTCCAAATATTCCATTAGAGAATACAATTTTATTACTACACTTCCATAATAATTCAAAATATCTCAAATATGTATAAATATGTATACATACAAGGTATTTGAAAATGTAAATTATGTTCCAGTCTACCTATTTATATTTTAAGTATAGCTATACATATCCCGAAATTATTAATATCATTTGCTAGTAAATTCTCGCTGGAATTGGTTTTATTAACATATAAAATTAATTATTATTTATATCTATAATTATATTAACATAAAATTTACGAGTTTTGTGTCGCATTACGTACAAATTACGCTGTTACAATATATTATTCAAAATTCACTGTTGAATTTCGAAATAGAGTAATTTTTTTCCGTTTCAGCTTTCATTTGACCAAAATAAAAGAATGAATGTATTAATCAAAAAAAAGAAATATTAATCTCTATATTAAAACCTAATCCTATAATTTACTCTAATTACTATATTTTCTTAAGTCGAACGTGTTGAGATAAAATCTAAGAAATTAAGACGTATTTTAACGAAAATATAATTGAATTAAATTGTTTGTGAACAAGTTGTAATTAAATTTGTATTCGTAAGTTTTCTGAAAATATAGTTGATTTTATCAGAAAATGTTATAATTTGATGAAAAACTTACGGAAAATAAGTTTTTCAAATTATATATATATATATATATATATATATATATATACAGGGCCGTATTTATGCATAGGCTACATAGGCTGCAGCCTATGGGCCCGCACCACAAAGGGGCCCGCACCACACGTTTCAAATTTAAAGTAAATAATTGTTTAATCGATAATCTTTTAAGTATTTTACTTAATTTTTCATAAAACAGAATATTCTAATAACCCGACTTGCAACCAGTGACAATACACTTCACTAGTACACAGACAGCTTCAATAGTACTAAGTGTAAGCGCAAACCAATTAGCCACTAAGATTATTTGATATTTTCATTTCTAAGTTTATTATTTATTTTTTTAAATACTTTATTTTAATTAAATATGTGTAAGTAAAATTTACTTGTTTGTTACATTCTTTTTTTATCTTGCATTTTCCTACCATGTTTATTTAAAATTATAAAATTACAACCCCCCCCCCCCTTAAGGGCCCGCACCACAAGTTTAGCCTAGGGGTCTACAGATCCTAAATACGGCCCTGTATATATATATATATATATATATACATATTAGGGTGGTTCTTATTTTGGCAAAGTCGGAAATTTGTTGCTCCCACACGCCAAAATTATTCGAAATAAATAAAAAAAATGTCCATACACTTCCCAGACCTCTCAGATGATATTAACCCGTGCCTGTTGAAGGCTCAAAATTTGCATTTAGCTTAAATGGGGAAATCGCCTTTTTAGACATTTTGGGATATAACTTTTATTGTATTTACTTTTAAAATATTTCAAAATAATCACCAAAAAGCTAATAAAATATGCTTTTTAGTAGTCCAAAATTCATGCCATTCCGATGATTATTAACGGAGAGGTGTGAATTTGAAAAATGTGATTTCTGACTCAGAAAAAAGCTATAATGATTCTTAATCATCATAAATTTAAGATATATTTTTTACAGTGTATAAATACCAAATACACTCAAGACTTGTCCAAAAATCTTGATTCATATCACAAATGTTTCTCAAGTGACTGAAAAAATTTGACTCGACAAGACATTTCTTCGGCTAATTTAATTGCATGTTTAATTCAATCCTTAATTGACTTATCACTGACCCCGAAACCTTTCAATACCCTATTCTTAATTATTTAACCAATAGGACACAACCGAACAACAATAAACTTGCTAATAAATCATTGGAAAGACGGAGCAGCGCGTAAATCGTCCAGGGCCTACTTAATTTGTTTGGTAACGCGGCCGCGAACAAAGATGGAACAGGCTACTAGATCAGGGAAAGGACCTTCAGAAACAAAAGACTACCTATTTTGTCCTTCCTCAAACCGAACAGAATAGAATAGGAGAAAAAAAAAGAAACCTCTTAATGGAACCCTTTTTTCGGTTAGACAATGAAGTGATCAGGTCTCGTCGAAAGTGTCAAGGTAGGAATACTATATAGTATAGGTGGTGCTAAAATCGATGTGATTCGTTTGTTTTACTAATTCTAGGTTCGATTGTGCTTTGTTTGAAAATGGACGCTATTCGTTATTCGTTTGTTTTTTTTTTTCATTTCAAATTAGGTTTTTCTATGTTTTTTTATAAAATGAAATTCCACGTGAAATAAAATGCATAAAAAATCATTTTCTGCTCCTGTTAAATAACGTATCTATACATGATATAAATCCGTCTGTGTAGAAAGAGGGTACTATGTTACTAGTTCAATAAGGATATTATTATACAGTAGTTAATATATAATACTGGTGGCAGCACCAAACATAACTACAACGTCAAGTGTATTTAATCTGACATTTTCGGCCACCATAATATTTCGTAAAGTATTAAGTTAATTCATTATTTAATTTATTAATATTTAAATTAATTAATTATTGAAAATATCTGAAGAACCGCAAGATATACAATATGTACCGCCAGATTTGTCAGAAATTGAATATTCGACCAAAGAAACACGATCAAGTGTATTTAATTTTCTCCGGCGGCTATATTAAAAATTATTACGTCAATTTAAGTTAACTGACAATTACATTGTTTATTTTTGCTTGAATTTGAATTTGATTATTGACAATGTGTGAAGAAGTACAAGAAATAGGCAATGTATACTATCAAAAGCCTAAGCTTTTTTTATTTTAATAAAATGAGTTCTGAAAGTTTTCTACATATTATAGAATATTTGTTTTATCTAAAAAAAAGTGAAATAAATACAAATTTATATAAATATTTAGATAATCAATTATTTATCATTTAAATTTGAATATAATGTGAAACAATTTGTCTAATTTGCACGATATAGTATCTTCTAAAATAAAAACATTAGCTACATAGGAAACATCCTGTATATAAATATAGTTAAGCAAAAATCAGTAGGGCAAAATTCTATAAAAATTTAATTAAAAAAATTCTGAAATTTAATACCATCCCGCAAGCCAGTAAAACATATGGTTTGATAAATAAAAAAAAGAAATATTAGCTGATATCACGAATGAAAACAAAATAGAACAGATCGATAACTAACGATTCGAAAGCCAAAGTTATATATTTTTAGAATTGCATGATAGTAAATGACATACCGGATACTGTATATACATCTAATAAATACAGTTTTATTAATTACTGATCAATATCGGCCATTTTTCATCATATCTAAACGGAATAATACCAATAAATATCGTTTCTGGTTTATCGAAAATAACAGCACAAATTTTGGTATCTTTAATTTACAAAATATACCGTGAAACTGGTTTTCAGAGCCGTGCTGATCGAAGAGGCGTCCGAAATTGAATAAACAAAAAAAAAATCATATTAAGAAAAAACATTTGCCTAAAAGCTAATTCAATTGTAACATAATAAAGAATTTTTCAGATCATATTATATTAACATAAAATATGTAGTTTTAGAATTAAGTTCTGTAGAATTTTTAATTAGAATGCGACGTATAATAACCAACCATATACAAAAATAAGTTACTATTAGTTAGTTAGTTACTATAAGTTACAAAATACAAGTAACTAGATTATAAAATTTATAAATTATAAACATAATAAAAAATCTTTCAGAACTCATTATATTAAAATAAAACTGCTCTAGTTTAAAGTTCTGTATTAATTAAACAAAATAAAACGAATTATTTTTTGTTTTATTTTATTTAATTAATACAGAACTACAAATTCTCTTAAATTAATTCTGTATTAATATTTATCAATAGTCGCCGTTTCGACGAACTCAACGTCCGTCTTCATCAGGAAAACTAGCACAAATGACATTTACAGTAAATAACAGAACATAGAAACAAGTTATTATCAGTTATAATATTATTTAATTGTCCTTTTCTCATTTTCAACAGAGCAGGAAAAATTAATAAATTTATACTTAAATATAAATAACAAAGCAAATTATATTTAATATAATACGTATGTTTAACGAGAATCTAGTTCGTATTATGAAATTCTTAAAATATTTCTCGCCTACATTGCGAGTTATAAAGATGAGTTAAAAAGACTGGACAGAAAAATAAATGTTACTTCTCATCTGTCAAATTAAGTTTGTCAAATGAATTTATTCAGTTGTATGACAGCATATTTTCGAAAATATAATCGCATATTTTGCGTTCATTAACACAAATTTTCGAAAATCCTTCTATTTGTTATTATATGTTTAGACTATATTTTAATGTAGGTATATTATATATTAAACAATATTATTTATGTTACCTATATATTAATATTTTGCATAAACTTTGCTAACTAAATATTCTATAAAATTAGAACAGATTATTGTCTATTGCAGAGAATCTCAAATGTCATTGGTTGATACAAGTCGTATAAGTATCAATAAAAGTCGCAAATTAAAGTTGTTAATTTTTTCGGTAAAAAAATCTCAAAAGTCAAATTAGTATAATTACAATACCTCCCCATCTATATGTGACGATCGTTGAAAATATCCGAAAATAACCATTAATTTTATAAACAAATAGTAGTACAAATTACAACAAAACTCAAATAAAATTTTTCGAAAACATCGTACAATATTTTATGCATCTGTCATAAACATTCACAAAAATATTTCTTTAATGTTATGCCAAAAAAAATCTCTTCGAGTATTTTATGAAAAAGAAAAGAGGGGACAAAATTAGCGGAGAATTCATCAATGAAAACAGAATAATCATTAGTTGAAAATATACGTTTTTAGATCTAATAAATATTCAATTTAATCATTTTCTAATTCATTAATTCAAAAGTACATTGAAAATTATTATTCATAAAACACTTACAGATTCACACACATAAAAAAAAATCATAAATGAAAATATTTTGGCATTTGATCAGAAAACAGTATAGAGGATCCACTGTGTTTATTTATATAATGAGTCACAGTTTTTGCAAAGCCTACGTAGATTTTTGTCAACATATGATGCATTTTCTATACACGTGCAATTTTCCTTCATATAATTACATATACACTGTAAAAAAAAGTTAACGTATTTTTAAAGAAAATATATTTAGCAACTGATTTAAATAAGGTTCTCATTATGACATTGATTATAAAATAATAAACAATTATCTGATACAGTTTTTCACAGCTGGACAAGCTACAGCTACAAGCTATTCTTTAAAAATTTATAGCTATAGCTAGAGCTATTTTTTTCCAAAAGTAGCATAAGCTGCAGCTATAAGCTACTACAAAAGTAGAAGTCTTAAGCTACTTTTTAAGTTACTTTGTAAGCTACTTTGTAAATGATGCAAACACCGTACTAAGAACTATACACCTTCTCTTTTTAGTCAAAATAATAATAAAAGCAACTACGTTAAGAAAAATAATGATTAAGTATAGAAAAGTGGCTGTAAACTACTAAAAATTGCTATAAACTACTAAAAGTAGCTATAAGCTTCTAAAAGTAGTTTTAAGCAACTAAAAGTAACTATAAACTACTAACAGTCAGTTTCATAATAAACACTTTAACTAAAGTCGACTTTAAGCTTTCAAAAAAGCTTTGTTTTATTGACAACAACAAATAATTTTACAATTAGAAGTGTAAAAAGTTAACAAAAAAGCATCGTTTTATTGACAATAATAATTATTATTGACTTAAAGGTGACTTTACTTAAAGTACTCATTATGAAACCAACCGTAAAAGTAGCTGTAAGCTACTAAAAGTAGCTTTATGTTTTAGCTACTATTTATAAGCTACTTGCAACAAACCCTGAAGCTACAAAGCTATATGCTAAAGTCATATCTAATTTATAATTATAAATCTAATCATTACGTTTAGTTCTTCCTTTTATTATTCCACATGCCATTTACTTCTAAAAATAAATTACTGAACAATAAAATTTCCTTTTTAATTCCACTTAAAAAAATATTCCATTTTTTACCAGAAAAAAATTCATTTAGAAACCACATTAATTTTTTTTAATAGCCACCCAGAACACCAAGTTTCATTAAAAAATTACTTGCATTTATTCCAGTCAACTTAATAAATTGTCCAATAATAACCAAGACGAGCGCAAAAAAAATATGGCGACATAGTAAAAAATACTTTTAATTAGCATTAAAAATGTCCATAAAATTAATGTATTTAAAATGACAGGAACAAAGAAATGAAAACCACCCAGTCCACAAAATGTGGGAAGGCGGAGAGGGTGGAATAAAAAATTAGGACTTAAAAAAGCACTTTGCCCGCTTGACATTCGTGTAAAACGGGTTGTCTACACTAGCAGGCCTCCTCCGGCTGTCGACCTTAAAAACAAGGTTATTTCGTTTTGTTTGCCTCTTTACGAAAAGAAGTACAGTGTGGAAGAGAGATTCGTGCTTACTATTAGGCGGGGAAAAAAAATCGGGCGCATTAAAATGCCTCTAAAATGAAATTGCTATGCTACCTAATGTATAAACGCTAAACGGTAAAAAAAACTAATGCGTTTTTGAATGATACATTTTAAACAGTTAGATACAAATTATTTCAAACTTAAATGAAATGTATTTTTTTTTTGTTTCTTGTTTTTGACATAGTTTTTGAAATACGGAAATAAATTATTTGTATGATTTAGGAGTGTAATAAGTTTCAATGCAGATTTTAAATTTGTATATCAGCCTGACCCAAATAAAATGTACAATTAGAATGTCTTTTATCAAACAATATTGCTATAATTTTTGTTTTAAAAGTAGAAGTCTCATGTAAAAAATAGTAACATAGTAAAAAATCTTTCAGAACCCATTATATTAAAATAAAACTCCTTTAGGTTAAAGTTCTGTATTATCATTATCGTTTTGACGAAACTCAATGCTCACCTTCATCAGGATAAATGATATAAATGACATTAAGTAAATAAACAGAACATAGAAACAAGTTACTAGGTAACAAATAAGTAACTAGATCATAATATATTATAGATTTTTAATTAATGGAAGCCGCATTTTATTTAACTCAGTGCCTTTACAGTGATTGATGTTATCCTTTTCTTTATAAATTTCTATTGCTTCTCTCATCAATCTATTGCTAGACCAATCAATATTATGATTTAGTTACTTATTTACTACCTATTAACTTGTTTCTCTGTTCTGTTATTTAATATCTCTTTCTAGCTTGCAATATAATAATTATAAATATAAAATAATATATAAATGTAAATATAAAAATAATAATGATAATTAATTTTAACTTTGTATAGTATAACTAGCTAATTTCACAATTGTATTTATTTCTTTTGTTATGTATTCAAATATATATATATATATATATATATATATATATATATATATATATATATATATTCTATGTATCATTAAATGTTACTCTGTAATAGGAATGTAATTAATTCTGTTGAGTAACAAACATTATTATTAATATGAAAACATTGTTATGTTTTATTTTGTCGCTGGTAGATTCAATCTCATAATCATTGTGTTTCAAAATCCCCGATCAAATGAAAATCCATTAACACTCTCGGCTAATCAATATTTATGCAATCTTGAAATTAATAAGTTATCTGTGGTGCAACTTAGATCACTTCTGCAGCATCTAATAATGAATAATAAACATGTTGTTTAGTAACAAAGGCGAAACTAGCACCAACACCTATATTACGACTATTGTTTATGTAGTATAGAAAACTTATCTTCATTAAGTTAAGCGAGTCTTCATAAATTCTCGTTTTCAAACTAGATCTACTATAGCAGTAAATGGTAAATAATAATGGACTTAACTTCGAACCGACGCGTTAATAATTTATTCATAAATGGTTTTAGTAATTTGCAAGCTCTGATACTCGAAAGAAATAAATTCTATTTTACATGGAAAATTTATTCAAGTAATTTTACTATATTTATTGCACCATATATGTAGACGTCCCAAATTACTTGTGCATTATAATTCAGTATTATTTTTGTAAAGAAAATAATTATATAATGTTCTTTTTTTCATCAATTATTTTCGATTACCTATGCATAAAAGTTGACTATCGTCGTTTGTTTTGAGATATATAGTACTTGTTAAAAATCTATATTAAAATTTAAGAGTAAATGTAACACAAATTTGTTTATAGAACTAATTAATTATAAACTTAGAAATCATGTTCATCATTTACAAAACATTGAAAATTACATACAAAACATGTAAAAATTACATAAATTTTTACAGTGTAGCTCTCTGATGATGATATAAATATATATCGAAAGCTTGAATAGTATTTCAATTGAGTTTCATTTATTAAAAGCCATAAAAGGCTGCTTTTAACGCACGGAATTTTTATCTATATATATATATATATATATATATATATATATATATATATATATATATATATATATATATATATATATAGACACCAATATGTTAACTAAAAATACATGTAAACATTTAAAAATGTACAATAGCAGTTTGATTACAGAAAGAAGATGAAAAAATAACATGAAAATTTCAGCATGCAAATTTGGGCCACGTCATGCCGTGTTCGGAGGCTAAAAATATATATTTTTAATATTTTTCGTTAGGGCTGTAATTTGTATTCGAGGCAACAAGATTGGACAATCAAGCATCTTGTATAATTCACAAATTTACCGTGCTACGGCTGATTATGCTAATTTGATGTGTACCTTGTTTCATCCCGTGATCTCATTCAATTTTCTTTTCTGAAAATTCAATTACAGAAATATTACTTAATCAGAAACGTTCTAATTTCGTCAATTTCATCTTCATTTCACTTCTGTAATAGTCCTTTTTCACTTGTACAAAGTGTCTTCAATTGTTAGTCCGAAATGAAAGTATAGCTTGGAATATTTTTGATAAACACAGTATAAAGTTCTCAAACATAGCAAAAAAAAACAAACTAGTTTTTAGTTTAGTTCGTTATTTATTTAAGCTACAATATTTTTCTACAATTATTTCTAATTAGAATTTGTATTAGTATAACGCCAAAGTGAAATAATAATAAACTACACGATTTTATCTTTTTCACTGTTATAATAAACAAATATATCACGCACAAAATATAGTGAAAAAAAGAACACATTTTTTAACAATTGAAAAACTAATAACCCATTACAACATACTATTACTTTTTTTACTGTTAACATAAACAGATATTTTAAGCACAAAAAATAGTAAAAAAAGTGAAGCTTCCTTCACAATCATGGAAAAAAAATATACAAGACAAAATAAATAAAATCTAAATATATATATATATAGTAATTTAATTAATTGATACAAGAATTAATAAAAGTTACAATAACATTAATGTATATAAAGTTGCCAATAATTCGCTTAGGATTATATTGGCAACTTTACAATAAATTTGATATAAATTAATGTTATTGTAACTTTTAATAATTCTTGTCGATATCCATTAAAAAAAATTTAATATTCCATACGGCAGTTACACATTTAGCATATATATATATATAAATAATAGATTAATTACTTTTTGAGTTTCTATATATAAAATTTCTTTCTTTTGGATACCAACTTGCAAATAATTTTTTTTTTTTTAATTTTAAGAAGATATACACTTTGAGACACTCTGTATATAAAAGTGATGAATAAAAAAAGCGTATCATATTTTCCGTAAATTGAATTTTTCGTTTAAGAAAATTATGCACAACGCTAATCCTATTAGTTGTTTATGTTTACAGATTATAATGCCGTCCAGAGTAAAAGTTACAAATATCAAGTCAAAATATACTTCAAACATTTTTTTTTTTTTTGCTTTTATTTACACCGTTTACGTAATTACGAAAGTTTCGTAAAATATTTCCTTCTTCCTAATGATTCTGATTACATTTCATATCTGGATATTTTTGAATAGATTCAGTAAAAATAATTGCTAATTTCGTTTCTATTTGCCAGATTATTTTTCGCTAGGTTTTCTTTTGATTGCAGTTTTTTATGGAACATGAAAATAATTAATTTAGCAGAAATTCAGCCATAATATCAGCCATTATTATTAAATTTGAACTTATTTTTAATAAAATATAAATTTTAATAAATTAAAAATAAACTAAATACTTTTTTCTTAAAAACAATTTTTTTTTTGTATAATAATTTGGCTTTTTGTTTTAGAATCACATATTAAAAGTACTTTTAATTAAAATTTATGATAAACAAAGCAACTGACAAATGTTTTTAAAACAAATTTTCAAGCGTACATTTTAAAAATTAAGTAAAAAATACATAATTTTTATGCTAATCCGAATGACAAATGTCGAAATACATGTGTCAAAAACCAAATAAACAGACAGGTACATTACAAAGACCTTTGAAAATGTTAAACTGTGCTTGTCAAAATTAATATATCAACAATTTACTTATACAAATTTTAATAATATTTTTTTATGATAAGAGAAGCAATAGAAATTTATAAAGTAAAAGATAAATCAGTTTAACGGCACTAATTTAAATAAAATATGGCTACTTTTAATTAATAAATTATAAAAAATTTTAATCTACCTACTTGTGTTTTGTTACCTAGTTACTTGTTTCTATGTTTTTGTTTATTTATTATTTGTCATTTGTAATTATTATCCAGATGATGATATACGTGCAGTATATTGAAACGTCTAAATTTAATTAAAAATTATACAGACCTAAAACTTAAAGCTTTTTATTTTAATACAATAAGTTCTGAAAGATTTTATACCATGTTAAACAATTTTTTATTTATTTTGCATTCAAAAAATAAATAAATTTTCAGTCATATATTTTTTCGATAAAATAAATTATTGTTAAATATAAAAATAATAAATTACTTAGCATGTTTATAAACAATTAGAACAATTTTAAAAATCTATAAAATGTAAAATATTTTGCAGTACTAGACACTTAAAAGATATTCTACTTTTTTTCTTATTTACTTGCAAAGATAAAAATAAAATAAAAAAAACAAAAAAATATACAACAATTAATTATTCACGAACAGGATTCGTGTAAAATACTACAGTATCTTTGGTCTGTTTTCTCACGATAAATATTTCATTAAAATTTGTTAGAAAAAGAAGGACACAATTTGAACAAGAAGATTTTGTTAAAACATTGTGTCGTCCTGTTTCTGTTATATGTAGAAGTTGTTCATTTTCCTTTTTCTCCTTTTTCGTTCTTTCATAGTCTTATTAAAACTCGGGTGTCGGTTCCGATTGAAACTTTACAAACTGGAAAATAATATTTCTTGTGTAATTATCATTGAATTTTCTTACCGCTAAAATGAGCAGGAGAGATTTGTATTTAAGAAGATAATGAAGAGAATTTAAATGTTGAGAATAAATTGGAAAACGTCCAGGTTACTTAGATATAAAGTTTATTTTAAAATTTTGAAGATTTTAGACAATTTGTCAGATAAAAAAGTAGAATTATTCACTGCACTCTTAAATTTTTTTTTGTAATTTTTACAAAATTCATAAATAAAGTAAGAAAAAATGACCTAATTGCTTACTTTCTGCAAATGCATCAAATACTTAATGTAGAATTACATATTGTTGGTATAACTTCTTAAATTATGTAAAATTATAGTTTGCATATTAATATCTGTAATAATTCATCAAAATAATGAGACTTAGTACATATTTTGTGTAATAATACTAATAAAATATTTTAAAATTTCAAAATTCATCCGTTATGTAAATTTAGAAATGTATGTAATTATACCAATAATAATATTACAGAAATAAACAAATTTTACATATTTATGGAAAATTCCTGACAGTAAATTTACTGAAGTTCTGTAGATTTACTAAAAAAAACTGTATATGTACTTTTCCATCCCGTTGGTAATATCATATTACATAATGTTTGTAATAGTTCTGATATTATGTAATTTTAAACAATTATGAATAAAATTATAGCAGTTGACTAATTATACCTAGAAATACTGATCATAGTGTCTCATGGTTTGTCGGTAAAATTATATAATTTTTTTTTTAAGGGTAGCAACTCGTTTAAATCTAATTGCTGCTCAAATGGAAAGAGTTTGTGCCACATCCTTATACAAGTACGTGGTTTTATTGTGTCTAGAATGTAATTCAAACATATATTTATGTCTCACGTTTCAATCTGAAAATTATGTTCAGCATTACTCAACCGAACACTCAGCTACTACATCTGTTGATTAGCCAGAGAGACAGACAGAGAGAGAGAGAGAGAGAATTGGGCAAGCAAAGGACATTGAAACATCCCTTATTCAATTTGGCAACAATGAACGGGCACCCACCTAATCAATGCTGGTAGTAGAAACAAGCACATAGAACATTAGACACAAAACGCAACGAGAATCCATACATACGGAAAACAAAGGGGTTGGAAGAGAAGCGGGGGAGGGATATTGAAGAGTAAAGTTTCCGTACAATTCCAATGAGATTAACACAGGTAAGTGAATATATTGCAGACCATACAGACGAGGAAACTAAAATAAATGCATAATAAAATGTAGATAAGTTTTCAAGACAGATAATATAAATGTGTGTGTATATATGTCACTAGCAGTGTTCCATTACAAATTAAATACAACTATTAGCCAACAAAACTAGTTAATTATTCCCATTTTGAATGCAACGAGATGTACGTATTATAAGTTTGCTAATCATTGAGCTTATGCATATGACAAGAATGATTTAATTCAAATTTAACTTATTATTTTGACAAAAAATGTGAAAAATTATTATCAATCTTTATAACAATAAAAAAACATAACATAGTAAAAATCTTTCAGAACTCATAATATAAAATAAAACTGCTTTAGGTTCAAGTTCTGTATTGAACGTTTCGACGAAATCAACGCAAGTCTGTATCTTCTTTTTTTTTTCCTGATGAAAACGAGCGTTGAATTTCGTCGAAACGTTGATTGTAAATAAATTTCAATACAGAACATGAACCTAAAGCAGTTTCATTTTTTTAATAATAAAAAACATATTATTTTTGATACCAAAATAATAATAATATTTAAAGCTAATATTGATAATTAATTTTTATTATATGTAAATTCTGTAATTACATAACTACATATATATATTACCTATTTTTTGAAATAATCAGTTATAATAAATATGATACAAATAAATTCAATATTAAATTCAGCTTTTTTTTTTATTCGCGTTACATGTGTGAATATTTCAATTAGATTTGAGCTTCCAAATTAATAAAATTAATAAATAAAAATATTTGAACTAATAATCTGAGATGCAAAGCAAAAATACTACCACTTGACTATCAAAAAAAAAAAGTGAGATAATAAATCAACGAAATTAGAATATTTTGCAAATGAAGTTTTTATCATCCAATTACCATTGATCCAATTTGAAACTCATTTATTTTAAAGTTGGTAATTTTTTTTTTCTAATAAATTGACATTGTCTGATAAATCAGCAAAAGTTATATTTGAACTTTAATATTATCATTAATTAATTGGTAGGCGACAGTAATTTATGGACAGTCTTTTCTTCTAGATTATAACGATTTAAATTAAGTTATAGTGTTCTACTATATTATAATTTCATATCAGAAATTATATGAGAGATTCCTGTCGCATATCAAAATTTTTATAATTTTTTTTTCGCTGTTTTATGAAGAATAAAATAACTTTATTATATGAAAAATATCTATGATTAAATTGAAGTGAAATATGTGTTTTATGCACATTTTTTTTGTCCCTGTTGCACAAAGTATTGCTATCTTAATCAATAAGTTAATTAGATTGTCAACTGTCTTTGAACCGCTTTATTGATTGGTCAGTTGACAAGTTAACAAATTGGTGAACTTATACATTTGATTTAACAATACTTTATGCAACCGAAACGTAGTGTATTATCTTTGTGTATTTATTTATATATAAATTTATTATTATCAAAACAAAACAGAAAAGATACATAAAAAAAACTAAAATCTTTTATTCGTGGTCGTTGTTACTACGAGATCCAAGGTTTTTACTTTTAACTTAAAAATAAACCTGTTTTTAAACTGTAAACTTATTTTTTTTAATAAAAATTAAAATTTTAACAGAAAAACTTAACAGTAAGTAACAGTATAATTATTTTCAAAGTGTTATGTTATGAAATTAGTGAATATTTAGTTTAAAAATCAAACTACATTTGAAGTGAAAATTATTAATAATTTTACAATTACATTTATTCCAGAAATACACTATGTTGCGAAACTAAATATTAACTAATAAAATTTTAACAAAGTACAAAATATTTTAGAACTCATTGTATTGACATAAAACGGCTGTAGGTTGTTGTATTAATTTTTATTAATACCGAACTTAAACCTAAATCAGTTTTATTTTGTTTACAAGCAAAATAAAAATTGAATTATTTTAATTTTTGTGATAAAATTTACAAAATAAATGTATTTCACTAATATATTTTGTTTGTAATTTGTTTTCCAGTGTGTATAAAAATTTATATCAAATGTTGATCGCCTATTAATTTTGAATCAATTCAATATCATTTACATTTTTAATGATGTATTTAAAAACATTTAGAATTATTAAATAATATTTTTAATTAGATTTGTATGTATTAGATTTGTCTTTAGAGAATTAAGGTATGTAGGTTAAATTAAATAACAAAAAAAAAGAATTAAAAAGAAATCATAGAAAACGCAGAAAAAATGACTTACCCTGCGAATTTCCTTCATCATTCTTCGCAGCAGCTGAAAGATTTAAATTTAATTTGCATGTATATTGTTTGAATTACTAACTACAATACACGATTCAATACATGTTTTGTTCTTTCATTATTATTACAAAATCTATTCTATTTTCATTTCGACAAAAACATTATTAGTCATTTGTAAAGTATCTGTATTTTGGTTTCCAAAAATTTTTTTTTATTGTCACTCGAATGATATATTTCTTAACATAATAAAAAATCTTTCTGTATTCATATTTTTTTAATAATCGACGTTTTGACGAACTTAACATCCATCTTCATCAGAAAACTGATACAAATGACATTACAGTGAATAACAGAACCTTGAAACAAGTTACTAGGTAACAAATAAGTAACTAAACTGTATAATTGTAAGATCAATCAATATTAACAGCAGATTGATAATAAGAGAAGCAATAGAAATTTATAAAGAAAAAGATAACATCAATCAGTTTGACTAGTAACTGACTTAAATAAAACTTCCATTAATTAAAAATTTATAAATTATTTTTATGATCCAGTTACTGACTTGTTACCTAGTAACTTGTTTCTATGTTCTGTTATTTACTGTAAATATCAATGATGAAGACGGACGTTTAGTTTGTAGAAACGTCGATTATTAATAAATATTAATATAGAACTTAAACCTAAAGCCATTTTATTTGATTTTTTTTAAGAATTTAATTAATTATACCTTTTATAATTTAAGATGACATGCATGAAAATCTCGGAAAATATAAAAAATATGACTTTAGTTTAATTGGTTGAAACCGTAAAAAGCTGCTTTTTAATTAGACAAATATTGTAGTTCAAAAAGTAGTATGAAATTAATCTATAAAAGATTTTATACAGAAAACTATTGTTGAAACTAATAAAGCACTAGTTTAATATTTAAGAAATAATTTGTCAAATTTTTAAAATTGCGTTTGTGAAAAAAAAAACTCATATCACCTAACATATAAATTTATGCCTATTATGTCTAAGTATATTGTTTTATAAATATGATATATTGATAATTATCTCAACTGGGCATGCGTATTTATTATTATTTTGCAATAACAATTGCTCTAACATCTATACTGTTTTGTTTCTATCAAATAGTTTTATGCGACCCTACTGTTCTACGAAGCTATAATTTTAAAGTTATTTTCTAGAAATTTTCTAGTAATAATCAAATTCTCAGATTATTTATTCTACGGTTAAACTCTATTCTGTTAACATTGATGAAGTAACTTAACCCTAAATTCATTCTCGAGTTATCAGTTCCCGTAATTCCTAGGTGGAACATAGGGTTTATATTCTCGAGAAGCTGACCATATATGATAGTTTCTTAACAATTTTTACTTGTATTGTAAGCTACAGCTTATACTGAGTTCTGAACCACTCAGACGCAACCGATATCAGTTCAGTGGTTACAAGGTTTTAATACCAGAAATAATATTTAATTTAATTTTTGGTGTGAGCGCGGTGCAAAGCAGAGACCTTTAGGGTCCGAGTTCAACCGCTACACTGTAAAAAATTGATGTAAATTTACATATTCTATAAATGTATTTTTATAGAAAAAAAATGTCATATTACGTCAATTATCGTAGCAAAAATTAAAAAAATTACATTTTTTACAGTGTACCAGTGGCCTACGGTTGCCTATCTGTAATATCTGTTTATTATTACTTCGGATTAAGTTTTAAAAATATAAAGTTATAAATAATATAAAAAAATATACAGACAGCAAAAGTCATGTAACAACAACAACATTTTTCTTTTTCGTTTTTATTATTTCAACTGCGTTTTTGCGAATATTTTGCATACAAAAACATTTCTTCTGTTTTTTTCTGTTTCGTATCCAATATCAGAGAATTTTTTGTAGCGAATACAATAATAACACAGTAAAAAAAAAAACTTCGACTACAATGCATCCATTTTTTTGACATGCCCTCTTTCGACTTTTCATCCTTTATCCTTTAGGCAAACGTTCAATAACTCTGTCCTTTTGCATATGTACATGCCACACCAAATACAGATGGTTGACTCCTTGTCATGAAGTATTCCATGTGCGTACTATATCCCCCACCCCCCGCCCCCCACCATATACACAGTATACTCACGTATATACATCTCTAGTGCTTTTTGTCAATGTGTGTGCGTGTGTGTGTGTTGAATATACGTTAAAGAATTTCTTACGTTGATGCTAGCAAAATTGTGTTTTGTACGTGTCTGACATTTGTTAGGCATTTCCAGTATTTCATATTTTAACCGGTTTCCCGTGAAAGATTCCTGCGGAACTTAAATGAAAATGAATGAATTGTTTAGTTTTGCACATATATGTATATGTGACAAATGAATTAATTAATGCGAGTATTATATAGATTAGAATATGGTTGTCTGCTCTATATAATATAATAATGTTAATTCAAGAAAGAGAATAAAATATATTTTTTTCTAGCGTATCATAATATTAATATTACATTATCATATTGGCTATGTAGAAAGAGGTTATTATGTTACTAGTACAATAATGTACATTATTATACAGCAGTTAGTTACTATATATACCACTGGTAGCAGACCAAATACAACTACAACGTCAAGTGTACTTAATCTGACATCTTCGGCGGTTATATTAAAAACACTATTAAGCAAAGTTAAGTTAATTGACAAGTACAGAGTTTATTTCCAGTTGAATTTTATTTTGATTATTGAAATGTGTGTAAAATATGTCGTCAAAGTAAATCAAATCACATTTTTAATATAAATTATTTTGTTTAGTTACTTTTAAAAGCAGATTATCACAGATTAATTTATTAATTTTTTTTTTTAACAAATTAACTATATAATTTGTTCGTACACTGCATCTCCGTGAAATAATACAGTTTATATAGAGAGGGCGGAGAAAAATACGTTACTTGTATACTATAATGATGTAAAAATATCGCATTCAAAATGTCAAAATCATATGAAAATGATGAAAATATCTGTAGCACAGAATTCACGCAATAAAATCTATTTATCAAGCGTTTAAGATGTACACTTAGCTATAGTTTTTTTTTTTTATTATTAATATTATATACTTAACCTATCAAGATAACATGTGACAGAGATTAAAAATAAAAATAATGCTGAAGATGTTTCGAAATTAACGGTCGAAACATCCAAAATAAAAAGAAATCATTTAAATTGAAATGTATAAAAATAAAATCAAGCCTACTTGATAATTAATATTTATTTACTTTAGTTTCTTTTAGTAAATAAATAAAAAATGGATAAAATCCTAAGTAGTTGTTTTATTATAAATAAAAAATTTCAGTAATTATAATATTATTGGTAAAGTGAACATAAATTTTTCAATGTAAAAATTAATTATTGAAACTTTTACTACACAAAAAGGAATATACAGATCATTCAACTGTCACCAAAAAAAAAAGTCTTAAACTTATTACAAATCTGAAATCTTTTCATGGTAATCAAATTCGTTTTCCGCTGTAGCAAATCGTCAGTCCGTGGATTCTCTTCAATAAAAAAAAAAGTAAAATCAAGACAAAGTAAAACATGACAAAGTCTCTCTCTCTTTCTCCGCTCGCATATTAAAATTAAAAAGATGTGCTTTCGCGGTATTCCACCGTTTCGAACGAACGAACGTCGACTCGTGTTTGCATCGGCCATCTTTTACGTTCAACCGGATATTGAAATACGGAATCGTGACACTTGCTTTCCGCACCCCCACCCCCACCCTCCCCCTCTTTTACTTTTCGCATCGCTCTTCCATTTCCACTTTTTATTATTCGTTGTCATTCCACACAGATTCGTACCGTGTCTCCATTTGCCTACGCTGTATATACTGAATGTCCACAAAATCAGAATCAATCGAAATAAATTTTTATTTATAAATATAAGAAGATTTTACCAAAGTTGAAAGACTCACAAAAAAAAATAAATTTTGAAAAAATTGTAGCAATAATTATAATTAAAATTTTACATATATATATATATATATATTATATTAGGGTCCATCGGAAATTTTTATTTCGTCAGCAAGGGTAAAAAATTGAAGTTTCTGTTCAGAAAAGTTCTTACGCAAGCCAATTCGAATATTAAATAAAATTTAGAAGGTGCACCGAGCACTTAAAAATGCCATAATTTGGACTTTTTTATATAGTAATTTTTTTCTCGAAAAGTTAGCAACACTTTACATTAGTAAAATTATATAATTTATCTGGGTACTAGAAGAATATTTTGTGAAAATTTGATTAAAATCGAATAAATAATGTAGCTATAATAAATTTTAGAATTTTTTTTCTCAGAAAATTGGCATCACTGGAAAAACGAAAACCACATGACCATCTTGGGTACTAAATAAACCTGTCCTGAATATTCCATCAAAATCGGTTGAACTGTCTGCAATTACAAAATTTTGACTGACGATACACCTTCATAAAACTAAATTCAGATTTGTCATCTAGACTATATGAAAAATTTTTACATAATTTTTTTTTAATTTTGGAAAATGTTAGGCACCGAATATAATACCAATTTTCCTTGCAATCAAAGTGGAAAAAACAATATTTCAAGTGGTTCTCGAAATATTTAACCGTTTTCATACTTTTTGGACACCCGGTATACACATCCATGTTTAATTTCTGCCGTTGGCCAAGATGGCGACAAGAAGTAAAAAGTTTCTGCTTTAGCGTCAGCATTAAAAATTTTAATTTTAGTTTTTATACTGTAACCTTTAGGCCTGTAACAATACTGGAGGAGTTTATTTTCTTTGCTTTTTTGCTTCGTTTTTCGTTCGTACACTTGTTATTTTAATTTTATTGGTAAAACGTTAGAAATTACTAAATTTAAAAGTAAGCAATAGGCAGACTTTGCATATACAATAAAAGCTCTTTTATCCGGTATTGTATTAAACGGCATATTATAAAAATTTAATTTGAAAAAATACTGTCGATGACTGATGTTATCGTTTTCTATATAACATCAATAACATCAAAACAGAAAAATTTGGCTTCCATTAATCAAAAATCTATAAATTTTATGATGTAGTTATTTGTATTTCGTTACCTAGTAACTTATTTCTATGTTCTGTTTATTTACTGTAAATGTCATTTGTATCAGTTTTTCTAATAAAGTTAATTGAGTACGTGGAATACGTCGATTATTAATCGATATTAATACAGAACTACAACCTAAAGCCGTTTTATTTTAGTATAATGAGATCTAAAAGTTTTTTACTATGTTACACTACATATTCTTAAAATTTTTGTAGAAATACTTCAAAAACACGAGTATTAAAGTTATTACTATTTTCAATTTATTAATGGTAAGAAATACTAAGTAACTTCGATGTTTTTGACACACAGTTACTTGATTATAATAAATAATTAAAACCGTCCAAACCATACTTAAAATTTAAGTATAGTATGCATGAATAATTTCACTTAAACACAATCACTACAAATTCTTTTGCAATAAAAAAAAAAAACCTCATAAAAGAGTAAAATCTCCTGTAATTTCAACTTAAATAACGTTCGAGAAAAGAAGAAGAAGCACAAGAAAAAAGATTAAATTCCCTTCGCACATGCATTAATAAAATCGGAAACGAATCATGTATAATTTAAACGTGAATATAAGCCAATTTCATTCGACTAAGCTCTCCGAGTAAAACCGAAGTAGTCCATTCATCACTAGGCAATATATACACACATACACATACACTCTGGATCCGAATATTAAGTACACTCTAAAAAAAACTATTTAATTTTAGCTACAAACCATGAGACACTATGATGCCCAGTATTTCTAAGTATAATTATTTAACTGCTGTAATTTTAATATAATTGTTTAAAAATACATAATACCAGAACTATTACAAACATTATGTAATATGATATTATCAACGGGATTTAAAAGAACATATGTATGTAATATTACAGTTTTTATTTTTTTTTTAGTAAAGTCACTTTTAGTAAATTTACAGAACTTCAGTAAATTTGCTGTCAAGAATTTTCCACAAATAAGTAAAATTTCTTTATTTCTGTAATATTATTGTTGGTATAATTACATATATTTTTAATTTGAAATAAATTACACTTGAAATATTTTATTAGTATTATTACACAAAATATGTACTAAGTCTCATTATTTTGTAAAATTTGACTACTATTTTTCTGTAATTTCGCTATTATTTTTTTTACAGTGTATAGATAAATAAAAAATCGTCAAGTTAAATCGTTTCCTGCATTTCTAAGCAAGACGATCCTCTCTCCTCGTTGCTAAACACCATCTCGAAGAAGATGGTGGGATGAAAAAAAGGAAGAAAATCTTTCTTTAACACACGCACACACACACATTCGTGTTTTCCCGGAAAGCCTATTGGAATTTTCACAATCTACCTATATATATGTAAGGTTGAACTAAAAGGTTTTCGGAGTGAGTGTTTTAAAACAAAGATAAACTTAAAATTACTACACGATATAATTACGGTTTTACATTTATTATTTAACCGTGTAAGTGCCACGGATCTTTGCTGTTTCCCTGTCTAAAAGTACCAAGGGGCGCTTTTGCGCTTGTCTTATTCCTTATTCTAGATTTTTTAGATCATTATATTATTATATTATAGTAATCGTTATTTATAAGAATAAAAAAGTGTACACCTACAAAGTCTAATATTACTCTAATTTTACTTTTACCTAAAACGGAACGGCAGCCGTAAAATCGCGCATCGACAGAAACCGAACTTGCTACAGCACTTTTCGAGCGAAACAGAAGAAGCACAAAATCGCTGCTTGGCACTCAAACAGTTAAGCGGTATTTAATTAAATTTTTTTATATTAATTTTTATATTTTAAAATATATTTAAATTGAAAAGTATAATAAAGTATCATTATTGATTTAAAAAAAACTAAACGCATGCTATAAACTACACCACGTTTGTGACATTTATTTTTTTTTTATAAAACGAATTCCTGTACGGCTATCTATCTTCGTCGGACTCAAGCAGGTAAAAATTAATGAGTAAATACAACGACCGAACGTGACATATACGTTCACGCAAAAAATTACCACGGACGTATATGTTACGTCCACGTTCCTCAAGTGAATACAATAATCGAATATACGTCCACGTAAAAAATTACCAGTAAACGACAAACGTATATGTTACCTCCACCGAGCAAAATTCAGTTTTTCTGATATTATTTTATAAAAACAAGTTAATATTTTTTGGCAATTTACTTTCCACACAAGTCCGCAAACTTTTTCTTCCATCTGTTCCATATCACACATTGATGCGATTCGGTCGTGAAAGTCGACGCTTAAAGCTTAAAGTTAAAGAGTGTTCGAATGGTTTTTAGATTATACACCCCCCCCCCCCTTACCCCTACCAACCCTCGAGAGAACGTGCGTTGTCAGTTTAAAGGAAACTTTTGATATAAATATGATACAATATCATCAACGCGCGCCACTAACATATAATACTCAAAACTGTCACTCACCACCATCTGCTCCTGACGATTTATATATTCAATGACGAGAAACAAGAATTTATATAGGTATATATATATGTATTTTACAAACAGATTTAATCGTTGATAAGCACTCCCAGCATTCTCTTCCTGAAGAAGATTATAATTCACGGTTTATATCTTCTTTGTCGCCCCACTCGTTTAAGAGATAGAAGGATTTAAAGGATGTAGGAAAGGGATAGGTAATAGAGATAAGATTTTTGGGCAGGCATGTTAACTGTGAGAAATTGTTGACAGATGAGAGTTAATTTCTAAGTTTCGCGTTTGGAATTTGAAGTATTATTGATTACAGGCAGTGATGTTTAATCATTCAGTTGGTTTTCAAGATATATCTTATATAATATTCGTAGTAAAAAAAGTATTTAGTATGTACACAGAGTATCTTATTTGTCATGAATATTTAAGCATAAAAAAAGAGTAATTTGAAGTCGTAAACAAAAATAATGATTTATATTTAATGAAACAACATTTCGAAAATAATCTACAAAAAGATTTATAAGCAAAATAACAAATAATCACAAATTAAAAAAAAAACAATTACTACTATGTTTATTTTATTCCGTAAAAAAGTGTCCTGAATTTGATATAATTGTAAGTCCCGCTTATGTAAAATCAGTTTCCTCACACTGATTGATGTTATCGTTTTCTTTATAAATTTCTATTGTTTCTCTTATCAATCTATTGTTAATATTGATGGATCTTGCAATTTATTATAGTATCTTCGAATTAAGATTTTTATCTGTATTAGATAAATCAGACAAATCAGTGTAAAAGCATTGATTTTAATAAAATATGGTTTCCTTTTATTAATAATTTATGAATTTTATAATCTAGTTACTTATTTTGTTATCTAGTCACTTGTTTTTATGTTCTGTTTATTTATTGTATTATATGTCATTTGTATTATTTTTTTTTTTTTGATGATGTACAAAGAGTACATCAAAACGTCGATTATTAATTAAAATTTATACAGAACTAAATCATAAATTTTTTTATTTTAATACAATACGTTCTAAAAGATTTTTTACTATGTTAATTTTATTTATGTTTATGATTCAACCCCTACTAATAATAATATTTCATTTTGTTTCTTAATGAAATACTATTAGACGATATTGTATTAAAATAAAACTTGTTTTAGTACATAATTATTTTATAAAAACGACATTTTGATGAAACTGAACGCTCATCTTCATTAGGTCAAAAATTTATCAATTAAAATTTATTAATTTACTAATGTCATTGATATATTTTGATCTGATGAAGACAAGCATTCAGTTTCGTCGAAACATCGTTTTTATAAAAAAAAGTTAAACAGAATTTTATCCTAAACCAGTTTTTATTTTACTATTATACTCTATTATTTAAAAAAAATCTATTACTTTCTTTGTAAGCAAATTCAGTAAATCTCTATAGATTAAAACTGTTATTTATTTAAACGATAACAACTATATTTCAATTATCGTTTAAACCGATGTTATATCAAGTTAGAAACAACGTTTCCATAACCCAACCAGCCGCCTAGCTTGATTATGTTTACCGAAGATGATTAAATCAAACTCATCCGTCTGCCATCTCCTCCGTCTTCCCTCTCGCTCGCTACTTGAACATTAAATGCTAAAGAAGGAGAAATTACGTTGACGACAAAACAAACTTGTCAACAACATACCCTGGAGTCACTGCTGCTGTAGCTCTGTTGTTACTCTACCGGATGTAACATTCAAACCTAACCGGATGCGAATTTGTTGTTTATGCCAAGTACAACTGTTTAGTCGAGTGGAATACGAATGACTCTCGTTAGATGTTTTATTAATACAATTATGTCTAGTATATATTGAAATATCATTTAGGAAATTAAGTTATTGATTTATTTATATTATTTATATAGTCCGAATATCATAAGTTCTATTGAAAATCATCCAAAAAAGTAACGAAATCTATGACATCAACACTAAGTACGTTTATATAAGCTCATATAATAAATATGTTTTAAAAATATTATGCAAGTTGCAGAAAATGATGTACTTTTATAATTTTAAAATATTTATAATGCATTTTAAATATAATAAAAATTAAATTATTAAATAATTGCCAAATTAATCTTATAACAAAAATGTTTTATAGAAAAATCTATAAGTCAAGCATTTAACAACACAAACACAAATGGTTGTTTTTTAACATAGTAAAAAATCTTGCAGAACTTATTATATTAAAATAAAACTGCTTTAATTTAAAAGAATTACAGGTAAAGGAAACAGAAGAAGGTATGACGACATAAAAGAAGAATTAAAAACTAAATCAGTACTACAATTTATAGAACAAAAGCAACTAACTTGGTGGGGCCATTTGATTCAAAATAATCAAATATTATATATACGAATTATTTGTCATAAAATCTGTGACAGACATATACGATATAGAGTATGTTATAAAACTAGCATATTTCGCATCAGTAACTTGAAAAACATTTCGAGAAAAACTTTGCAAAACGTTATAAGCAAAAGTTGGATACAAAAAAAAAAGAAAGAAGTATAGCGTATGGAAAACTGAATGTCACAATGGAAACCATTTCATATGTGATGATGTATTTGTAACTGCAGTACTCAAACTTTTTTTAGATTTACAAAAGCTTTAAATTAAGCGTACTAAAAATATTGATATTATGTTACTATACTGCCTATGTAGAAAGAAGTCATTATGTTACTAATACAATAATTTATATTATTATACAGCAGTTAGTTACTATATACAAATATACACCATTGGTGGCAGTATTAAATATGATTACAACGTCAATTGTATTTAAATGAAAAGTATTTAATAATATAATAAAACTGGCTGTCTCTTCATTATTATTAATGTAATTCGCATGAGATTAAAGTATAATATTTATAAATCTAAAAATATAAATCAGTGATATCAAAAAAGTTTTCGAAGCGCTGGTTTATTGCAAAAACACAGTAGGAAAGTTTAAAGATACACCACATTCCCTATAATATAAAACAGGCTAAATAAGAAGTGGTGAAAAAACTTTTACCGCAAGGAACATTTTCAATTTAAAATTGAAATTGAAAATATACACTCTCTCTATCGTCGCCCTGTTCTGGCTTGTGTGCTAGTTCGGAATTCGATCGCCATCTTTGGTGACAAAGCGCAAACGACTGTTTTCCGGTATACCGATGTGCTTTATCAAGCACAGCTTACGACATCAGCCCTTTTTTCGTCATTCGACAACTCTTCTTTATCTCACATAATCTTTCATACGTATTAACCATAATATAGTTAGGCCTACAAATTTACTTAATTGTAATCGTGGAGTTATTAACTCGAGAATCAGTATCTAGAAGTAAAGTATCGTTCAAAAGATTTTTTTGCATTTTCTGAAAGCTTATAGTGTGTAGAATAATGTATTAAAACGATTTTCCAAAATTCGAACTTTTGGTGAAGTTTTCTCAATGTTTTTCAACTTTCAACTATCCATCCGATTTACTTCCTTTAAGACGTAATTACAAGGAATTAAATTCTCTCGATTTTTATAAAAATCTTTCTGAATTGTTCAAAATTTTGCGAGTATTTATAATTAAATTTTTAACTACGAAATAGGAGTAATATTTTTACACTAAAATACAAAATAATTTTAATGTTATCTACTTTTAATAGTAAAACATTCATATTATTATACTACAATAAACAATTTTTAATTATAATATACAAACAATTATTGTATATAAAACGAATACTACTATTATTTTTTTTAAATTTCCAACTAATATTTTATATTAAATTTGCAAAATACCTTGTATTTTTTTTATATACGTTGTATTTTATTGCCAATTCCAATTTTAAAAATACTGTAATTAAAAAATATTTATTAAATTTTTTTTTCAATTAATATTAAAAATTCATATACAAATTTTATACTGTGGCATATAATAGAAAATTAATGAATTATATATTATTTTATATTTATAGATTAAATATTTCGGATTTATAATAAATATAAATACCTATTTAGTTATAATATGTTCAGATTTTAACCAATATATCATCTATTATTAAAAATTTTCTCTTTATATATCATATGTAATTCATATTTTAATAGATTATAATAATAGCGCAAATATATTACTAAATATTTAAAATATATCTAATAATTATAAATAATTTTAAAACGTTGCTTTAATCATTTATGAAATGCATTTTATAATGAAACATCAAAATTTTAATCTAATTTTTAGTATAGTCTTTTATATTTTGTAAAATAAAATTGTCCTTTAAGAATAAGTTTATTTAAAAATTAAAAAGATTATTTATAAAATTATTATACGTTTAAAAATAAAAGACAATATATATATAAAATAAGAAGAGTACTCACTGTATGGTTGGGGACGAGAACCGTAATGTGGTTCTTGTAGTAGTGGTTGTGGTCGACCGTTTGTGTTGCCATCTTTAACTATAACAAACAAAAATAGTTTAGTTATTAGATTTGTAAATAACTGTAATTTATATACCAAAAAAAGTTCAGTTTCGAAGAAACGTCGTTTTTATAAAATAATGAAACAGAATTTAATCCTAACACAATTTTTATTTAATACAATGTGTTATGAGAAATATTTTAGGTACTGTGTTAGTTACTTTCTCAAGCCCGAGACAATCTGGACGAAACACAAAAACAGCTATTATGAGTGACATATACGATTTTTTCTGTAAGCGTTCTAAAAGAAACTAAACTAAAAATAAATAAAAATGCATGCCTTAACCTTATCTCAATCTTACTAACAGTAATAGAATTGTATGTATATATTATTTACATTTGTTACGTGATTTGTGAGAAATAATCTTTCTTTGGTCGATTATATAATTTCTGACCACCCTGTGCAGTATATATTGCATTTCTTGCATTACTTCATACATTTTCAATAATTGTATTGAAATTCAAACGAAACTAAAAAATGCAATTGTTAATTAACAACTTGACTTAATAATTTTTAATATAGCCGTCGAGAGATGTCAAATTAAATACAACTGACCGTGTTTCTTTGATTGACTATGCAGTTTCTGACCACCCTAGATGATGCACATTGCATTTCGTCACAGATTTTCAATAATCAAATTAAAATTCAAGCAAAAATAAACAAAGTCATTTTCAATTAACTGAACTTGACGTAATAGTTTTGCAATATGACCGCCGAAGATGTCAGATTAAAATACAATTGATGTTGTAGTAATGTTTGGTATTTCAATCAGTGATGTATATAGTAACTAACTGCTATATAATAATGTCATTATTTGTACTAGTAACATAATGACCTTTTTCTACATAGGAAATATAGTAATGTAATATATTATTATTATGATACGCTTGAAGAAAAATATCTTTTTAAAAATTTATTTGTATTTTTTTATTTTCCTGCAATAATTTTCTCTACATCCTGAAACATATAAAATCTTTACCAACTGCTATGTTTTCACATTATTTTTCATGAAAAATTTTCTCTTTATATACAATTCACAATGTTCATGTTTTATTTATTTCATTTCCGAGTTTAAAATATGTGATAAATATAGTATGCAAATAAAGTATAAGTAAGGTAGCCGATAAAAAAAATATTTTACATTTTTCTTCTAGTAAAATACTTTCTTTTTCGTAATTTTTTATTTGTTCACTGCGAAAATTTCGGTCGATTTTGCTAATAGCTATACGATGGTGGATTTAAGAATTTAGACGAAAGGGAGGGGGCAGTAGGGAGAAGTAAGAATATCGAAAACAATCGGATATGGAAGCTGATTGCTCGCATTTAAGGAGTTAGGAAGTTATAGACGTATGTCTCTATATAAGAAGAATCTCTTCTCTTTCATTTTGTATATAATGGGAAAAGTATTTTCTCAGCTTTTCGAAAACTTTATACGTTCGGACGGAATTGAATTGACGATTTATAAGGTTATTCGATTTGAAATTTTTTCGCAAAACTTTTTACCCGAAAATGCTACAGAAACTTTAAATAGTTTCATATAAAACACAGAAAATATATATATATATATATATATATATATATATATATATATATATAACGGTGTCACTGTTAAACAGCTATATCAAAAACTTTATAGTTATAAATCTAAGTGTTAAATGTAAGTTGCTCTATGTATGTGGAGATCTCGGAAACTATAAATAAGTCAAATTAAATTTTTAAAGATTTTATTCAGAATAAAAAAAAAATGCATCATAAATTAATTAAATCTAAGAATAGAAACTACGCTAAAAGGCTATAATTTAAGCCTTTTGCGGCCGGTTTTATAATAAATATTATAATTAAAATCAACAAAAAAGTATTGTTAATTGTTAACAGCAAAAATTTTGCTATTAGTTTTTATTGATATCAAAAATATTTTTGTCAGTAGAATATAAAATCGATGCTTTATCGTCGGCTTAAAATAAACTTCAGTTAAAGTGTTTATTATGAAACTGGCCGTTAATATATAAGATGAATTAGAAAAAAATAGAATTATATATAAAATTAATTCACATTTAACGGTATTTAATCACAGAAAAAAATCTAATTTAAATAAAAACGACTTAAGTAATTCACATAAAAAATTTAATTCATGTAGAAGAAGCTTAATTTAAGTAAGAATAACTTAATTCACGTAGAAAAAAACTTAATTCATGTAGAAAAAAGTTCAATTAATGTAGATAATGCTAATTTTATGTGGATATAGTTTAATGCACACCGGAAAAGCTCAATTTACATGTAAAAGATTTAATTCATGTAGAAGAAGCTTAATTTAAGTAAGAAAAAGCTTAATTTACATAGAACAGGCTTAAGTCATCTAGAAGAAACTTAATTCCAGTGAAAAAAGTTCAATTACTATTTTATATATAGAAATATATGTTCTGAAATCATAAATTTAGTAATTTTTGCAAATTAAATTAGATTTGAATTTCATCTACGTATCGTTTTCTCTAATTACAACAACCAAATAAAATATTAGAATAGCAGGTACATTGCAGCAAACAAATTATTTAATTTAATTTTAATTTAACAAAAACAATAGAAAGCATCAACAAACCATAACAAAAGACAATTGAAATAACTTTTTTTTTCTTCAGTACAATACATCACCATATTCTAATTAGCATATTAACAAGAAAATTAATACAATTTATTTTATTCAGTAATTAATTTGTGGACGAGCAGCTAACCATTGGCTGTCCAGAAACCGTTACAATAAAATTTATTACATAAACCACATGTGAGTTGAAACTAGGCGGGGGGGTTTCATTATCAAGCGGAAACAATTGCGCATCGTTGCGGAAGGGGGGGAGGGGTAACAAGTGAACAGCGCACAACCAGCGCTACCACAAATTTCGCACAAATAAATAAATAACTAACTATATAACACTGACCCACCGCTACACCACCGACAAACTCTGAATACAAAATATATCCATTACATTTGGCTATTTCTCTTGTGTGTTTGATAATTTCACAGAAATAACAAATGAAAAACGATCATAAATTAAAGAGTAAAAATCGAGCGTCGCTAATTAAACGAATTAATTAACCGGCTTTTGTTTTTATTTAACTTTCAGGTTGTTGTTTTTTCTCAGTTGATAAAAAAAAGAACAAAATATATAGTAAAATATTTTTCAGAACTCATTGTATTAAAATAAAAACTGTTTTAGGATTAGATTTTTTTTAATTATTTTATAAAAATAAACGACGTTTCGACAAGACTGAACGCTCATCTTCATCAGGTCAATTTTTTTTTATCAATGACATTAAACATTAAAGTAAATAAGAGTCCGTAGCAACTAGTTACTAGGTAACATATAAGTAACTAGATCATAAGAACTTTTCAAATGGAAATACAGAAAATATATTTCCATTTATCTTAAAAAGTGCATCTTATAAGTTATTTTATAAATAATTAATGTAGTATAAGATATAAAAAAATGTAAATATATATTTAAATTCAACATTACATTCAGAGATGACTTATAAAATACATATTTTATGTATATTTAATAGTATATACTACGCATTTTCTAGATAAAATTTCTTAGATATGAAAATATACAGTAATTATTTATTAATCTATGTAGTTTATATATTTTTTCATTTCTGTTGAATAATACGTTCATAATGCATTTGTATTCTGTTAAGTTATACTATTCATAAATCACAGTTTTAAATAAATCACAACCTTTTTGCAAAGCCGTCTTAATAATATTATAGGCCCGTGGATGAACCAGTGTGCTGGAGCACCCCACAAATGCTTTATATATATTATTCAAATATTTTTCCAAAAATTTTTACAAGTTACTCAATCAATGAATCGCCTTGTTAAGCTTATGCATCAATAACTGGCCAGTTAACCATAGACACGTGTTTCGCTCTTTAGGACCTCGTCAGTATGGTGATTTGATCAATGTCCGAGGACAATGATGTAGTTGTTACTATCCGTATCCTGTAATTCTGTCTATAATCCTATTCAATGATTAACTTGTGAAATTTTTGGAAAAAATATTAATATTTGAATATTATTAACTTCATATATACACCTTTTTGTTCAATGATATTATAAAGTCTTTATATTACATAGAATTAATATAAATGTCAAATATATTTTTATTAATGGCAAATCAATTGATATACACAGATTAGCATGGGGGCCCTATACTTGTGCCACCCCTCCCGGACAAGTGTAATTGTACAATTTTTGACAAATCGGAACTGTGTAATAACAAAATAGTAAAATACATGACACGTTCTAAAACTACGCCAATAGCAATTTTTTTTTTGTATTTTATATTTTAAATGTAAAATCTAATTCTCGGCAAATTTGTTTCGCCTTGTTTCAATTATATAGAATTTGCAATTTTCCAATGTTTCGACAAACATGTTTAAATTGAATATGAAAATGTCAAAATATCATGTATCTATATAGGTAGATTATACAGATAACACAACAGAGATGTATATATAGATACTCGTACTAATATTTGCATTTGATTTGAATATTCAACAAGTAAGTATAGTAAAGCAAAGCCGGGAAGATAATATACAGCAACTAACAAAGTTAATAAATCATTTTATTTAACTCGTGTACAAGTCTATATATTAGAGAAACAAAGAGATACATGATAATAAATATGTCATCATTCATAATACCGAACAGAATTACGAGTAGATAATGCGATTCAAAAGGATATAGCTTATAACCAGAAAAAAACATATATGAAAATTATTTTCTCGTAGAATACAGCATGATTGAAAACTCAAAATTGATCTTTTTTTTTTTATAAATATTCATAAGTTGGCCAATAAAACATGTTTCTTATTCTAGAAGTGTTATTTTATTTCACTATTTTTATACGAAAAATATCTGTTTATGGTATAGAAAAAAATGTAAAAAAAGTACCACAGCGTCTCATTATTTCAAATAATGAGCCACTATAATTGAATTTAATTATTTCAAAAAGAGTATAAAAGATATTATTCCTCTTTAAACTTCGGATATATATATATATATATATATATATATATATATATCGTGTGAATATAGTAAGGTTTATCTTGGTCAGAGTATAACTGTTTCTACTAGATTAATTAGATTAAATAAATTAGTGAACAGACCATAAAAGCCTACTGATTTTACTTCAATCTACCTCAGTTATTTCTAGTACAATAAATGCCCACTCTTTTTCTTTTTACAATCTGGTGTTAATAGTGAAAGCAGTCTGAAGAATCCTTTTTTCATGTCACAACGCCAGACCGGGCCTCTATTAAAGTTCTACTACATGCATTCTATAATTTCCAACAAAAATTAAAATTTATCAAGCTTCTTTTCAAATATAGAAACCTGTGCAAACACACACACAGTAAGTTAATATCATCGAATTATCCACTAAATACGTTCCTGCATTCCCAAAACAAAGACAAAGCGAAATTTAACCTAAAATTTGATATTGTTCGGGAGAATTAAACGGAGGCTATCATACGGAAAGTGCAGGAACATTGTGAACTTAATCCGGACGAAGCTTAAAGCACAGTGAAGCTTATTTGATCCAGAAACAAGTGAGACAGCAATAGATTGACAGGATAGAGCAAACAATTGAAAAGGGACCGAACTTGTTGGTGCGAATTCGGCCAACAATATTGCAACATTTTAAGCCAAGGACAATTTCTGTCTTGTTTCGCTTACAAATAAATTGTAGATTTGACCTTGATTTATTATCTTTTGAAAGGAGAGAATTAGAATTAGAGAGAGAGAGAGAGAGAGAGAGAAAGAGAGAAAATGGAGAGACATTTCTATTGCTGACAAAACAATATTGCATAGAAACGCATTGATAAACATCAGATTATTAGAGTAAGTTTTATTGTTGTTAGGTTAAATACCGTGTTGCATGTTTCAGCTGTTTCAATCATAGATATATATATATATATATATATATATATATATATATATATATATGAAATTTTAGTTCAAAATTATATTTCGTATTTTGTGGTACTTTAATATGAGTTGTCGTTATTTCTAAAGTGGTGTATATTCAGCTGCATGACCGAAATTATAGTTCAGTAAAAGTTTGTAGTTAAAATATTAAAACAGTTGTCAGGCTTTCACGGCCTGTATCCATTGAATTTATAGGATTTTCGGATTCGGTATGCCGTGGTTGATCTATTATCATCGCAGATATTTCGCTATACATCGTAGATAACATCATCAGTGCTTGGTGATTGAATGACAGTTTCTGCTCCGCAATCTGATATATATATTTAAATATTTAAAAAATTATAATTTCCAGAGTGCTCTAGCCCCTTATAATATACACTCGTCAAAAAAAAAAAAATAATAACGCGCCACTCAAAAAATCTGAAACATTACCGATTTTTCAAATCGGCCGATTGTGAACGAAATTAAATGAAATTTTCCGTTTTTAAGATTTTAAGATTTTTAAGATCATGCAAAATGATGGATCATTTGAACCATTCCGCTCACCACAACACCCCGCAGAAAAAACATGTTTTTCCTTAAAAAAATTGTCAAACTTTAACGACTTGTATGGTATACAAAAAAAAAATTTCTTCGCATCGTAAGTCCTCGAAATTAAGCGAATTGTTTGAATTTTAATTGAGTCGAAAAAATTGAAAAAAAAAACTATCTAGCGTTGAAAAGAAATAACTAAAAAGTTGTATAGAAAGAGTGTAGGTATAAATTGAAAAATTATTTCAATTGATTCTGCTAAAATATTTGATAAGATTCCGGTGGCAGGTCACATATGATAAAACAATTTGAATCTATGATATATTATGAAAGAAAAACTAAATATATCCATCATCAATAATCAATTAATTTAAATAGAGCATTTAGTTAGCAGCGAATTGATTTATCTATAGATAGATATAGATTGCACGGTTGGTATCAATCTATTACATTCTAACAATAAAACAGGGGGGATATTGTAATATTGAAAATGACGAATCAATTATTATTCTTTTTCCAATAGAAATTTAATAAATGACTTTGCATAATAGACACTATATTTGAAATAAATATCTATATATGTACAGTCGATACTGAATGAATACACTATAAAAAAATTGTGTAATTTTACCTACAAACAATGAGATACTATTATATCCAGTATTTCTAGGTATAATTATTAGTCAACTACTATAATTTAGTATATAATTGTTTAAAACATAATATCAGAACTATTACAAACATTATGTCCCAACGGAATGGAAAAGTACATATGTATGTAATATTACAAATTATTTTGTTTAGTAAAGTTTCTTTTAGCAAATTTACAGAACTTCAATAAATTTGCTATCAGGAATTTTACATAAATAGATAAAATTTGTGTAGTTCTGTAATATTATTGTTCGTATAATTACGTACATTTCTAAATTTACATAAAGGATGTATTTTGAAATGAATGAATTGCACTTAAAATATTTTATTAGTATTATTACACAAAATATTTACTAAGTCTCATTATTTTCGTGAATTAGGTTCTAGTTCTGTAATAATTTATTAATAAATCAACGTTTCAACGAACTGAACTGTGTCTTCATCAGGATGAAAAGTTTTAATTGACAGAATCTGACAAATCCTACTATGGAAAACATAAAAATTTGAAAACGTAATTCAAATATACCGTAATAACATATAAAAAAATCCGGAATATTTTCATTGTTATTCTTCATGAAAAAAATTCCCAAACTTTGTCTATTTTCAGTGCGTTCATCAGGCTGAAATAATGTAAACAGAACACCCCGTATATAAAAATATATTTACAAATTTAAACAGAATAACAATTTAACAAGATAAATAATGAAAATTTAGTAATACCCGAAAATATATGAACTTCGAACTTAATTCCCTTTAATATTCAATAAATATAAAACTGTATCGTGGTAGCGAAATACCATTTTCTAAATTACGTTATTCAAAATTACTTTATAATACCTTTAAGTATTCAATAACCATATATAAAGAGATTTTCATTTCATATTCATTTATTCAGGCGAAAATGCTTACTAAATACAATATACCGAAATACAGCGAAATTAAAGAAACGAAAGAAAAAAAAACGTAATTTCATTAATTTGAAAATACGATAATCATATTTTATTAAATACATTAATGGATTTTTTTGTATTATAAAAGATTAAAAATTTCTTTTATAATCCAATGAAATAAATATATTTAATTTATTAAAAATATAATGATAATATTTTTTATCAAAGCATCTGAAATATTTGAAAAATATTAAATATTTTAATATTTTTTTACTCATTTAACTACCTATTTGTAATTATTCATTTAAATTTTTTTTTTGCTACATAGTGTGATTGTGTATGTGGTATGTAAAAAAAACAGAACGGAAATAAAAAAATAAAAAATCGAATCGAGAACTGTCCCATTCAAGTAGAATATATGGTTTAACTGAGGTCATAAAACACAAACGCATATTTCCGAATCAGAAAATAAGCATTTTTACTAGTTAAATAATAAATTATAATTCCAGTTATAGACTATAAATTCTAGAAATAACGTCAACAAACATTAAAATTTCTTTCTCCGAGAAACAGTATAACATATTATCGGGTTATAAAACCATTCCCTATATATATACCAACCATTGTAAATATAAAACAGTTAATTATTCATCATCTACGAAAAATTCATCTTCCTCAACCTTCAAAATGACAATCAAGCATGCGCAAAGCAATCCATTTCCAAACATATACGACCCAAAATGTTCATCATATTAACAATAAACGAGGTAACCAGTAAATGGGCAAGCAGTAACCCCTATTTTCTCTCACTCTCACCTCCAATTCACATATGGAGGCATAAAGCATATATCAATTGTTGTTGTCTTTATCTAACCGTACATACATACGTGCACGCGTTCAACACGTAACATACTGTAGGATAATATTAACACGTAATGTTTCCAGACACACACACACACACACAAACACAGACACAGACACGTGTGGTTAATTTAACCCAGGACAATATTGCGCGTGTTTCTAGTTGGTTCGTTTCATTAATAGTATGTGTGTGTGTGTTTGTGTGTCGCTTTTGGTTTATATATACAAAGTGTCCCCAAATTGAAAACGAGGTAGAAAATAACATATCTTATTTGATTTTTGTACACCGTGAAAAAATCATGTTATTTTACCTACATACAATGAGACACTATTAAGTCCAATAATTCTAGGTAGAATTACTCAACTGCTGTAATTTTATTCATAATTGTTTAAAAATACATAATATCAGAACTATTACAAACATTATGTAATATGATGTTACCAACGGAATGGAAAAGTACATATAGTGAAATTTTTATTCAAATAGGATTCCAAAGCTATAAGTCATTTACTACGGTTACATGATACCCTGTAAAAATTTTCACCTCACAAAATCGCACAAAATTTCGAAACTTTGACGGCTTTAACGTTTAAAAAAAACCAAACATTATTTATTTTTTGTTTCGTTGCTAGGATATGAGTTTAGGATTGTCACATATGGGAAAAAATAAAAGCACACTTACCATTTATATTCATTGACAGTTATAATTTTTTAAACGTTGGAAAACTATGCATAAACGTAGCACGTTGAAAGCAACAAGCTACTTCGGTTGAATCAAGCCACGAAACACGTAATTTGTTTTCATCGTTCAACGGAACGGATTAAAAGCAGTTAGTATGTAGAGACGTAAGTCAATTATTAAAAATTCCTAATTGGCTTTGGAATCCCATTTGAATAAAAATTTCACTATATGTATGTAATATTACAGTTTCTTTAATGAAGTCTCTTTTAGTAAATTTACAGAACTTTAGTAAATTTACTGTCGGGAATTTTCCATAAATAGGTAAAATTTGTTTAGTTCTGTAATATTATTATCATTAGTAGAATTACATACATTTCTAAATTTGCATAAACACACACACAGTATATAAGTAAACTAGTTACGTTGTCTAATCTGTTTCTGTTTTACGTACAATGAACCTATTTTGCCCCCCCGCCTACCCTTGTTCTCTAATATATTTGGAAAATGGTCACTATTAATGGTTAGACCGCAAATTATTTGCTGGTAAATCGGCGACCAAATGTTTGATTATCTATTTTCATTGTTGTTAGCTTTGTTAGCAGGAATTAGCACTAATGTGCCATCGCATTATTCCTTTAATCTCCAATTAACCAACCAATTAACAAAAACAATGCAAACAACTTATAATTACTTTTCTTTTTTTTTACTGTTATGATCTAGTTACTTATTTTGTTACCTAGTAACACATCTAAACATTAGAATATTATCATATAAAATGCTTTTGACAGATAAATATTTAGAAAAAATAGGAATCTGATATTTGTTGTAAATCGAAAAACTTCAACTAAAATAAAATTCTCGGTAAAATTTTCATCGAAAATTCAAATTAGATGAATAATTTCATAGATATCAATTCATCATTCACTTATATAATTTCAGTAAATGGAATTAAAAATAAAAAGAAGCGAAACGAACATATTATCCCTGTTCGATAATTAATTTAGGAAATATACAACACACTCGTAACTAGATGACATCGAAATACCAAAAAAACAAAAAAGAATGCTTTAATACCCTAATTTGTTTTTAATCCTTTTTCCCTGTTTTCGTGTCCTAAATTTCCGGTTCGATGAATTTTTCTCCTTTCGAAAGTTTTTTTTTGTTTTTCAATTATTGACCTTTGTCATATTGTACCCGCCACCCCGTTTTGAAAATCAGAAATTCAATCACAAAAGAAAATCTTTTTCGCTTTCAATGTTTTGTTTGTATGTAAGTGTTATTGGAATTTTTATTGCGTTTTAATTGAATCTGAAATGCAAAACATACAAATATTGATTGTATTTAATTTAAAATAAATTTGCTTTCTCTATATTTTCCGTTAGCGCGGTAGCCGAGCGTGTTTAAGCATTAGGTATTACTAGGTTTGATGGTTCAAATACGCTGGCTGGCATTTCTCTTCGTTGTAAAATAAAATTTAAAAAAATTAAACAAGATCAGGTATTAATTCAACAGAATCGGACACAGCAATTTAATAAATAGTTTGTCTTAAAAACATCAGTAATTTTAGATTATTGGTCGGAACTCGTTGCTAGTCTACGCAAACGCACGACTTGTAGTTTCGAAAAAATGTCTAAATAAACGATCACGAAACAAGTGATTAAGCTAATCAAATCAACTGTTTTTAGCGTAATGTTTGTCTGTCGGTCTGTGGACACGTGTAGAGCAAATTCGGCTGAACGAATTGTTATAAAATTTCATGTTTAAGCTTCGGAGGTGAATTTGATCAACTTTTGATAAAGATTTAACAATAAATTACCGGAGGTGATAATTTACTGATGTCACTTATTTAACTAAGTCGCTAAACAAGTTATAGCTAACAACTTTTATTTGGAACATTTTTTGATACAACTAAAACTTTTTTTTAATAATTTTTCATATTTTTATGATAAAATAGGTGGCATATTTATTATCAAAACAGTTTTGTTTTTAGTTACCATAACTACAGTAGTTGTTGTTATACAAATTTATCTATTCTATAAATTAATCTAATACAATAACGGTCGGTTCTGTGGTGTCCACAGCAAATTTTTTTTAATAATTCTACTGTAGAAATTAATTACTATAGTTAACAAATTACTTTCCTTGTACAAATTACAAAAACTTTGTACAAATTTAATTTCATTTGAACACGAAAACAACACTCTACATCTAAATCGGTTAAAATCGCGTAGTTTTTGAATTTTTTATAGTAAATTAAATTTTAAATCGACGTAGAATTGCTCTCTCTGCCTGCAGAACGAAAATTTCCGAATGCAGAGAGAAAACAAGATAAAACGTACAGAAGCAACTAGTTATTTGTAATTCCAAGTACACTCACTAGATGGTGTGCCGCTTAATATAACATACAGCGGCTATTTCGCTATCAAAACACCTATCTACCTGTAGATATAAAGGTACGATGGTTAGTCTATTGTTGTTTTGCCAATCTACCCATCCACACTACCTTGCTACGTAGGTCTCTTGGTCTTTGTTTGATGTTGTTGATGAAATGAATAATTCAAATGTAATTCGGTAACATGGAATACATGATTAAAATTTTAACAGCTTTTTACTGCCACGTTTTTTTTTATCTTAATTTACTGAAAGGTGAAATTTTGTGTGTTTTTTTTAGTTGGCTTACATGTTTGTGTTTTGTGTCTTTTAACGATTAAATGATGTTGTTTTAGTGGCACACTTCATTTGTTTTTCTTTCGATTTTCATTTGTTGGTTTTTGTTTATTTCCAAAGCAAACAGCTAACAAGTTACATGCCTACTAAATAATTCTTTTTATTTTTAAACAAACAAATAAATACTTAGTAATCTGCAGGCTTTCACGGCCATTGAATTTATAGAATTTTCTTGGCTGGTATGCCGTGGAGGATTTATCCAATGATTGCCAATTAAAATCAATCAATCAATTAATTTGTAGAAATTAAAACATGCTTGCTACACAAACTGTATGTCAGACACGCCTAATAGTTTATTTACCTCCTCACAAAGGATGGTTTAGTAATAAAGCTTTACTGAAAACTCTTATGATTTACCGATAACTCAAAGTTATGGATTAAACAAATGACAGTCTAACGTTATACCTCACTTAATAATTTTACTATAAGTAAAAAAAGGATAATGTGCATTCTTGAAAAACATTAACTTAAATTATGCAACGATATTGTGTGTTGCAAAACTTTTCTTTTATACTGTTTCTTTTAAAGCGTTTTTAAAACAACTAAAATATTAACCACAAAACTTAGCGAGCGAATGATGTTTACAAAATAACCAAACTTAAGTTTCAAAACAAACACATGGCTGCTTGACTCGACTAGAATACAAAAGTAGTAAAAAAAAAGGAGAAAGAAGGAAAACACATGAAAAGTTAACTTCGTGATCTTTTCAAATTCTTCCCCTACCCTTTGTTGGCCAAGAAATCCAATTTTAGCAACAAGTTCTCTAGTGATTTAAGACGGATTTAAGATGGTAAACAAATTTTGCAAAAAAAAAAAAACAAAATGTATGCAATTTATAAGATGACATGATAAATATATTAGATGGGCATAATATGATGCCGTGTTCTTAATAGTCAGTTTTTCTGTTTAAGAAAATAATATTTATTTTGAATCACTTCCGTTAAAAATAACGACGCATTAAAATGAAAATTCTGAGATTCCGTTAGAAAAATATTTTTTTTTATATGCAATTAGATTTCTTACAGAATCTCAAAATTTTCATTTTAACCAGCCGTTACTTTTAACGAAAGTAGTACAAAATACGCTGTTAAATAAACGATGCTATTTTTTGAGAATATTTTGCATGATCGAATGTTTCCAAATGGTAACAATAATAATTATTTAAATAATAAAAAATGTTTATTATACCATGTTTTCTCCTAGTCGCATACAGATTTACAACCCCAATACAGATTCCTGACCCGATACAGATTGTCCCAAAAATTTGTGATGGTGAATGTTTAATAGCTGTGACAATACTTGTAAGATTTAAAACAAAAAAACTTGGGGCGCATGCAATAGATAGATAATAGTGACGATTGTAGGGAGTAACTGTCAAAAAATCTCAAATAAAAGTTATTATAGCAACTTAATACTAAAGTCCTTTTATTTTAATATAATGAGTGTAGGAAGAAAAATATTTCTCTGTTGTGAATTACTTATAAATCTCAGAAAAGTGATACATTTCTTAATAATTCATTCAATCGAATTTGCTTTACACGTGTCAACAAACAAACATTAATTTATAAACAAAGCCTAATTCATGCTTATTTGTCAAAATATAATCAAACCAAAATTGGTATGGTTACAATAATATCCTCTCTATATTTAAGGATAAAAAAATACACTATGTAAATGATCAAATAAATTCTTTAGATTATAAAAATAAATTTCGAAAAAAATAGCAATATTTTTCATACGTTTGAAGTTTAAAGCGAAAATATTTTTTCCCCTGTACTGACAGTCGGTTAAGAAATATAAATAAACTGTTATCCTTTTTTTGATTTACTTGCAACGATCAAGTTGTACACCCCCCACCCAGGTTTATATATATATATATATATATATATATATATATATATATATATATTATATGTCTACCCTCAATTTTTTTCTTTTTATATCGACCAAAGTTGAAGGGGTGTTTTTCATATGATACTGGGAAACCTTATATAGGATAATCGTTTGAAAAAAATTTATATCTAAAGTGTTTCGATAAATATATACTTTTTGGATATTATAAATTTTTCTACTTCGTTGACTTTGCTCTTTTTCTCTCCACATAGAATTTATTTTTTGAAGAAAAATAACCGGAAAAAATATTTTCCTACCGTTTAAGATATCTAGATTATTTGAGTAAAAGAAAAATTCTTTTGTAATATTCATTTAATTAGTAAAAAAATATACAAAAGCAATTTTAAAATATTTTTTTTTAAAATAAATTTATAGTATAATTTTTTAATATTATCAGAGATAGATCTTCATTAAAAACAAGTCCAATAGTTATAGATTATAGACAGATCTTCAATTGTTTCAACCATTTTCAGGTAAATTTAAGAAGGTCAAAAGCATTTCTGTATAATCATTAAAAAAAAAAATCTGTCTCGGTAACTACAGAGTGTATATTTATTATTGTTTCAAATAAAACGAAGCTGTTTTCGACTAGTGTTTATTATGAAATCAGTCGTAAACATTTGAAACAAATAAAATGTTTCCTAACCTATTCAATAATATAAAATCAAAAAAAAAAAATTCTCCTTTCAAATTCCGGTACGAAGCAATAAATATTCCTTTGAGTTTGGCTTGCATTGCATTCGAAAACCGTTCTTTAATAAAACATTCAATTCAATCGACTGAGATACGAAACCCAGCAGAATGAGAAGGGGATAGAGGGAGATAAAGAATATGAAAGTTTCGTTTTCAGTAAAGCATCAGAAAAGGTATATAGGCCACCTCAAAAATCGGAAGTCCCTTTCCGAAACTGTACTACGTACAACAGTGTTGTGGTTTCAATCGCTATAGAAAAAGTCCTCATATACGATTCGTGTTAAATCACCTGAGACGCTTAGGTCCCGATAGCTAGATTGATCAAATGTCATATAGTGTTAACCTTTATAGAATAAACGGTCTACCTTTTTCAATAGCAGTTTTTTTTGTTGATATTGTGTTTAGTAAAAGTTAGTTTATAAATTAATTTAATCTCTCTAATTGTCAAATGTTTGTATTTATGTATGTATATATGTTTCTCCAGCATCTCCTCCTAAACCCCTGAACCGATTTTGATGGGAGTGGTGTTATTTTAATTGGTTGCCTATTTGAGAATAGACAAGTTTCATCTTTCTACGATTTCCTCTTGCTTCGCAAAAATTTTAAAAATTTTGTTTATAATGCAAATGTCAAATGACAGCTGTGTGAAGTTATGTACACTACTGATGATAGAAGTGTTGCTTTTGAGTAATATATAATAGTGCAATTGATATTTGATAATTATTATATTATTATTATTTGTTTATTTATTTAATTTTTATAATGTTTATATGTTTCATTACTATTTTCGACTTCAAACGTGACCCTTTATGGGTCACGGGTTTCCTAGTTTAGTATTTTGTTTATTATAATAATATAATAATTTTCAATCTAGAAATATATAAAAGTAAATATACTAGATTGCGGAATAGAAACTCTCATTCAGTCACCAAGCACTGAAAATGACATCTATCATGTATGGCAAAACATCTGCGTCGAGGATAGATGGACCACAGCATATCAGCCAAGAATTATATTATATTATATGAATTACAGCATGATAAAATACAGATTTGGTCAGTTACATTCAGTTTGCTTTCAGAGAACTAAATTTTAATTCAAATTAACAATGAGTAGATGAAGTGGTACGATTGAAAGTGTGGCTTGCGTGAACAAATGTTTCCAACTAGTAGGAATAGAAAAGCATGTATGAATGTGGATGAAGCTAGAGTTGCTAGAGTTGCCGATTTGGGTACGTAACGTGATTGTGTATGAGTGTATGTATTTCCGGATAATGCCGACTCTTTCTTGGTATACAATCTGATATTAATGGTAAAGATATCATAAAATTTTTTTGCCCAATTCTCCGAAAGAGAACATTTGCTGTAGTATATATAAAGCCGTCATAAATAAAAATAAAATTCTATCCTTAGATAATATTCTGCAACTATATAACAAGAGATAATATTTATATACAAAATTGCAACATAGAACAATAGATGTCACTGTTATCAAGCAGTGACCGGAAGAGGACTACAATAGCCCATCATGCATATCAAGCAAGTGGTCCATTGATGCACATAACTACATAATATAGGTTAGGTATATATGGTGTTCGCATCATTACATTGCCAACACCCCAGAGCTTTGAGCCTCTAGCTGTGTATAAGACAACTTTAGACTTACACAATTAGTTCATGTACGAAAGGTTATCGAGTATGGTTGAAGAAGCTTAAAGAGCACTTGAATAATATCGATTAGATGTCGATGAAGATTACATGATATGCGTGCGTTTGTGTGTGTTTGTGACAATTAAATCTACTATAACGTAGATGCGAGATTCCCCAGGCTGCAAATCGCTAGAAAAACTTAGAACGATTCGGATCGTGGTTTTAATTTTTGTCGCACTGTAAAAAAAAGTGAAATTACAAAAAAAAAATAGTAAAATTTTACTAAAAATATGCTGTATTTCTACCTCAAAATTCTGTAATTTTTACATAATTCATAATAATCACACAAAGTAAGTAAAACTAACTTAATAAGTATGTAAAATTGCTTACTTTCTGCAAATTGCAACACAAATTTAATGTAACATTACATATTGTTAGGCTGATGCCTGTAGGCCATTGTATTGAAATAAATAAATAACTTCTTAAATTATGTAAAATTACCGCCTGCATATTAATATCAGTAATAATTCATCAAAATAATGATACTTAGTACGTATTTTGTGTAAGAATACTAATAAAATATTTTAAGTGTAATTCATTCATTTCAAAATACATTCTTTATGTAAATTTATAAATGTATGTATGTTCTTTAAATTTATTAAAAAAAAACTTTACTAAAAAAACCTGTAATATCATATTACATATAATGTTTGTAATAGTTCGGATATTATGTATTTTTAAACAGCAGCAGTTGAGTAATAATACCTAGAAATACTGGACATGATAGTGTCTCATGGTTTGTAGGTAAAATTACATAAATTTTTTTAAAGTGCGGTTCAGATTCTATTCCAGTTTATAACAAAACACTGTGTGTTGTTTCTCCTCATCTATAGTATATTTGATCTGATGTATATAGATAGTTGTGAGTTTGTCCGTGTACAAGTCAGATAATTAAGTTTCCGCTTATATGATTTCTGGGGTGTCAGCTCTTTATAACCAATTACATTTCCAATTTCTATTAGAACATGTTTGATTTGCTTCCAATCAATTATTGATTGCGATTATATTGTGAAATTCATAAAACGGGCAACACTTAAAAATGTTATGTTAGCTTTAAACGATGCATTTTTTTATATAAAAAAAAATTATAGTTTTCTCTAAGCACAAATTTTTTTACAATATTCGATTCTATTTACAGATTATTTTATACACGCGCATGCTCAATTTGTCTGTGATAGTCTATATAGAAAAATGTATGAATTAGAACACGTTTTATTTTTCATGCATTTTCGACGCGAAACTGAACGCACATCGGTATTAGAAACGTCAAATTCTCATTAAGTTATGTATTATCATCAATTCATATTTATTTTTCAGATTGGATATAAATAAATTGTCAAAATGTAAAATTTCATTACGTATGCGTTTGTACATTTCATTCTATATCGTGTAAAATGTATTAATTTTGTATATTTTTTATATATAATTTTGTATAAAAAATTGTACCGATTTTTGTTTAGAAAAATGTATAAACATTAATTCAGAACTTTAATCTAAAGCAGTTTCATTTTAAAGTATTAATATATTAGATATAAAATTTAAAAAATTGTTGTTTGTTGTTTCTTAAGAAGCACATTATACCAGAAACAAAAATGATTTTTATCTTTATCAATATTTTTTCAGTTCTATATTTTAAATAAAATCAAGTGATGTATCAATAAATACGAATAAATTGTAATAAAAATTTTATAAATATTTCTATATTTTCACGTAAATTTAATAATATTTTTTATAAAGTTCATAAAATATGAATATAGATATGTGTACTTGCAGTATGCTGATAATTTTTCAATAAAATTTCAACATGTTATCTGTCAAATTATGTCACTAATTATACTCTATAACTCTATATATGTAATATAATATATGCTATTGTATATTATATATATATATATATATATATATATATATATATATATATATGTTTGCCCCGGTGAAGATAATATAATTATATATAAATTAATGTGACACAATTTGTGCTACTACGTATTATATGCGATATATTAAATTTAGACAACAATACGTTTGTCAAAATGTCATATGTATTATGTTATCTCCCTTATATGATAAAAATATTGCTCTATAAAGCATATTCGATTTCACTGCTCTATATATATATATATATATATATATATATATATATATATACTGCAATATTTTAATTAGGTTTTAAATTTTATATTCTATACTAGTATAAAAAAAATAAAAAATAATTTTTTTTTCGATAAGTATAAGAACCTCCCCCCTTAAATAAAAAAAAATGTGCCACAACCTTATGAGTACATGGCGTGACTAGCATGTAGTTAAAGTTGTGATTAGTCAAAAATAGTGAGTTAGAATTTTTTAACTCGCAGATGTGAGTAATGGACAGTTTAATTTAAAAGAATACACATATATTATAAAAGTATTATTTACAAGAGTAGAAACAAAAACTGTTGAAAGGCAAATAAAAATTAATGTAACATATGTATTTTATTGATTTTAAATATAATTTTCTAATTAAAGTTTTACAAATTTATTTGCATGTAGCAATAAATTGATTTATTCGTTTAATTTACGACAAATGTTGCATTAATTTTTAATTAAAAAAACAGAAGCACAAACTCCATATTAAAACGCGATATTTTATTTATAAATTTTCCCATTATAATCAGACAAACTTATCGTATTTCTATGTTATTTCATATTTATTAAAAATAATTTCATATATTAACAAAATTATATTTTTAATTTTAATTATATATTATTCAATTTTAAAAACATGCTGTTGCATTAACAGAATGTTACTTAAAAATATGTTTAATCCATATTAGTATGAGTTGGCTTGACTAACTACAGTTAACCATGTCACTTGCTAAAATGCTTGCAAAAAATTATTTATAATTAATTTTTTTCTGCACTACTAGCTTTAATATATACCATTATTTAGCCTGTTTATAATTATTTAAAAAAAACAATTTCTCCTTTAGCAAACAAATGCAACTCACTTAAAATATAACCTATAAAATCACAATAAGCACGTGAAGTAAGAAAACTTCTTTGTAGCGAACTGCAGTATGTTACCTAATTTATATTTATTATCTGTTAATCTGATTTATTTAAATGTATAAATTTCATAAAATTTCTTTTCAAATTCTGTTGTATTATTTATCATTTGTAGTATATAACCGTATATATCCGTAACTAGTCGCGAGAACTCATTAAATAATTGAATAATAAATATTTTTAACATTTTTACTTTATTTCTAATTAGTATATAAATTTCCACTGGTGTACCATGCGTACTTTTACAAATTAAATTCAGGCATTTTTGTTAAATATAGGTGAAATAAATACGTGCAACTAGTGTTTGAAATTTGTTTACTTGACCGCCTATCGCGTTTTTCCGTGACTAGCGTTGCGTTAGTAATGTGCATAAATGTAATTTATGAATAATAAATAACTCAATACCAATTTGTAGAATTTTTGTTTGTTTGTTTTGTTTTAGGAGCTCTTGCATGTAATGGATTTTTGTGTAATGGATATTTCAATTATTTATATACAGAAAAAAGTAAAAAGTTTTTTTTACAAAATTATTGTATTAGTAAATTTGTAAAACAAAATACTTGTATTTCATTACCTAGTAACTTGTTTCTATGGTATGTTTGTTTATTATTTATGTCATTTGTATATTTTTTCTGATGATGATATATGTGGAGGATATCGAAACATTGAATTTAAATTTAATATGCCAATTATGAACACTTTACGAATTTCTAGAAATCTGTATAGGGCTAGGAGAAATTATTTTATACTTTCTACTCCGTTTTACTATTACACGGAGAAAAACATTTCTTTGATATTAATAAATAAATTTCAATAAAATATATTTTTTTATTTTAAATAAATTTATTTAGAGTAAATATACAAGCTCTTTATTGCAAAATAATTATTTGTTAGTAATAAATAAATACCTTTAAATCAAATAGATATTTATTTGCCACTATTGAAAAAAATATTTATTGGAATGAAAATGATTTTCTTTACTCCAAATTGGATTTAATATAACTTTTCATAAACAAAAAAGCATTATTTGCCGATAACATTTAAAATTCACAATACAACATAAATTATTCTATATTACTTCCCTTTCGTGCTACATTCTGAAAAAGATAAAAAAAAAAACAGACGAAAAAAAAAATTGAATAGCGCAAAAATTACACCCACCCTCATATAACAAGCGATTCTTTTTTGTTTTTTTCAGCTTCGGTTATCGAACGGAAATAATCTTGAACCCAATATGATTTAAAGCACACTCGCTGTACGCGAGAAAAGTTTGGATTTTCCCCGGAAAAAAAAAAGAGAAAATATTTGGATGAAGCTAACATATGTGTATGGAGGTGGGTTTTGAGTTACGAATGTTATCTGCATTAATAACGAAGTGGTAGCACGGAATATATCTATCTGTGAACTGCGAAAAAGAAATATATGTATTTCAAAATTTGGAAAAACTTTATTTGAAAATATGTTTAATGTACTTTAGGTTAAGGGTACCGCTTTTGCTAATTACTTTGTGGGTAAATATGTAAATATGATAAAAATTCCAGTTTCATATTAAAAGTTGTAATTCAAAATTCTGAACCTATTCCATTAACAATTAATTCTGTTTCAGTATCGTTTTTGCTACATTGCATATACATATAGATGCAGGATATTCCATTTCGGCAAAAACAAAAACATACTTATTTATTCTCCTGTATAATTTGTTCATTTGTTATAAACTCACTGTATTGTATTATGTTTGAAAAGAATTTCTACACTGTAAAAAAGTCTGTGAATTTATATATTTTTTCATAGTAAAAATCATATAATTTTCTCTGTAATTTACTACATTTATTCTATAAATTTCATAAAACTATTATGGACTTAAAATATGACATAAAATAAAATAGCAGATTTACATATTTTTTTCTATATTTTCACAAAAGTTTATGTAAATTTGTGCTGCAATAGATAATATTATGTATTTTTACCTATTACTTGTGTAGCACTAAGATTATAATTATATTATAATAGCATTTTTACAGAATAATAAATAAATCAATAAATAAAAAATAATAATCTTTACTTGCTGAAACTTTCACAAAGAAAACGTAACGTGTTCATGTTTTTTTCATTTTCACGTAAAAATTATTTTTCCAAATTCTAGTATCTATACTGACCTTGTATCGTCGGTAGATCGATAGCTTCCGTCAAACTTCGTGCAACTTCGTAAATTTATCTTTCAAGTTTCTTTTTTTTTCTCTTACAACTTAAAGCTCAGAAGATCATAGAGCTTTTCTACATACATATTGTATGTGTAAAATATTCACATGTTTATACCTTATACATGATTATACAAAAAAAAAACACCCTGAATAATATGAAAGCCACCCCCTCTCATGTTTTGAATTTCAAAACAACTATTATGTTAATGGCCTTGTTTTGCTTTAAAAATAGAAAAAAAAAGCAAAAGGTTTTGTAGATATTTTGTACTTAAAATAATAAATTAGTATTGTATGCTTTGAAAATAAAGGTGAAAAAAAATAAAAACGAAACATAAAAATATGTAAATTGCATTCCCGTATGTTTGGTGTCAATTGCATTTTGTCACGAATGTTTGCGTTTAAAATATATTTTCAAATATTTGAAATTGTTTTGGAAATAATATAGTAAAAATCTTTCAGAACTCATTATATAAAATAGGTTCAAGTTCTGTATTAAATTAATTTATAAACGGCGCTTCGACGAAACTCAACGCAAGTCTTTATCAGAATAAACTGAAACTATTTATGAAATGCAATAAATGTGAAAAATTTTACGTAGAGTAATATTACAATAAAAAAATATAGTAAAGTTACAATGATTATCATCAGTAAATTTACATTGATTCTTTGACAATGTATTGCAGGAAAATAATAATTTGATTTCTATTTATTTATAATACTATATAAGAAAAATAATAATATCACTATAAAAAACAAACTTATAAAACAAAATTTTAATCTGTAAAAATCTTAAATTCGTAAGCCGCAACGAAGTGTATTTTAACAAAACTAGAAAAAATAAAAATAAAATCAAATTACATCTATCAAGTCGTTTTACCGATTACCGATTTTTACCGATAAAGGTACTTTGCCAATGATTTAAAAAACATTTCGTTGCAGCCAGCAAGCGCATTGCCTCGTAGCGTACTCTGCACTCAGCCAATGCCAGGGGCGGCGTTAGATTTTCAACATGTGGCGCCTGGGGAGGTAGGGGGGAGTCTCCCTCATTAATCAACCCATTTAATCGGATTTCGAAGCGTCCCAATGGGGTAGTATTGGAACCGTAACTATGGTCGTGGTAGTACGTTAATAAAAAGATTAAACGTACGACGCGCATTTTTATGTTTCGAATTGTACCCCGCCCCCTCACTCCCGCCTCACACGGGCCAGAACAGCAAATAAGGGATGATTTATTTTTACTCTCTTTTGGGAAAAGTACAACGAGCAAAAAAAAGTGGTGTAGTGTGTCGCACTTTCAGCTTTACTTTTCTCGTTTTTCCCCGGAAATTGATAACATTTTCCCAAACAAATAAATACCTTGTCTAGATTACGTACATTTTAAGTACTATTTTTATTTTTCAGAAATTAATAAATTAATTCTGTTCATAAATGTAGACTTGGAATGTTAAAGAATTAAAATAAAACTGCTTTAGGTTAAAGTTCTGTATAAATATTTATTTAAAATCGACGTTTCGACGAAACACAACGCTCATCTTTACTCTGGTAAAGTCGAGCGTTGAGTTTCGTCGAAACGGTGATTATAAATAAATTTTAACACAGAACTTGAACCTATAGCAATTTTTTTATAAAATTTAAATTCTTTAAAAATATCAAGAATTCACCGATAACTTTAAAAGTTAACAAAGTAAATAACAAACAAGTTAAGTCATTTATTTTTTACAACAAAACTAAATGAAATTGATGTGTTGTGTTCTAGTTGAAACCAATTTTGATAGAGCAAGTAGATGAAATAATATTATCGAAAGAAAATACATTACACTGCAAAATAAATAAATAAATGAAAAAACAAAAAAACAAATGACATGCGATAAGCCGATATCGTGACTAAAATAACGAAACTGATTCTATTTTGCGATGAGGGTGCGAGGGGAAGCAAAGATTTGAAATAATGTTTATAATATAGGGTGAAATACCAAATCGAAAACTGCAAAAATAGTTATGCATTTTTATTGCTTATATACACGACAAGTTTGTAAAATAGGTCTTGTATATGATTATATTTTATTTGTACCAATTTATTATTATTGACATATAACATTAAAAGCTTAGAAATGCGCACATTCTGACAGATAGTGATAATAAAATAATAATAATAATATTTTTTTGTGATAAATGTTTGAAACTCTTAAATCTTTATACTCGAAAGGTAAACCACTTTCTTAAATTTTATATACCAGATTGTACAAATTTTAAATATAGCTGTTGAGATTCTAGTAATTTTTTGGCCTTTATACAAAATTTGCGAGATTGTAAATATATATATATATATATAAATAAATAAATAAATATTAGAAAACAGAGATAGTTAGTTGTTCCATAAACTGGAAATAAGATATGTAAGTATATTTTCTTTGTTATTCTCAAGTGAAATCCGAAAGCACAAGAGAGCTTTAAATAATTTATGATTCAGAATGGATCAGTTAGAGAAAGCTATTTACAAAACTTCCACGCTATTGTTCGGCAGAAATTAGATCAAAACCTACATAGGAAAGCTCTTGTAAATATTTAGAAAAGCATTAAACAAATTTAAAAAAAAACTAATGTATGTATTTATTCGAAAATGTGTATTGTATTTAGAACTTGGTGTATTTCATGAAAAAATATATTTCAAAAATTATCGATTATATTTTTTTTTCATTTAGTATACAAAGGCGTGTAAATGTAGATTAATTTGAACTAATTAATGAACTGATTAAATCATTATTTAATTTTTAAATTAAAAAAAATATATTGACCTTGCCGGGATTATATTATACAGGATGATTTATGACGTCGAGAAAAAACTACACCGGATGATTCCTATGAGTAATCTAAATAAAAAAAAACTTCAAATAAACTTATGTCCGAAAATGCTTTCTAACGGAACTGTAGTCATTAGAAGTTTATTACATGTAACATCAATCGCGTTAGCCTTATTTATTTTATCAGGAAAAAAAAAACACGCTATTAAACTTTACAAATTACAAAATTAAAAATCATTGTATTAAAATAAATTTATGGAATAGAAAAATTTGTATAACAACTACAGTAGTCATGGTAACTAAAATCAAAACTGTCTTGATATAAATATGCTATTTACATAATTATAATTTTATATTATCGTAAAAATATGAAAAATTGTAAAAAAATTTATTAATTAACGACTGACGGAAACGGTCTCTCTATGTCAAATTTGGTATGATTACAATACCTTCCTTATCATATGTGATATGACGGTCAATAATAATGTAGTAAAATAACTGCTCGTGAAATATTTTCTCAATTAAATAAAATTTTGTATAAAATTCTAAAAATGACGAAACTTATTTTACATGAACGTAGAAGATACGGTAAAAACCAAAATAAAATTAAATATAAAATCTAAATAAAAAAGAAATTTATAAAATGCAAGGTAAAAAAATTTTCAAAATATATATATGACTACTTAATATATTCGTTATAAATATTCATGAAATATGTAATTATTTTAATGTTAATATATACATCACATTCATAAAGTTCTTTTTAAAAATAAAAAAAAGATAACAAAAAATTTATATGGTAATTTTTCTAAAAAAAATAATTACATAAATATATTATATTAACCATAATAAAACATATTTAGTATAACAAATTTTTAGATTTTTTTAATTTTTGTCAAAAATACATTACAATTAAATATACAGGCTGAGAGATGTCATTTCGAGTGAAAAATATCATATGAACGTCGAATTTTAAATAAAATTAATGCAGAACTAATAAATCTTAAAGCCCTTCTATTTTAATATAGTTTCCTTATTAAAAAAAAAATTATTTTAAATTGTCCAGTTAATTTTTCATTATTATTATAAATAAATAAAAATTATATTGCATACATTTATATTATAAATAAAGAATTTTTAAAATTACATTTTTAAAGTAAAAATAATGTACGTTCTGATGACACACATGTCATTAAAAAACATTTTTTTTTCAATTTAAATAAAAAGTTTTTTCATTTATTACTATAAGTCTCAAAGGAGTCAGTTTTACTTACGAATATTAAAACCTATTTTCACATGATATTTATGTAACTGACGTATATAATCATAAAAATTGTGATAAATTATTATAATTACAATTTATGAACAAAAATTTCAACTTTTATATTTAACAAAAAAAATTCTAGGTTAATGTTTATATGCTATACGGTAGAATAAAATATTTAAAAGCTATTTTGTCATTATTTTGGAATTACAAATTTATCTTTTACATGTCAAAATCATATATATAAAAAAAAAAATAGTAATAATAAATTGTCATTGAGTTCGATATGAGTAACCTCTTTTATACAGTGTGTCCCAGGATTGATGTTACAAGAGGTGTAATGGACTAAAATTTTTTGAATTTCATTTCAAGATTCTGGAATTAAGCCCTGCTTGGCGTGAAACAAATTTTAAGAATTTTTTCGTTTTTTGAAAAACAAAATGGCCGTGACGGTGAAGCAAGAACTATTTTCTTTTCAGGTAAAGTACCCTTTTTGTTTAGGATACGACAAAATTTTATTAAGAAAAGTTGTTTATAATGACAAATCATGGCCGTATACCAAACTTCAGGACGATCTACCTACTTTCATTAAACTGTCTGTTTTTGATGGAGGTTGCTTTGAATAGATAATTTATTGCAGTACAATCTTGTGTTACGTTTTGTAAGTTAAATTTGTTGTAAATACTATTTGTTTCGTTCAATGGTCTACAAATAAAAATTTTAATAAATTAATAGATACCTACAATTTATTTTGTTCAATCTAAAACAGACAGTTTAATGAAAGTAGGTAGATCGTCCTGAAGTTTGGTATACGGCCATGATTTGTCATTATAAACAACTTTTCTTAATAAAATTTTGTCGTATCCTAAACAAAAAGGGTACTTTACCTGAAAAGAAAATAGTTCTTGCTTCACCGTCACGGCCATTTTGTTTTTCAAAAAACGAAAAAATTCTTAAAATTCGTTTCACGCCAAGCAGGGCTTAATTCCAGAATCTTGAAATGAAATTCAAAAAATTTTAGTCCATTACACCTCTTGTAACATCAATCCTGGGACACACTGTATATTTAATATTATCGAATTTCTTTGTATTTTAATAATGTCATTTACTATTAATCATTATTTATCAAACTATATTTTTATAAAATCTTAAGGAAATTATAAAAAATACTGTACTATAAAATATGTAAATAGTACATTATGTTACGAGCAGTAGAAAGTGATCTTTATTGTATTTGAGGCCATATTCTTACGGCAATCTGGGCGAAATATAAAAAGAGTATTCTGCTCCATGTTACATATATGTACTATTTTTTCTTCAAGCATTCCAAACAAAACAAAACTAAAAATAAATACCAAATAACCTTAACCTTGCTAACCTTGCTATTTATATTTCTTTTGTGAATTGTGATAATTAATCTTTCGTTGGTCGAATATACAATTTCTGACAAATCTGGTGGTTCACATTGCATATCTTGAACTATTTCACACATTTTCAATAATTAGATTCAAGCGAAAATAAATAATGCAATTGTCAAATAACTTAACTTAACTTAATAATGTTTAATATGACCGTAGAGATATCAAATTAAATACACTTGACCGTTGTTTCTTTGATCGAATATGTAGTTTCTGGCAAAGCTTACGGTATACATTACATTTTTTCATATATTTTTATTAATCTAATTTAAATTCAAGCGAAAATAAACAGTGCAACTGTCAATTAACTTAACTTAAAAAACTTCGATATGACCGCCGAAGACCTCAGATTAAATACACTTGACGTGGTAGTCAACTAGACAACTAATTTAAATATATTTTTAAAGCGCTCTACTTGACAAATGAGAGAGTTAACTGACAAAGTGTTTAACAATGTTTAACACTTTATACAACATTTAGGGCCTACACACTGTTGGCTTAATCAAAACAACTAGATCAAGCATGTCAAACTCGTAAATTCCTCTGGGCCAAAAAATGAAGGTTTAAATTTAGGTGGGCCGCAAAAAATAAAAAGTCTCATAATCATGGAATGAATTTATTTTTAAATAGTGTAATAATTAACAAAAGAAAGTTAATTATACTTTTTTCCCGATATTTGATATCTCTTTATCCTAATCAATTGTTTATTTATTACAAATGTTATATAACCAAGATTAAAAACGTAAAATCTTTAAATCTTTGTCGGGCCTTATATTAACGTAAAATTAATTTCAATTTGAAAATAAGTCTCAGCTTAATTTCACAAAACTTTATCTTATTATTATTTATTGTATCCGGGCCGCAAGTTTGACATACTTGAACTAGATTGTCAACTGTCTTCGCAGCATCTTACTTGACAAGTTAATGTAAGAGTTAACTTACAAAACGTTTAACAATGTTTTTGTTACATAAATCTAATAGTAAAAATCTGTAATTTTAAAAGTAGAAAATCAATTTTTGTTTAGTTTTATTTCATATTTAATCAGAGAAAATTAAGTTGACTTACTTACCAATTGGATTCGACGTGATGTTGCAACAACGAACATTGATGCATAGGATAGTTGCAAGGAGGTGAGGATAGTAGTATTTGTGACGTCACCAACATCATGCTCATCATTGAAATGACATCATCATCATCATCATCATCATCATCATCACAATGCCGCACCAGAATACCTGCACACAGTCAAACAGTCCACATGTCAAAGCAAGAGTTACCAATGACTCTGCGTTTTTTGTTTTTTAAATTTATTTTCTTTTAACATCATTTACGATCTTTATTCGCAAAATAATTTTACTCAATATAATCATTCTCTCTCTCTCTCTTTATTTTCGATAGTTTTCAATTCTTTTTGTCTCTCTTTCTCGAAAGATTTTATTGTTACTGTCAACTGTTTTACAAGAGTAATGTGGATATGTTTGATATGTATGCAGGGACATCTTTGCGACTGTTTTAGGAATTATTCATGTACATTTGTTTTCTTGGTAAGAATGGTAAAGAAGTGACAATTAATATAATAATAATCTTAATTATTATTTGATTAATTTTTGAATATATATATATTTTTTTTGAGTTCAATAAAGACGTTGATGATTTGACATGATGTTGGTTGATGGATGTTGTGACTTATTGTTTAAAATTGTTGTTGATTTTTTTTTTTAGAATAAATGTGTGACGATTTGTCTTGATTATAAGTTTCTTCTTGTTGTTGTAATATAAATTTAATATTATTTTTGTTGTCGTTTGTCTGTTCGTGATTTCGTTTATCACGAAGATATATGTTGTTATTGTTATTAGCAAAAATGTTCATTTGTTTCAATGTTTTCATTTGTTGTTAAACTGTTTCTGTTGTTGTAGGTTTAATCCTGGTTGTTTTTATTTTTTAGATTTGTTTCACACCATCTTCTCATGTACCTAATTTGATATGTTATTTCACAAACATTCGACATTTATTTAATAACATAAAATTAGTGTTTTTCAAATCATTTAAATAAAAATATTGAAATGTATACACAATTGTGATAATAAATATGATAACATTTTTTTTATCCTAATTACTTTTGAAAAAATATATATGTATATATTTATGTTGTTTACATGAAATAAGAAGGTCGAAAAATAAACATTTCTAATATATAATTTTAAATAAAATGTAAACATGTAAAGAAAATTTATGATAATACATTAACTGGTGAATTTCATATGAGCTTTAAGTAAAAAAAGTTGATTACAGAATATTGACAATATATAGTAGTTCTATGCCATTCATATAGATACTTCATAGATGTTCTGATATTAAACGAGAAAGTAATAAAATAAAAAATTAAAAAAAAAATTATAACAAGACCACATTGAATTAATACACCAACAAAATAACTTCTATTAAATTAATTCTGAAATAATGTTCATATAATTAATATTATAAGTTAATTTACTGATTTAATGTAATTAAAATAAAAATTTAATAATTTATTGAATATACAGTTTATCACTACATTTAATATTAATTATTACTTGAAATTATTGCAGAATAAAATAAAACATGAAATTAATTCGGTAATTAAAATTTCGTTCATGTTGTATAAATCTAATTTTAAAATTAGTGTAACAATAAATTTGATTGGTTTTAGCAAACAATTACAAATGTAAATTATTTTGCAAGAATTGGAAATTTTGGAAAATTTGAATATTAACTATAGATAAATAATTTGATATTATCAACAACTATACGTCATTAATATGTTATTTAATTAATAAACATAGTTCTAATTAAATAGGAATTTTAATGTTATATATACGAGCAATCTATCTGTTATGTATAGAATATTAATAATATGAATCATTGCAGATAAAGCTAATATACTTGTAATTGCAAATTTAATGCACTTAAAATAAAAAAAAATTGGGTTTAAGTTCTGCATAATTTTTAATTAAAATTCGACGTTTCGATATGCTAAACGGATATTATTATTACGAAAAAATATACAAATGATATATATATATAATAATCAAAACATCTAAGCCATCCAAATAAATTCGGTATTGTATAAATATGCGTTAGAAAATCTTCATAATGTAAAATCACAAAACCCAACAATATTAACAGTAGATTAATAAGAAAAGCAATTAATTTAATTAATAATTTATAAATTTTATAATCTAGTTACTCGTGTTTTATTACTTACGTTAGTAACTTGTTTCTATATTTTGTTTGTTTATTATTTATAGCATTTGTATATTTTTGCTGATAAAGATATATGTGGAATATATCGTAACATCGAATATTAATTAAAAATTTCATAGAATTTAAACCTAATGCTTTTTATTTTAATATAATGAGTTCTGAAAGTTTATTTACTATGTTAATATATTTAATTTCAGAAAGATATATCTTCAAAACAAATGTTTTAATAATTAGAAAAAATTATGAGTAATATCATTATTATTATTCATATAAATATAACTATCGTAACAGAAATTTTAGAAATCGGTCTAAATAAATATATTTATTAAAATTAAAAGGTTTTAAAACTAAGTTAAGTATTAACTTTAATTAAATCATCATCAGAAAAAATGATACAAATGACATATGTCAAATGACAATATCACAAGTGACATATGTCATTTGCATCATTTTTCTGATAATGACGTACATAAACATGGAAACGTCGATTTTTAATTAAAATTAATACATAATTCTTTTTACTTTAATATAATGAGTTCTGAAAGATTTCTTTACTATGTAAAATATATTTATGGAAAAAAAAATATACTACAGTATACTACGCTTTTAGGTATTAAAAACAAAAAAAAAATAACATTTAAATTTTAGTTGCTGTTTTGGTTATTATAAGAACAATATTTTGAGATGATTAATTCTTAAAAAACACATTGTATACAATAAAACACATTGTACATAATTTTCTTAGACACATCGTATATAATTGCCTCGTACGCTATACATATACTATAATGACGTAAAAATATCGCATTAAAAATAGAATACGGTATGTATACGCAATTGGCTATTTATACATACAGTATTTTTACGTAATTGGCTATTTAGGGTAGGTTAGGTTAGTAGGTTGGTTTAGATTCTTTTTGTTTTTTTAGTATGTATAAATAGCCAATTGCGTATACATACCGTATGTATAAACAGCCTCATCCTTAAAAATATATAAATAGTAGGTAGCTTTGAAAAATAAATAATGTTTTTATGCCGAAATAATAAATATCGTCTTCTGAAAAATGTCAAAATAATATAAAAATGATAAAAAAAAACTCTCATACAGCATACCCACAGTAAAATCTATTTAGCCAGCGGTTAGAGGATACATTTAGCTACAGTTTAATGTGCGCTAAAATAATATTCGCCACTTTCTACCAAATGAAATGCCTAATTCCATTTTTAATAGTAAGGATTGTACTAAACATATATTTTGAAAAGAGCGTCAGAATATTGAAAAATCTATTATTAAAACTTTATCATTTACATATTCTTTCTCAAATAATCTTTACCGCACGACATATTTTAATCCTAAAATAACAAAAATTTTATATTCTTCATGTTGGCAAGCCTGTTTCGCGAAAACCACGTTCACTCATGTTTTGTTCGATCATAAAAACGTCTAAACGTTCTTAAACGATATAAATTTAAACTTTAATATAATATGCTTCGAAGCTCGAAGTTCGAGCAGATATGACCGGTTTATACCGGTTAGGTACGATATAATATTCTTCTAGTCGTATATTCGGGGGTAAAAATCGAAGTGATACTAGCGTTATCGCTTGCACGATTTTCAATAGACCAAAAACCCTTCCACTCCGAATTCGTTATACATATGGGGAAAGACGAGAGCCCAGAAGGTTATATGGAGAAGAAGTATGGTATGTGCATACTGCTTGTTGAGTTATGTATCTAGATGGCCTTGGTACGTGCAGTTATGAGCATGCGTAGTGCATAATAAAATAGCAGATGTCGATATAGAACGTGCGATTCGTGAATGTTTTTACGATAAAAAAAAAAGGAAGGATCAAAATGGTCGATTTTTCATCAATTCGCGTTTTTAAGATTATAAATTTTACTTTGTATGTTCGAATTTCAAAAAAAATTTAATTGATAATAAAAGATTAAAAATGAGCAAATAGAATATGATTATTTACAACATAAGATATCAAGAAGTCTAAACCATTCAGATAAATCCACTATCAAACAATATGCGTTAGAAAATCTTCATGAAGAAAAATTTGAAGATACTAAAATAATTGCAAGACTCAACAATATTAACAGTAGATTGATAAGCGAAACAATAAAAATTTACAAGATAAAAAATCAATCATTGTAAAAAGGCACTGATTTAAATAAAATTTGGCTTCCTTTAATTAATAAATTTTATAATGTTATTTGTATTTTGTCACTTAGTAAGTTGTTTCTATATTTTGTTTGTTTATTATTTATGTCATATATATATATATATATATATATATATATAAAAATTTTACATGTATTTCCCCCCTTAATACTAATGTAAATATTGTTTTATTTCTATAATTTTGTAAATATATATATATTTTAATGACAATTTACGTTTATTTTAATTTTAATTAATTTTAATTTTAATTAATTTTAATTTTAATATAAAATTAAACAAAATATAAACATAAAACTATTTTATTTGAACATAGTAAAAAAATCTTTCAGAACTCATTATATTAAAATAATAAGGCTTTAAAATTAAGTTCTGTTTATATTTTAATAAAAAATGGATAATGTCGTTGTTTTTTTAGAAATAATATCAAAAAGTTTTATTAAGCTCGTACAGACTCGGTGTAGAAAGATTTATCAACCATACTGCATAAACGTAAATAAGCGTCTTTAGAAATAAAAATGCAAAAGTAGATTGTACAATATTGTTAATTTCAATCAATAAAAATTGAATAAAACCTAATCCGTTAAATACTGATTTTTTTGCAGTCTCGGGAAATTTATATCTCCAATTTTTTTTTCCACGGAAGTTGTAATAAAATTAGATTTTATAAAAACACTAAGATAAATACAAAAAATTTATCATTTGTAAAACAAAATGAAAAAAAAAGATTAAATATCTTTTTCAATATTTCTCAATTTCATAATTTCCTTTTGTCAACGATAAAGAAAGAAAATATTTCAATAAGGTAAATCATTAATATCAGGATCAGCTATCAATAATTTGCCAGTTGCAAATGAAAACAATATATTTCAGGACAAGAAGGATATTACACAATTTATCATTCGTAATGCCTGAAATATTTCAGTATCCATTATCATTTAGCAAAAAAAAATCAAATGAAAAATACTATAGAAAGTGTCCTATTTAACTTATACGAGTAAGTATTTTTAATTTATAAAATTAATTTATAAAATGTATAATTTTTATCGCTAATTTTATGCACTTTTTAAGAATAAATGTAAAAATTATACATTTGTGGGTTCCAACGAAAGTTACATGACAAATAATTTTTTTTTTAAATAAAAATTTGACTTTTTTGAAAAAAAAAAATACTGCTCAAAACTTCAATAAATACACTTTCCAACGGTATAATTCTTATAAAAGTTCCCAAAACACTTTCCAAAGGTATAATTGTTATAAAAGTTCCCAAAAAAAAAGTTGGAAAACACCTAAAAAATAGTCACTTAATTAAAGAATTATAAATTATAATACTTGAAAATTTTAAATGTATATTATTTTACTGTCATATTCCAAAAACAAATTAGACTCGTCTAATATTGATTTCTGATAGTATATTTTATAAAACAATTGAAATAAAGTAAGTTATTATTACATTAATAGTAAAGTCAGTTACCCCCAGGTGTTTATGTAAAATTACTGATTTTTTTTTAAAAGTGTAGATATGGCAATGCATATTTAAAATACAACAAATAAAGTTACATTACACCCCTAATATTGTGGCAGATTTTTTTTTATAACACAATTTATTTTTGTTACAAAATAAAAGTAAATAAAAATAATCATCCATATACTTTTTTTACTCGAATAGCGTAACTCTAATTCTGAATCACGCTATATAATCTATAGATATACAATACATTCACACCACCCTCAGTACAAAATCTAAAATCTGAAACTCTCAAGTAATTCAAGATCTAGAAGGCTGAAATTAGTATGTTATCGGTAGAAGATAGATACTTCCGATACCAAAGTATTAGCATGAAGAACCTAACCAATATGCGCCGGTAACCGGATGTAACACGGTATTACCTTCCGTTAAATGTTGTTACCCAAAGTGTAACCGATTTTGATCTTCAAGCGAGCGGGGAGGCAAGATAGTTCAAACCGGGTTGTCGTGTTGAATTACCCGCAATTAATATTAGTAAAACGCGCGCCACACAAATTGCAAATATTTTGCGGAAATAATTTGCGCGTAGATTGTTGTTACGATAAGGACAGAACCGAATCTACTCTCTTTCTCTCTCGATCAATTTATATTTGTTAGGATAAACGATTAATTTTGCTCCCGACTTGTGAAAATCAAATGTTATATTTCAATGGAATGCAATTTGTTATAGAAGAATATTGCGATATTATTTATTGCAAATCATGATAAAATCTATTATATATTATTTAACATTAATGCTGACATTCTGAACAGCGATTTACCGTAACAGCGTATTTTGTTTTGTTTTGTTTTTCTGTCGAATGTAAAATTATATTTAATAGAAAAGGACAAAACTTAGTGTATCCACCATAAATATATTATATATAATAAAAAGAATAGACTCAATAAAGTCTAATTAGTTGCTTATTTTTTGTAGTATTTTTAATTACTATATAAAAATGAAATTTAAATATTTAATCAACGTTTTATTTTTAATTTAAAACATTACATAAATCATAACTAACTCATAAAAACTTTAATTTAAAAACTCATTTTTATATCATGTTTACAACTAAAGTAATGTTTAATTAAAGCTCGTGTACCAGTAAATCAAAATAAAATGTAAAAGTTAAATAGTAAATAAATAAAAATAATCTGAATTTAATAAGCAATTCAAATATTTATCATTTGTCTAAAATACAATATCTTTCAAATCGTAATAATAATTAATCATTAAACAATTATAAAAATAAAATTAAAACGGTTTAAATAAAATAAACGAAATGAAAAATAATTACTTACATATTTATGATCAAATAATAATTGAAATTGCAGTGAATGTGCATATTTTTGATGAAGAAAGATGAAGCAAAACAACACTTACCTAAAACAAAAGAAGAAAAACATACAATTAGTTATGATCAAGAACGAGTCATGAAGAAAGTAGATTAATTTTAATTAGATTTCTAAAATTTTATAGATGATAAATGATTATATTTCCACACGAATATTAAAATGCGTTTTCCCACTAAATTCCTTGCCAAGATTTTTATCAAGTAAACATAATTTTTACATCAATTTTAATTGAAATTTTATCTTAATTAAAAACATACATTAATCTTACTACACTAAATATATAACTATAACTAGTGCATTATGGTATGTGTCAAACAAAAAGTAATACCTCGTGATTTAAATATGTGTACAGTGAAAGAAGAAATACAAAGTGTTAAAATACTACAAACTTAAAAAACTTGAGATACATCTCAATTCTACAGCTGTTAACTTATTGGACAATAGTCAAGAAAGTTATAGACTTAAAAAATACAAACCTTTAGAGCTTCAATAAATTGTTCTGTTATAAATTAAATGAAAATTTTTTAATAACTACGAAACCAAACTTAAAGTAACGCTACACGATCGTACAAAAATATTTCGCAAATTGCAGTGTAAAACTAGCAAAAGACATTACACCAGTCTCATTTCGCGCGTCACATCCGAAGGGACAAATAATTCCGAACTCTCTCTCCATTTTACCCTATGAAATATATGTATATACATAAGATACATTGCGTCTATAAATTATTTCGAAATTAATTAAATTTAACAGCGACAGCGAGACACCAGCAATTTTGACTAACCAATGTCTTCCGTCTTTCCTACCAGTTTTAATAATATTCTTCGCGTGTAATTATTTTCAGCGCAAACCTTTATGATCATCAACACGCTGGCTGCTCCTGCTGGCTTCTGCTTTCAGATCATAATTAATTCCATGTGATAGAATATTTGTTTTCAACATGTATTATTAATATGTTAAGTTATCAGTTATAGTTTGTTATGTTTCAGTATAATATAATCCGTAATTGTCAAAAATCTCCAAAGTAAAAAGAATTTCACGTTAATAAAAAGCATTTTACAGTAATGCCTTTTCTACAAACTTAATGTTTATGTGTAATATAGAAATTAAATTAACTATATTTTGTTGACTTGTTTATATATATATATATATATATATATATATATATATATATATATATATATATATATATATATATATATATATATATATATGTTGTTGTATCTTAAACACCAAATAACTCGAATTGTTGATGTTGATTGATTTTCAGTTTTATAATAAAAAAATTTAATTACTTTATTTTAAAACAAGATTTGTTGAACATAATGAAAACAAAAAACGTTCTTGTTGAATTAAAATTCACTTTAGCATTTATTTTAGTAAGCTAACCGTAAATATTAAATAAATATGTAAATAATTCCACGCTATTAAACCGAACGCATAAAAGAATTCTATGCAATATATATAAAAATTGCCATCCCACAAAATATGTACTTTACGCGCGAAATTATATGAGAATTAAAATCATTGGTACGGACAATATCAGTTGCGTAATAGCATTTTTATTACAGATATTATAAGTACTAGTCTAGCATTCATTGTTTTTCCGATAATATTTTGATTGTAAAAAGATTATGTAAATTACAATGATAAAATTTTTATTATCCAACAAATACATTTTATGATGGAAATATTTTCGTATTTACTGCGAGATTTTATACATAGTTTGTTATTGTTCATTTTCAGAAACTAAAAATATACGATGCTAATTATATTACGTTCATTAGAAAAGTTATGATCCTTAACAGATATTTAAAAAAAAAAACATAATGTCCTTTGCAATCTTTCAAATTTATAGTTTTACTATTAGTATTAGTACATAACTGATTAGATTTTAACTTGGATTTTTTTTTGATGAAACACAATAAAATATACTCCTCATTTTTCCACAAAGAAATCAAATATAAATATACTTATTTCACTCCACGAATTTGACCTTTTCCAGAGAAATATTCCACATACGAATAAACAATTTGCATGCATATGTCGTAGTCATAAGTATGCATTTTGATTACATTTAAAATGGCAGAGTAGGGAGAAAACGCGAGACATACATATATACAATGTCTACCAGGTTTTGATAAGGACGAAATGTTTGAATAGGAACTTTAGAAATTCCTCGCGTTCAACTGTTATGACTATTACACAAACTTTTGCACATATAGATGGAAAATCTGTCGACGTAAAGCCAACTTTGAAATCTTTATGTACAAATAGTATATCCACAGGGGGTTAGGTAAATACTAGTACGTATAAGGTTCAAACAAATGAAATGTTGCAATTTTTATATATATATATATATATATATATATATATATATATATATATATATATATTTACTTAATTCTTTATGATGTTAAAATTACAAAAATACATGTAACATTCTCAGCGTATAATATTTTTACAAATTGTGTTAATCAGTTAAGAGCGAAAGTTTCCAAGTAGTAAGAGCATGAATGAAATGAATGTGGATGAAGCTAAAGTTGCTTGTCTGGATAGGAATGTTTGGAGGAAACTAATTTCGGGAAAATGGAAAGAGTTTGTCTTCTGGGTACATAGCGTGATTGTGTATGTATGTATATATGTTTATTTAACTTAATAACTCCGTCGTTAAATCTGATAATCCAATATTGACCAAATTTTACCATATTTTTCATTGTAATTTTTATAAAATATTGCAAATTTACCAAAAAAATTATAAAATTACAATAAAAAATATAGTAAAATCACTATGGTTATCAATGTAAATTTACATTAATTTACGTATTTCAAATGACAATAGCATTAGTTCCTGTAATTTGTAAAATGATGTCAAATGACAAACAGTCTTGGTATAAAAATTGAGCTATAATATATTTATAACATGATTTTCACAAAATTCTATTAATATCAGCAACACCATTAGCCGTCCTAGAAATTAAATATTGAATTGTAATTTGAGAAAACTTGTTGAACACAATATTTGTTTTCAAGCACTAACCAACAAGCAATTCTTTGAAACTTGTGTTCAATATGTATGGATGATGTCAAGCAAAGATTGAACATAAATCATATACTCCTACTAGTTTATTTATGAAAGCTTCCCAAATAAATCAATATGTGATTTACGTATGTACGCGTCTATGTACGTTCAACTGGTATCATTAATTTTATCAGAAAATTTCAAGAAAAACTGTCACACATAAGTCATAACATATAAGTTTTCTTTATATGTTTACGACTCAAACGGAATTTATTATACATATAGATTCATATTTAACAGTAATAGTATTTTTAAATGTAATGTACAATTTTTATTAATACAAATTAAAAGTTTAAATTATTAAAAAATAGAAAATTGTTTTTATACAATAAATATTAAAAAACTACTGCCAAATAGTTCAATTACCATAACGTTATCCGGGCTTTATATGATGCATTTTTCTATACCAAAAAAATGTAGGTATAGTTTTCTGTACAAACAAAATTTTCTGTATTACACGATCCAATATTCGATTCTATACAGAAATCTGTACAGAATATTTTATACACACCCATTAATTATTAAATAAACAGTAAATAGTTCTTTTTACTACTTTGACTGCAAGGAAAAGTAGTAAAGCGTTTGGTACGGTGTCTGTAACATTTTCAAAAAAAAAAAAAAATTGTATAGAAATCCTTCATATAGCCTGTAGATGACGAATCTGAACTTAGTTTATGTGGGTGTATGTGTGTGCGTCGTCAGCTCGCTCGCTCGCTCGCTCGCTCGCTCGCTCGCTCACTCGGTCGTCAGTCAAAATTTTGTGATCGCAACTCCTCCTAGACGGTTCAACCGATTTTAATGAAATTTTCAGGATAAATTTGTCTAGTACCCAAGATGGTCATGTGGTTTTGTTTTTTTCCAGTGATGCCAACTTTCCGAGAAAAAAATTACTAAAGTTTTTAAAAATTCATATTGGCTACGTTATTTATTCGATTTTGATCAAATTTTCAGAAAAGATTTCCCTAATGCTCCCATTAATTACATAATTTTATTAATATTCAGTGTTGCCAACTTTCCGAGAAAAAAATTACTAAAGTTTTAAAAATTTTATTATGGCCATGTTATTCAACCGATTTTACTCAAATTTTCACAAAAGATTCTCCTAGTATTCATATAATTTATGTAATTTTAACAAAATACAGTGTTGCCAACTTTCCGAAAAAAAAATTAGTAAAATTTTTAAAAATTTATTTTGACCATTTTATTTAACCGATTTTAATCAAATATTTATAAAAGTTTTTCCTAGTGCCTAAATAAATTATGCAATTTTAACAAAATACAGTGTTGTCAACTTATCGAGGAAAAAAAATCAGAAAATTTTTTAAAAATTCATTGTGGCTACATTATTTATTCGATTTTGATCAAATTTTCAGAAAAGTATCTTCTAGTGCCCACATAAATTATAATATTATTAAAATACAGTGTTGCCAATTTTCCGAGAAATGTCAAAGTAGTCTATATATGGGTTTACCCATATACTTCTAATCTTGTTTTTTTTAATTTTTACTATAAAAAATACGTATAAATGTATGTGATCGATTAGGCATAATAGGTACAGTAAAAACCCCAAAATAAATATCAAAGCCCATAAATATTTTCTAAATACAAATACTTATTTTAATGATTACGAAAATTTTACGTTGAACACAAATTTTACTGATCACATAAATTTTATATTGTTTGAAAATTTTAGTACGCACATAAATATTAAAATCTGTAAAAAATTAAATTGTAAAAAAATTTTAGGATTCATTAAAATTTGACATTACAGAATTAAAGATATAAAAAATTAGAATTAACAAATATGTCTGAAAATTTAAACTCTTAATTTTTATAAAGTTCTGTTAGAACGTTAGACGTCATAAATCACCCTGTATATAGATCATCTAAATAAATCTGCTATTGCTGAACATTCTTTAGAATATCTTTATCATGTATCTTTATAAAGAAAAGAATAACATGAATCACTATAAATGCACTGAGTTAAATAAAATTTGGCTTCCAATTAATTAAAAATTTATAATTCTTATGATCTAGTTACTTATATGTTACCTAGTAACTTGTTGCTACGTACTGTTATCTACTTCAATGACATTGATCAATTTTGACCTGATGAAGACGAGCGTTCAGTTTCGTCGAAACGTCGTTTTTTTTTTTTATAAAATAATTAAACAGAATTCTGAGACGTATTGTAAATTCATGTATAAAAAACATACTGTAAATAAAATTGATTTTTTATTTATCATAAAAATAAATAAAATTGAAAATGCTGGCTTCAAATAAACTTTAATAAGATAAAAATACAATATATTAATTATGGGGAAAATTAGTGTCGTTTTGCCATTTGCATATATTGTTGAATAATAACGGTTTGAATATAATGAAGGGCCACGTGTAGCACACTTGTAATAATTGCGTGCACATTTCTACCCCCTGATAATTGCTTACGCCACCCTGATTACATCTAATTCAGAAAGTTGGACTGAAACTGAAATATAATTATTCCACATATACATAAATGCTCATTTCCTTTCTTTTATAATTTTATTAATTCCTTTTTTTTTTTTCTCTCTTCTATGTTATGAAGTTGTATTTTCATTTAATTGTCAGACGTAATTAAAGATAAAACGTTTTTGACGGTTGTTGCCTGGTGTTGTAGATGCTTGTCTAGCAATATAAAATTTAATGGTTTGAATATTGCACTGTGTGTGTGTTGCACAAAATTAAATAAAATATATTTCTGACTTGTATCCAGGATAAAGCTGATTTAATAATAATTTTTATGATTTAATTTTTTAATGTTAATAACTGATTTTAATCGATTTTAATTAATTACTTTTTAACTAAATTGTTTAATTAAACTATTTAGATATATCTAGCATAAAATAAATATTATTGAAGCTAACGTCTTTTTTTTAACACGTTTTTATTAACTCAACTTCTTTCATGTCTGTTTATTTTTGTTTGTCTGTTTGGTACAAATTTTGCAATCAATTTTAAACTAACTTCCCGATGAGCTACACACTTAATATTTTAAACATAGCACAGAACTGGATGACAATGCAATATTAACGAATTAGTTAATTAGATTAAAGTTAAGCAAAACTAAAAAGCAGAAAATAATTATTCAAATAAAAAAAATTTAATGTACCACGAATTTAACACGAACTAAAAAGTATAAAAATAATTTCTCCTAGCCCCATACAGATTTAACACTACATACAGAAAAACGTGGGATGCATGCAGTAAGGAGTGTAGGGAGTAGCTATCGCTGCCCCATGTTTTTCTGTATAAGATTATAAATCTATATGGGGCTAGGAGAATTTATTTTATACTTTTTAGTCCGTGTTAAAAACATGGTATATTAATATTTTTTTATTATTTAAATAATTATTATTTCACACTCAAATGTTAATTTTATTAACATTATATATAATTAATATTAACTGTAAAACATAAGAAATTGAAATTTTCTTGCGCCGCAAACCTTTTCTATATAAATAAACAACAATATCTTTCGAAGCATCTCAAGTAACAAGACGGAACCGAATCGATCCAGGTAACTTTTAATTTCCCGCCATCAAAATGAAAATCTTTTGATGTTGGAAATTGAGACGAGAGGCCAAGAGAGAAAGAGAGAGAAATAAGAAAATAAGCAATAGAAAATATAAAAGAGGAAGAAAAAGAAGAAGAATAATCAACATCGTCCACCGACTCACCAAGTAGTTTTTCATTCGCATCAATATTGGAACAAGACGATGGGGAGGGGCTGATTCTGTTTCGTAAACTTTCTACTTAGCTTTCATTCCTTAGCTTGTTTCGTATTTCCTTATTAATGACTATTTTCAAAGCGCCATCGAACTACTTGTAAATTAAATGAAATTGCACGTTTAGTTTACACTTAATACACCGATTGTACATCGTAAATTGTTTAATGGGGATAATGGAAATAAAATGCTATCTAAAAACGGTCTAATTTTGTAATTTACAAATTTAATATAGAATTTACCTTTATTCTTACTTTTTTTTACCACAATCTTAGTACAAACATAGAATAAACTTTACTTTATTGTTACCAAATGTATTTACTTCAAACTTTACATACTGTTACTTTTGCACATTTTATGAATATAAATCGCAAAATTTACAATGTTAAAACTTATTCTGAAAACTCGTTTTTAACATAGGTTATATACGTACGATGAAATGGTTGTAGGTGACATATATGGTGGCGCTCATTACAGGATAGGTAAGGTAAAAAGGTTAATTTGTTAATGTTTAGTAAAATTAAAGCAACGTGAAAAATTTTTAGTTGTTTTCAATGTGAAAAATTCATAATAACAATATCTGCTGGTAGTTATGTAAACATGGACAAAATATGGCATTAAAAAGAATTTTAAAAATCATTTTTATAATATTGTAAATGTCATTTCGGCACTAATATTTTGTAATTTATGCTAAAATAACAGTCTATGAAAAAAAAGTCCTGGATTCAAACCCCGGCAAGGTCGATGTATTTTTCTTCATTTAAAAATTAACTAATGATTTAATTAGTTTATCAAAATAAACTACTGGCAAGTTAAACAAAAACAAAATACTATAACCTAATATAATATAACACGCCATATGTATATATATTATATTATAGACACATCATGTGATGTACTTGACTAGATTAAATTTATAGCAAAAATAAATACAAATGTCAAAAATATTATTAGATATAATTAGTACTTTATTTTATAAATATATAAAATAGAGATGCTTTTGTTATTAAATTTGTCACCAACATAATAGAGAGTATTTGCGCACACTACGTTAAACAATTCGTTTTAATCATAAACTCACGTGATTCAGTGTTATTTGTATTACAACTTTCTTTAGTTTAGCGTTATTGTACCTTTAGTGGCGGCTTGCAAAACCGTTCAACGGAACTTACAACAATCGGACTATACAGCTTTAATAAAATAACAGAAAATTCCAAATATTGTATCATAACATTCATGTCTAAATTCCATATCAAAATATTACTAAACTACATTTTCCATGTACCTGTTAATAGTAACATAGTAACAACGTTTATAATCTAGGAATAACGTCTTGTCACACGTTATTAACGTACGAATAATTAAATTTCATGCAACATAAACTTGCGTAATTGCTTTCACATCTATGCGTAATTATTACATTCTGCGATAAATTTTTGTTTCTCCTTTGGACGATGTCAGATACAAAAGAATCCCACAGAAAATAATTTAAATATAGAGAATAAATAAAATGTAATATCTTGTTAAAATTAAAATAGCTTTAGGTAAAAGTTCTGTGTTAATATTTATTTAAAATCGATGTTTCGACGAAACTCATCAGGATAAAATAATATAAATGACATTACGGTAAATAACAGAACATAGAAAACAAGTTACTAGATAACAAATAAGTAACTAGATTTTTAATTAATGGAAGCCAAATTTTATTTAACTAATCTAATAAAACTAACTAATAACTAATTAACTAATAAAATAAAATAAAATTAAAATAACTGAACGAAAATAAAAACTTTTCGTGTGTTACAAAACACACATTAAATTCATTTAATATTTATTTTTTATAAAACAAGATAATTTTTTCATGTTTTAAACTCATATGATTGTCGATCACTTTAAACAGTAGTTGGTTAACGCGCCTACCGCGATAATAGAAGATCCCGGGTTCGAATCCCGACAAGATCAATACATTTAAATCCATTTAAAAATTAACTAATGATTTAATAAGTTCATGGCAATTTCAGCATTTAAATATTAAACTAATTAAAAAATTTAATTCTAATTCTGAATTTAATTACGTATCATATAAAAAATTACTGTTTTTCATAAGAAGATTGACAAAAATTTTATTAAATATTAATACTTATGTTTCTAATAAACCTAGTGTAAATAATCAATAAAATTTATACCAATAGTAATCTGAGAATTGCGGGCGCCGCTAGATCCTGCAGTCCTGGTACTGTTTTGTCTCCATCCTGCTTGAAATCATATCACACACACATGTATTAATCGATTTTAAAATGTCTTTTACATATATTAACACCCGCAATATATTAAAAAAAACTAATACCATATATTAATTGCAAAATATGTGTCTTATGTATACTGAAGCAAGCGTCCCGACACGACAAACAAACGCTTAAAACTGAGCGAATATTAAATAAATTTTACTTATATTAGACTCATTTCTTTTAAGAAACATGTTCGGAAAATAAAATAGTGTAGTTCAGTTATTATGAAGAAAAGTGTAAGAGTTTATTAAAAAACCAATAAAAGCCAAAAACTACACTGTTCAGTAATTATTTATTAATTGATTACCGGTATCGAATATTTTATATTCATCATCAGACCGTACCGGAAGATTAGAAGATAAACAAAATGATATAAAAAATACTAAATATTTAAAGGGTAAATTATTTAACAAAAAAAAAAAAAATAATTTAATAAAAAAAGAATAAAAGTGAGATTATATCTATATAAAATTCCCCAAAATAATTATTAAAAAAAAATTGTCAAAAACATAAAATATTATAGTGTAAACAACACTAAGTACTGCTCAACACAGATACTTTTAATAACCTCATCTATAGTCTAGTTTCACATGAAAATAGTAACACGGAAATAAAACACTAGCATATTTCTTTTTTATTGTAAAATTTCTGAAATTAATTGTCAATAAAAAATATTTATATGTTGATATGTAAAAACATTGCAATAAATTTCCAGCCAAAAACCTATTAAAAATATTAAATTAACATATCTATAAAGATAAAAACGAAAATTTTATTAATTAAAAAAATAGAAATATAATGATTAATAGCAAAATATCACGTATTCATGATTAAATATTGAATATTTCGTTTATTTTATTAAATATTCTACGAAAATTGAAGACAAGGGTATAAGGGTAGATAGATAGGTGGTCAACCTAGATTACGTACATGTTTATAAACTAATATTGATCACACCTTTATAATTAAGTAATTAATTTTAGCAGGTAATATATTAGAAGCGATGATTACACAAGATTTTAACACGAGAAAATCTATATTGAAAATATAACCTCCAACGTTATTAGAAACACTATGTAGATTATATATTAATTAAAGAAAAAATAAGAATTTTAATACAATATTTATAATCATTATTTAAATAAAAAAAAAATTAATATATCATGTTTTTAACACTGATTAAAAAGTATAAAATAATTTCTTCCAGCCCCATACAGATTTATAACCCTCATACAGAAAAACGTGAGGCAACGACAGCTACTCCCTACACTCCTCACTATTATCTATTGCATACGCACCACGTGTTTCTATATTGGGTTGTAAATCTGTATGGAGTTAGGAGATATTATTTTATACTTTTTAGTTCGTGTTAAAAAGTGGTATATTAATTTTTTTTTATTTAAATAATTATTTTCTGCGTTTTAGTCTTGTTTAATTTTAACTTTAATTATTATTTAATATCTATAATTCTATTAATTATAACTATATAATTATAATTAATTAACTTTAATTTAATATTAAGTATATTTTTTTCATAACAGAGCATATAACACAAAATATAATCAATAATTTTACTTTTTTCAAATTACTCAAAAAAAATATGGTTGAAACAATTGCAAAGATCAAATTCTATTATTGGATTTATCTTTAAAAATTAGTCAAATAAAAATCAGAATTCTTTTAATTTCATATTATTAATAACTATTTTTTTATGACGAAACAAAGAAGATAAATGATTTTATACTATTCTATCTATCTATTTCCTGAAAATTACAAAAATATAGTTATTTACTTAATTAGCGAATTATTATTTAATTTATTACTAAATTGTAAATTGTTCATTCGTCATCTTGCAGGATTCCCAGTTTCAACTTTCAGCTTGTAGCAGGACAAGACAAATAGCTAGATAATTCAGATTAACAGAAGCCATTTCTAATTACAATCATTCAGCAAAACTTTAGGTTAGGTTAGTTTCGGTAAAGTTAGGTTAACCGAAATGTTACGATTCGGACCCGAACCGTTAGAGGAGAATGAACATTCTCAATCCCTACCAGCCTGTAAGATAACTAGAGACATCTGTGATTTGAAATCATTATCATTAAACGTAACGAGAGAATTGGAAAACCATTTTCACAATTTCATTTCCGGTTTTCATGTATATTTCTACTTCACTAGGTATTTGATCATTGTCAATATTTTGTTTGGAACAATTTTTAAAGATATCTTTTTAAATTTTATGATTCTTGATTCTACTTGTCTCTTTGAAATAAATATTAATAGATGAAATATTTTATCTTTGTTATTAATTTAAATGAATTCAATTTATATTTGTTATAATTTTACTTAAAGGTATATTGTTACAAAACTCATTATTATAAAATTGAATTTAAATTGAATTTCTAAGATATCATTTTCTCACAATCTTTTTTTTACAATTGTAAACAAATCAATATCTAATCAAAGTTTTTTAATAATATATAAAATTAACAACAATTATCAATATTTTTTAGATACAGAAAAAAGAATTTTTTTTTAAATAATATTAACATCAAATTATTAGTATATTTTTCATCAATTAAAGAAACTGATAAACATACATTTGTTCATTATTTTTTTTTATAAGTATTAAAAACTACAGACTTTTATCTTTTCAAATATTAAAATAAAACTGCTTAAGGTTAAAGTTCTAAATTAATATTAATTAATACACGACGTTTCGACGAAACTCAATGTCCGTCCTTCAAAAGAATAAATGATACAAATGATATCATAATAAACAACAAAACATAGAAACAAGTTATTAAGTAACAAATAAGTAACTAGATCATAAAATTTATAGATTTTTAATTAATGGAAGCGAAATTTTATTTAACTCAGTGTCCCTTCACAGTGATTTTTCAACAGTTTTTTAGATGAAGGTGGATTTATGCAGCAAAAATTAACATTAAATTAAATTAATAAAATTATAATTATTAATTTATAATTAATTAATTAGATTAAAGTTAAAGTTAAAAAAGACTAAAAAGCAGAAAATAATTATTTAAATAATTTTTTTTTAATATATAAAGCACGTTTTTAAAACGGACTAAAAAGTATAAAATAATTTCTCCTAGTCCAATACAGATTTATAACCTCATACATTTTTCTGTATGGGGTTATAAAACTGTATGGGGCTAGAAGAAATTAGTTTATACTTATTAGTTCATGTTAAAAACGTGGTATATTTAATTTTTTTTCTAATTTAAATAATTATTCAATAACTGCATATATTATTTGAAAATAACAGCCGATTAGTTTCAGCAACTTCCTATAAAACAAACCTGTTATATTAATAATTACAAAACAAAAAATTATAATACAACATTATTAACTATCAACATTTAATGAAACGTATACACACATCGAAGTTAAACAAAACACATGCAGTTGCTAAATTTAAACGAAAATTAATTTAAACTGTAAATTGAATGGAACCTGATGATAGAGTTTTAACGATTCAATTCGTTATTGCAATGATTCTAATGTAATTTCACTAAAATTGTATGTATCTATGTATTGTATATAATTTAGGTCTATATACATAATATATAACAGTATATAGTTTTATATAGATGGTAGTATAATATTGTTTTCCGTAATGACTGCCTGTATATTCGTATGAACTCATAATAATGAAAAATATAATTAAAACCATTATTATTTTGTTAAAAACAATGAGAGACGCAGTGTAAAATTGCTGTTAATTATATTTTTTTAGTAATTATAATTTTTTTGTTAAATGACTTGCATTGTTTTTGAAATTTGATTCCATATATATTCAGTGTTAAATGAGAATTTTCTGAAATTATAAAATTTGATAAATGTACTGAGAGCTGCATCAATTTGTCATAAAGACAAACTTCAAGATGAAAATAAAATGCTGAAAGATATATTTCATCAAGAAAACAATACAACCGAGAAGACCTAGAGTTGTTGAAGATTTGATTGATAATTAAAATATAATTTGCGCTTCTTTGTCTTTTTGTGAAAAATATTACCGATAAAATAGAGAGAATTTTATCAAGAAACAATATTAAAGTTTCCTATTTTTTACGCATGTTGAAGAGTGCAATTATAAAATGTAAAACGAACTAAATATACGCAGAAATGTTACAGCTACAGGAAGTATATTTTTATTTCCGATGCGAGAACAAATATATGAAGGTATTTTTATTCTAGAATCATTTTGCAGACGATGGAAATTGTTGGAATCAAATATTCTTTGGAAAGAGTTCGATTTACAAACAATCTGTTTACCCAGAGATATCCAATTCTGTTTTTCAAAAAAAATAAATGTTATAGGAATCCAATTTTATGCCAGTTAGAATTTTTTCACAATATACATATTGTTATATATATATATATATATTACCATTAATGCAAGTGATCTATTTTAAACTTTTTATTAAATTTATATACTATACACTATAATATAAAATATGTAAGAACATAACTAATCTAATTTGAAGACAAAGTTCAAAGTATATGATCGATTTATAATCATATATATATATATATATATATATATATATATATATATATATATATATATATATATATATATTAATATCGACAAGAATGCAATATTGTCAGAGTAAGTAAAGTTGATTAGTAGCAACGAGAGTTTGGTTTTGTATGTATTAAAACAACCAGCAAGTTCTTACCACACGTACAAACTGATTTGAATATTATATAGATAATATCGAACTAATACTGGGGGATCTAGAATGCGGTGGATATTTTAACCCTTGCACACATACATACAGCTAGTTTACGACAGACAAAGCCCGATTCTCAAAGTGCACACGTGCCTCGCATTGAAATTAGCCTACAGACAGACAAGGGTTAATATTCTCTTTACAAATTTCGAATTGGTTCTGTGTTTTAATTTCTAATAAAGTGGGAGGGGAAACAAACCGCTCTATCGCGTGCTTGATTTTGTATTTTAGTCGTATTTGTCAAATAACTTTCTCGAAATTAAAGTTTACAGAAAAATAAATAGGATTTCATAATGGATTCATTATTTATAACAGATTACCAGATGATATTAAAAATTGTAAAATTATATGAATTGTATTAATACTAATGTAAATATTGTTTTATTTCTATAATTTTGTAATTATATATATATATATATATATATATATATATATATATATATATATATTCTAAATAATAATTATTATTACTATTATTTTATATTAAAAAAAAAATTACTTTTTTTCAATTTTCGGATATGTGTTGTTCGATGGCGTGACATACTTAGTTTTCAATTATTCATTAAAACTATTTTTTATATACTTGTAAAGAAAAATATATAAACGTCAACATAGAATTTATTTGTTTCAGTTCATATTTTTATAACCACATATACATATATACGCACACATACACACGCAAAAGTCTCATTATAAATGAAATATTAATATGTTACAAAAAGAACTTACTGCGTATGTAGTTTTAGTTACGAATGACTAGATAAAGATGTAACACTTACCTAAAAACAAAACAAACAAAAATATTAGTATACATTTATTAAAAAAATAATAATAATGCGAATAAGTACACTGTAAAAAAATAGTGGAAATTTACATTAATATTCATAGCAATTATACTATATATTTTATAAATTTCTTGTAAATTTACTAATAATTCATGAAATTGCAATGAAAAACATAGTAAAATTTCTATATTTATCAACGTAAAATTACACTGATTTTTTACAGTGTACGTCTAATTAAGTATATTCTTTAATCTGCGTTATGATCCAATATGTTTTGGTATTAAGTCACCTTACATTAACATATTATATTAAAAAATCTGCTGTGCCCATCATAGAATCGACCGTCATTGTATTAAATAAATTTATGGAATTTGTAAAACAACTACTGTAATAATCATGATAAGTAAAACCAACACTGTCTTGACATAAATATGCCATCGATTTATAAAATTTATATAAAAAAAAGAAAAATATTTAGCCGTATCGAAAAATGTTACAAATAAACACTCTTAATTATAACTTGTTTAGCAAACTTCTATTAAATAAATTATTTCGAAATATATCTCTGACGGACATCACGGTAAGAACAATTGATTCGTGTTTTATAATTCTAATTCGTGCTTATCTGTAAAAAATCTCGATATGCCAAATTTGGTATGATTACAATACCTCCCTTATAATATGTGATATAACGGTCGATACAAATTAACTTTTTTTTTTAAATCGATTAGTAGTTTTCAAAGTCATCGTTAATATACAAGACAAATAGATACACATTATGCTTGACATAATAAAATATATATATTGTCAATAATGATAAGTAATTTTATCGGTAAAATGACCATAATTTTGCAATACGTCTAGCCGACCTAAATATATCGATATTATTTTCAAATCTCAAGCTCAGATGAAAACTAGTTTCTAAGAATATTTTTATTCTATCACATATCGATTATTATGCCATCTATGTTTCAATTCCACATTTATCTTATCAGATGAAAAATAGGCGAAATAAAACAAAAGATTCAGAAGAGAAAAAAGGTAGAAATAAAATAAAAACGTAAGGAAAACGACAATTTCAACAAGCAATTCCAATATAGAGCCAGTAGCAGGAGCATGCGTTTTGAAAGCAATGGACATTTTTCAATATCGCTAACGTTAAGTTCTTTATCCTGTTAGGATACTTCTCTACGTCGCCGCGTCCTTTTTCATCAAGTCACTTGCCGTTAGAGTACAGGGCCGGGGCTACCAAAAAGAAAATGCAACAGATGCAAGGAATCCAAGCCATAGAAGACTGTATATAAGATTTCAAAAAACAAAGTAATTTTATAACAAACTTAATGAGTAGTATTTGCCAACTTAGATTAGTGCCGTTAGTGTATACTATGTCGTAAAAATATCGCATTAAAAAAAAATACATAAATAGTAGATAGCTTTAAAAAAAATTAAAAAACTAATTTTGTTACTTAATAACTAAGTTCAATGTATTGTTTGTTTATTATTTATGTCATTTGTATATTTTTTCCTGATGATGATACTACGTGGAGTATATCGAAACGTCGATTTTTAAATAAAATATATACTTAATCCTAAAGCTTTTTTTTATTTTAATATGAAAGATTCTTCTTTGCTTTGTTCAAAATATACGTTAAAGCTTTTTAATCATTTAGGATTTTATTAGGAAATTATTTGTAGCTGAGACCAATTATTGAGGAAACCGGTCCTGATTCCTTAACTTTCTAGGATATCGTCCTTTCTCTCTCCGGCTGTGGGGGACCGTCAATGGTTTCATGTTTGTATGAGTATCTTAGAGCGTTAGCCAACAGGCAGTGTGTGTGTGTGATGTAAGAAAGTGATATTATGCGATGCACGAACTAATATTAAAGGATTGAAACGTAATTGAAAGACAGAAGCAATGGATTTCAACTTAAGATCAGTACTGAATGAGATATAATGACGTAAGTACTGTAGTTGATGATATATAAAGAAAAAGATCTTGAGAAATCTATAAGATAATATAAATATTATATTAAAAAAAAAAATTGTAACACGGTATTTGAGAAATTTATTTTCTTAGGAAAATCTCAATGACTCGTTACTGCTACATTTTTATTTCCAATAAAATTTATTTCGTTTGATGCAACGATAAATAAAGAAATAATTATTTTCTCGTATTCATCGTTTTTTTATTCCTTTTAAAAATATTACAATAACACAAATCAACTGTTTTAGTGTGATGTGTGTCTGTCAGTCTGTAGACACCTAGTGTAAACTCGGCCAAACGGATTGATATAAAATTTTATATTTAATCTTCGTAGGTAAATATCTCAATTAGATCAATTTTTAGTAAAGATCTGCCAACCGAAAATGGCAATTTATTTATTTGTGTAGAATATATAAATATATGTACAAACAAATGTATGTATGAATAAAACATTACTCGCTTATGCTATACATTTGTACGTGTTATTTTACACGGCATCAAAGCAGGCGTATTCTTAACCTCTAATGCCAATAGTCCACAAAAATCCTTGTTTATAGTAATTCCAAGTAAAAACACTAAAATTAAAATGAGACGGTAATAAAATTCGTTGCTATCTGATTTAATAATATTTCTTCAACAATTTCCCACCGCAATAAATTCCAATTTAAACTCTCATAAATTAACTTTGAACTTAGCACCTCCACCCTAGAACGGTACGGTATAGTACCTAATAGAAAAAGAAAGAAGACTTCTTCCGCCCGGTGACAAATGTCAGAGGTGAGCCACCGTCGTGCAGTGGCGTTAACGTCACTAGACAGACGCAGCGCCACTAGCGGAAAAGGTAAAAACTAACGTCGAGCACGAAAAAAAACGAAAGGTTAGATTTGTAAAAGACGAGAGATAAGGTAAAAGAAGAATTCGTTCTGTCTTCAGCATAAAATAGCTAGTAGTCACATACAATTGTCTTTTTCGTTGCGATGCTGCTGCCACCATAGTTTCACATTGTGTTACCACTAAGTGCGCTGGCAGTTTTGGTTACATGTATTTACAAAGAAAACAAGAGATGGTAAGTATATGAGGATGTAATAGTGTTTCATTGTAAGAGTAGTTTGTTTTTTGAGGAGTTGAAGGGCAGTTGACAATGTAGTGAAATTTGAGTAAATTTATTCTTTTTTGTATTACATTATTGCAGTTTAGATTTTATTTATCCATTGCTCCATTTTTAACAACACTGTCATTGCTATAATTTATAAATTTTTAAAAAATATTTATAAAGCATTTTTAAAAATATAATACAATAATTTAATTTTATAAATTTTAAAATATTTTTTTTACAAAAAATTTGTTACAAAAAAATATTTATTGGAACGCGGAGCGGAACCGGAGTAGTTGTATAAATAAAGGAAAAGAGCAGTTAAAAACTGTAATTGCTCCAGCCTTAAATATTTAAACAATTATTAAATTTATTTACTTGTAAATAAATCGCAACAAGTTTTATAATAAAATTTTAAAACATTTTATGTGTAATAAAAAAAGTCATTTTATTAAATTAAATTACTGAAAGTTCAAATTAACTGAACCTTTCATTAAAGTCTGTAAGTGTTACAGAACAAAATTTAATTGAAAAGACAAAAACACAATAATACTAACAATAACACTAACTAATAGTCATTAAACTTTTATCGATTTAATTTTCACAAAACTATTAAAACGGAAAAACTCTCGTTAAACTAATCGTAAAATCAATTCCTGCTAGAGTAATATACCTTCTTTGATTATACCACCATTCACACAGGATTATCGTAACTTGGCATATATGACGTTTGCGCTTTCCTAACCTATAATATTGCCGCCGGAACCGGAAACTGAAATTCTTCTCCATTTTATACTTTTTCTTTTTTTTCCGATGTTCTACTTCTTCGTATGATTTCTTTGTGCGACTGAGTGACTAACCGAAAAAAGTAGAGCTACGAACAATAGCTTCAAAATAAAGCAAGGAAGCTTGCATGGTCATTTATCTTATTTATAATTTATTATAGTTAATCATATTTTTATTCTTATTAGATTTTTCAAAAATATAAAGAAAATAAAATACTTTTTGATACGAATTTAATAACAGTGTTAAATAATTATTTTCATACATACATACACAATCACGCCATGTACCCCAGAGAATGTGGAACAAACTCTTTCCACTATCTCGAAAATCAGTTTCCAGATAAGCAATTTTTAGCTTCATCCACATTCATAATTCCTCTCACACATGCTCTTCCATTCTTACTAATAATTATTTTCAATCATTATTTATGTGAAATAATACAGCTTGTAACTATTGTCTTAAAAATAAATTTAAATAAGATCTTATTGTGGCGAAAATTTAATAAACTAAAATAATTTCCCTTAAATCACAAATAATAATTTTTAAAAATTGCTGTATACGTATTTCGAAAGCTAAGCTTATATCATCAGTAGCAAAAGATAGAGCTAACGTTCTAATCAGTGACACAAATACTCAAAATATAAATAATTTTTGCCATTAGATGTTTTAGTTTTAATTTTATTGAAAGCACTCATACTTATGCAAGTAGAATTTGAAATCGACTTTAGTTGAAGTATTTATATATGAAATCGACCGTTATACCAATAAAAAATTAAAATAAATGCTTAAGGATGACCTTAGTTCAAGTTTTTATTATAAAACCAGCCATTATACTAATAGTTGTATGAAATTATCGACAATTCTGTCAACCAGCAATAAGTTCGCAACAAAATTTATCTAATCCATAAAAATTATCCACTGGAAAAACAATACTTGAAATAAAATAATGCATATTTCTTTAAAACAAATTACATATATGTCGAGCATTAAATAAAATCCAAGTTAAATATGAAAAATGACATATAAAAATGTTCACCAAACATTAATTACATTAAAAGCACTGAGCTTATATGAAAATTTCGGAATAATTTTTCATCGTCGAGATAAGCTTTAGGAATATTACCTAAAACCCACACATTTACACACAGCAGCCTGTGTGCTTATCACAAAAGTGACACACAATTAAAATTCATAATTTACCATGTAAAATTTATCTTATATAATGTTCTACCCCTAAGTAGCGTATTAAATTTACAATCATGGAATCAGATAGATAATCAGAAAATTATTGTATTTATGCTAAAAGTATGGTGAGGTAATAATTGTTGTAAATTTATAAAATTAAAAGGTTATGTGAGATTCATTTTTATAACTCTTCCCGCTCTTCTACGAAATGAATGTTTACAAAACAAAACAAAACCCATTAATGCATTAATAACATTTTATTTTAGTTTAATTGTTTTTGGGGTATTTCACCTTTTCAGATCCGTATCTCAAGAATGCAAACATATACATATTTGCAATTTGTAAACGGGATTTTATTAAAGAAAATTTGGGCTATCTTTTCCTAAAGAAAAATTATTAAAAGTAGTTAAAAACGTGCCAAGAATATTGCTGTAAACTTGAAGTTTAAAAAACATAAAAGCTTTTTTTTTTTATATGAATAATTTTTTACTAATGAATTTTACGTTAAAAATATTGTTAGTAAAATATAAAATATGCAATTTTAATACGTTGTTATTTATATACCATGCGTATATTTATATCAAGACTAAAAATAAATCTCATTTTATAAAAAATAAGGACAAAGTAGATGAACATTGCGCGCGTAAATATGTAAGTTTATGGATCACACACAAAACAAAAGCACATATGCATACACGTTAACTTAACGTACAAGAATTTTCTTTTAAAAATTTTATTATGTTACACCGCAAACTGTCAATATTGATCACATTACGAGTGTAAATAAATTACTACAGTTTATTCATCGAACGTGGTCGAAAATCAATTATTTGTTTTATAAAAATGTATCTGTTAAAAACAATTTTACTTTAAATTTCAAAATCTATTTTTTTTATATACACTACAATACAGAACCAGGCCGATGAGAATTTTACTTGACTGTAATCGTTATTACAATATCAAATTAATGCTCACAACATTGAAATGAATTGAAATAGATAAATTTACGGAAATGAAAAAGCATCATATTTATACATAAAATAAAATTAGGTTTAATACCACAATATTTTTCTAGTATATTAAAGATCTTATAGGAAACGCATACGTATCAAACACGAAATGTTGGAAATTTTATATTAGAATCCAATAATTACAAACAGACACAAAACTCTATATTCTTTAAAGCAGTAGTAAAATAAAACACCATACTCATAAAAATGTTAAGTTGTGCAATTATAAAATTTTTTGTAGAGAGCTAAAAGACTTATATTCAAATGATTTATTATTTTAGTTTCTTGTACATATTATTTAATATTGGTTTGTACATAAGAATATCATCTTTTTATTTTTATATTTTTTTTAAGTTTTGTATTTTTATAATTGATTGTATTTAAATTATTCTCTATTAGAGGCTGGCTATAATAAATATTATATTATTATTATTATATACAGTTTAAATTTCTGTAATATTCATTGTAAGATGTAAATTATTTTTTAGCTATCTATCACCAAATTGTATCATATCAAAACACATGTAACTCAGTTGAAAATTAGTAAGCAAGCAATCATTACCGAAAAATCTTGAAATAATTTATTTGTATTTTGTTTGGTCGTTGAGCGAAGGAATATGTAAGCCTGCCGACATTTGGCGTTGACAACATCTGATGACGTCATATATCCGTAGACACGTTCGTTACATGAGTAAAACGAAAACATATATACTTATAACACACACACACACACACACACACACACACACACACACACACACACACCAGAAGGAATAAAATAGAATGCAATAATAGTACGGTCGTCAAAAACTATGTGACATTTAGAAAGAATGTTACACATTTAGAATTTGCCTTGATTTCGATTGCTCGTTTTTTTTTCCTTTGTTTTTCGATGTTTCAGCAAGTTAATTTCGAATTGTTTAAATGTAATTATATTTTTTGTTTGTTAATGTTATATTTGTAAGAATTTATTGAGATATCTAACAGACTAATTAAAATAGTATAGTATTAGAGTAGTATTTTTGAAAAGAGTGACTTGATGACTGAATGTCATAATATCTGATAATGGTGCACGTTTAAAGAAGGTAGATGAATTTGTGTATTTGAGTAGTTTACTATCAAAGAATGGTCGCTTTGATCGTGCAATTGAAAAAAAAGTTAATGCTGGTTGAAAAATTTTGGGTGCTAGGAATTTAAATATTTCCAGATAATAATTTAACAATTTAATAATAAATTGTATCATTAAAATGATTATTACCAATAATGAGATTTTTTGACATGCTTTTTATATAACAGTGATAATTTGTATTTTTAAATTTACTGATCAAATAATGTATATTTTTGTTTCATGTAAAATCAACTAAAATATTCTGCTAGTCCTGAAGAAGGCAATAGTGATTGCCGAAACGTTGGCTTAGTTGTTAATAAAAATATATAAAAAATTGAATTCTGTCAATTACTAATTATTTATGAACAGTCGACTATTTTTCCAATTTGATATCAATAAAGTTTGTGTAAATATTTATTATTTCCATTTCATTAAATACATTCTTCCCATCTGACGAATATGGATTTATAATAAAATTACTTTATATTTTAATAACATTTAATGGTTTCATAAATTTTAAACAATAATATATTTAGGCGAGTAATATTATTGTCAAATTTATTATTTCCAAAATAAATTAAAAATTCCGATTAAAAAAAACCATTTTTTTCGGCAGATACTGTATAAGAATAAAATTCTAAATTTCACCTGCTTAACGAGAAATTTCTAATCAAGTAAAAAAAAAATCGTAATATATGTGTCAGAAAGAAACTGTATAAGCATTTTCTCGTTTAACCGTCTCGCCCACCCCCACCCCTCTCAACCCTAATTCACTTGAAAGCTCGGGGTAATTCCAGAGGGCGTAAAGTGCGAAAAGAACTACCACTGCGCGTATCCAGAGAATCGCACTGGTTCCGAATACAAATTACACTTAAAAGTGAATTATGCGTTTTAATTTCGGGTTAGTTGTACGCAACGCATGCGCGCATGTCGCGTCGCTTAAATTGCAACAATTTTCACACGAGTATATTGCCTTACCCTGGCTCTCTCTCGCGTATGTAGTAACATCAGAACAACTATAAGCATAGACACGCAATGCCTATACCTAAACGTAGATTATTCTCTTATGTATATCAAAAAAAAAAGATGGACAGGATATTTAACATAGTAAAAAATATTGTTCAATAAATCAAATATAAACAAAAACATGTTTATAAACAAAACTTCTCTCTATTTTAATATAACAACACTTTGCCAGCCTCTGATCTATATTATTGTTGATCTGATGTAGTAACGAATACTCGACGAAAACTGGAAGCTTTTTAAAGGTTAAAGTCTGCTGCTATAAACGAATCGCGCATGAAGTAAACTGTGGAGAGGGAGAGAAACAGGAAAGAGCTTTAACTTTTTGGGATTCTGTATGAATATGTAGGGGTTATTATGTATGGAGAAAATGAGAAGCAGGATGCCTATTCGCAAATTGTACTTTCTTGCATAACTTTTTTTTATTAAAGCTAATAAATGTAAGTTTAATTCGATGATGAAATAGTACAATTTGTATTTGCCCATTGGACCACAGGTGATTACGTCTGTTTTCAGAATTAATTTCAGTTAATCTATGTTTTTTATAAATTATATTTATTATAAAAAATTAACAAACAGTAGAATTCAAGGAATCAACGTGCTCCTGATTTCATAATTTGAAACTAATTTCGGCACAGTAGAAACAGTTTGTGCCACACCCCTTTGGGTACATGACGTGATTGTGTATATAATATAACGAACAAAATATCTGTACTTTGCAATAAATATACAAAGAAAACTATAAAAATTTAACTTATCAACAAATTTTTCTACGAAAATATATAGGCACCTCCACCATAATTTCCTATATTCAAAATTTTGCCTCACTAAAAAAAATTATATTGGTAATTATTTTTTAAAATATATTTGTACTAAAACTTTTACTGCACTTCCTTATAATATATTTTTACGAATATATTAATATAGAAAATGAGAATAAATAAATTAAAAAAATAAGTGAAGGTATTTGAGAAAATGCTAGCGGAAAAGTAGTTAAAACTGTTTTAATGTTCTTATTTGAAAAGTTTATTACCACAATGCTAATGCCCCTATCGAATTACGTTTTAAAATAGAACAAAAATAACACACACACACATACATACATACATATACGTAAAACGGAACACAAATACACAACAAAGAAGCTTAAAGTGGTTAAACCCACAAACACTATGTTTTCAACTTTTAATACTTCATAATTTTTTTCAACTTGACAATTTTATTTAAATATATTCTGTATTAATTAAATTACTAAAATTCTAATAATTAAAATGAAAAAGTTTTAGAATTAAGTTCTGTATTTTATTTTAATATAATGAATTCTGTAACATTTTTTTACTATTCTAATAAATATTTATTAAAACTTCAGAACTGATTTTTATCAACTAATAAATAAATAAATGTATAGGTAAGGGATAATCGAAGGAAAAACCCACTTTCTCAAATTTTGTTTACTAATTTGTACAAATTTAAGTATAATTGTTAAGAATATACTAATTTTTCGTTGATATTCCAGATTTTACATGAAATTTCTAAAGATTTTATTCGACATTTCACCATTTACCCAAAAAAGTGTGGCACAAACTCTTTCCATTATCTCGAAATCAGTTTCCTCCAAACATCCCGATCCAGACAAAAACAGCACAAAAAAAATAATTATACTTTTTCTATATTATATATAAAAGTTTCAAATAAATTTAGAACAAATTATATAATTAGATTAAAATACAAATCTAATTAAATATGAAAATAAATTATTATGACATAATTGAGTTATAAAAGTCTGCCTTTGAATAATTGATTAATATTTTTCAACGTAACAACTTCATATAGAAAAAACTCTTTCCTCGCTATATTTATATAAAAATTAGATTATTGCAAAAGTTTTTCAAACAATATTTACAGCCGTGTAAGTAAATTTTTCAATATTATTTTTTTTTTTAATAAAAATAAATTCTCTGTTTTTACAGTTTTGAATTTATAACTTTGTTTTTAGTAAAATTGTAAATAATGTCATCAATCTTAATCAAAAATTTACTATTAAATTATTGAAAATATATATAAAATTTTTTTATATATATTAAAATATAAACAATTCAATTCAATAGTATAATACTACTACTAATCATAATTCAATAAATAATTAGAAAGTATTTAAAGTAATAGTTCTAAAACGTCAAATACATATATCTACATACTATATAATTAAAAATTATATAATTAATTTAATGAATATGGAATAAAAATGATAAAAAAATATTTAGTTTTTATTATTTTATCTTACAATTGCGAAACATCAAAAAAAATTCCAAATACCATTCTAGACAAAGATACATAAAGCTCTGTCTAAAAATATAATTTATTAATGGTTGAAACTGTTTTATTTATATATCTCAAAAACATTCGAATAATTTTGATTGCTACAGCAAATATTTGCTAAAGAAATAAATTATAATCAATATTATTTCAACAATAAAAGTAATATATTTATTATAAATATTTATTTAGTTTAAAGTACATTCTATTTTATTGAAACAGATTATAGATAATATTATTTGCTAAAAATTACTTTTTCCAGTTTACTAAACTAATTAACACATAAATACAAATAAATATTTTTTTAAGAAGGTCGCCATTTTGAAAATAAATGTAAAAATTATACATTTTATAGGTTCCAACGAGAGTTACATGTATTACAAGTACTAGCATCTAATGTGTTTTTGTTTTATAAATGTATAACGCGAGTTTTATCTGCCACCATTGGAAAATCTGAATTTTGACTTGATCAGTTTGACGCCAACTTTTTGGGTAAAAATTTGACTTTTTTTGAATAAAAGAAAAACTGTTCAAAACTTCAATAAATACACTAAAAAGTCGATGCTACAAACGGAAATAAACGATACAGATTTATTTGTTGAAATATTATGAAATTTTTTAATATTATTGTTTCAAATATGTATAAAAATTTCATTTTTCTAAGAATTATAGAAGAAAATAAGAAAAAACTAATTTTGTTTTATCTATACTCTATAGAATTGACAATTTTTTGTTGTTGAGAAAATAAATTTCAAAACTAAACAAGCAATTTCATTCAATAAACAAAATGTACAAAAACCGCAAAATAACAAATACCAAAAAAGAAAACAGTTGATTTTGACAAGTGTTGTTTCGAACAAGTCAATTTAAAATATTGATTTCATTCTGTCACTCATAGCCTCCTACTAGTTGGGAAATTGTAACAAAGGATATTGGTTGCTTTTTTTTTTAGTTTATGCACATGAATTTTGTTAACGGTTGTTCATAAATTTTTGTTTGTAATATTTTCATAATACACTTGAGAAATAACATTTTCAATTAAATTATTTCATGCATATAGTAACAACAACAATATTTATTTAGTACATTTATAATATTAAACAAAATATTTTATTTGTTACTGTTATCGGGTAAATTTATGAAAATATTTATTGTAAAAAATGTATTTCTAAACCAAAATTATTATATGAATAAATACATTTTGAAAATATAAATATAAAATATAAATAAATGTAAATTCAAGTTTCTTTTTGTTATTTATATTAAGAAATTGCATTAACTTTTTGAAAATATACCAAATCTAATAATTCAAGTTCTTTGATATATAAAATATATTAAAATTATAGATTCAAATAAAAAATACATTTTTTTAAATATTGTTGTTTATATATTTATTTATTGACATATAATGTTATTTATTATTTAAAGTGAGTGTTTCAATTATTATTCAACACTTTTTGATTAATCAAAATTGTATAAGTTTATTACCGAATTGTTTACGTGTAATTACAGTAGTGCATTAAAAATATCTGACAAGTTAGTGTTGCAAAGATGTCATACAATTATAATAATTTTAACATATCATTCCAGTCAGACTGAAAAGTGCAAAACAAAGTCTAGTATTATACTCGCCTGTAATAATTATATATTATAATTTTGTATATACTAAAACATAATCAAACCTGTGCAATATCTAACAATCTTATAAACATATATACATACACAATCACGCTATATACCCAAAAAAGATGTGGAACAAACTCTTTCTCCATTATGCCGAAATTATTTTCCGCCAAACATTTCTATCTAGACAAGTAACTTTTCTTTCATACACATTTATCTTACAAAAAATTTAAAAACAAATACAACAACCAGTAATATATAATTGTTTATACTTGTAATTTTGATAAAAATAATTAAATAATATCGAGTTACATCCTTGATAATTACTTTGGTTTCACTTAATTGATATTTCAATATTCTACCTACGAAAATAAAAACACAAATAATAAATTATAAAAAATTGTTTTAGAAAATATTTTATCAACACGTTATAAATTATTAAAAATTTTACTTAACACATTATTAATTTTTGATATTAAACTTTTTATCAAAAAATAAGAAAAACTGAATCTTGCACACAAGGTAATAGTCTTTAATAAAATTTAATTTTAACCCTCATTTCATCAGAATTAATTTATTTTCTAGCTGTAGTAAATCTCAGCTTAACAGTTTTTTTTGTCCAACTTTTTCTTCTTGCAAAATTATCATCAAGTCCGTTTACTAAGATCTTTAGATAATGTTCATCTTTTTGCATCTCTCTCTACTTCTTTTTTAGAGAATTTTTATCTCTTACTTACGTTTTTCTTATGACTCGTCGTTTTTACCATTTTTATTCCGTATATTATATAACCTTTTTTCCGTATATTATTTTAGCTCTTCTTATATGCTTTTTTCATATTATATATAACTTTTATTTCGTTGTTCGTATTCTGTGCGCTGAAATTAAAGTAGTTTTCCTGAAATAATCCGAACGTGTCCGAAAAGAAAAATGTAATGATTTGGAAGAATATGTTCCCAAGTGTGTGAAAAAGAATAAAAAAAATATAAGCAATAAAGTCAAGAAACAAGTGCTTAACAAACTTTTTTTTTGTTTAACATAGAAAAGAAAATATGTGTTATTTTTCTGCCCAACAACATTTTGAAGAATTGACGACAAAATCAACGTAAAATAAAATATACTATAAATATTGTAAATTTTTAAATTTGTTTAAGCGTCAGGTATTAAATAACACTAAGTTCGATGGTTCAAATCCTATGGTGTTTCTGTTAAAAAAAAAATGTTACAAGATTAGGCTGTTTAGACGTGCTTTTATAATAGTACCGTTGTTTTAAAATCGGTATTAGTTAAAACCAAGATTATGGTACCAGTTACTAAAATTCTATATTAGTTTAAAAACAGTCTAACTTCTCTCCGTAATATGTTATAATTAAATTACAAAAATTAAAAAAAGGAAATAAAAATATGGAAACATTTTGAGTATTACTGTTTTACAATCAGCACTCCAGCATGAAGTCTATATAATATTTCTTTTGTATGTGTCTCGTATTTTTATTTATATTTGACACATGGCATGGTGCGAAGAGTTATATGAGCGAATGCGCATGTTTTGTCTAGAGACTCATAGAATGGTGAAACATATATATATATATATATATATATATATATATATATATATATATATATGTATGTATGTATGTATTACTATATATTTCATATCTATATGTGTAGACACGATGAAAAAAACTTTTAGCAATGAACATATAAAAATAAAATGAAAATAAATGGAAACAAATTGTTTCGGAAAAGCCTAAAAGTTTTTATCTTTTGAATTTCATAAAAAATAAATACCACTTATTCTATAAGTTTATCATAATACAAACACAAAATTGGTGGAGGTGCCGTGAAAAGTTTCAAAAACAATTTAAATAATTATGAAATATTTTTCAATATATTTTAAACTTTTACCATTACTATAGTAAACCAAAAACAAAAAATATATTCATGCTTCTTTGCATCAGCACAAAAATTTTGACCTGATGAAGACAAGCGTTCAGTTTTGTCGAAACGTTGTTTTTATATAAATAATTAACAGAATATTATGCTAAAACAGTTTTTATTTTAATACAGTGAGTTCTGAAAAATATTTTACTATGTTAATTATTTTTTTAAATAAAGAAATGTATATTATTAAAATGTATTTCTCAGTAACGTTTTGCTCACTGTATTCACATCATATTTCACGAAATCCTGTTTCAATTTACTTTTAATTAAATTATTATCAACAGGATCTTCAACGTAATACTATTATTACAGCAGTAAATATTTCAGTCTTTCTCTCAAATTTTCACCAACAAATTCTCGAAAAACGTAGCTACATTTTCAGCTCAAAAAAAACTACCCTCTCGTATGTTGTTCATGGTACATTTCATTCCCAAAGTCCCTCTCTCCCGAAAATCATCTTGTTTTCGTGTGTAGCATTTCTCCAGGGAATTTCTCTTATCACTTTAGTCCAGAGAGCGAAAAGTAAAAGACCATTCGCATTTTGTTGGGGAAGAAATAGGAGATGATGGTCTTTATATACACGCACACACAACTACACTTCGCCCATCTTGCGGTATCGCCACGTACTAATAACCAGAGTGGACCATTTTGGCTGTCGCACTCAAACGGTAGGAGAAACCCAATTTGTTTTGGAAATTATCAGTGCCTACTGTATTTTCAGAGGGTAAAAGATAATTGTTGTGTATTTTACGTGAAAACGTGGTTGACTATGAAACAGATTTTAAGTGTTGATTACATTTAAATTAGGTTAGTAGAAGAATTTTCAGGCTACAATGTTATTGTAATTATATTTTTAATTAAATTAAAATGTGAATAAAATTGAATTCATTATTATAACAATTGATCCCATAAACTACGAGTAAAATAGTATATTATTATGTTACGAGGAGTAGGAGATGATAAAATACTGACATTTTACTGTGAAAAACTATAAATTAAAATTACATTTTTTACAATGCGGTGATTATTGTATTGGGTTCAAATATCGGCTTTGAGTTTATGTTCTCGGAACACACTATATATTAGTTCAAATCTTAAATGCAATATTTTTTTAATGTGCCATTGTTTATCGAAATAACGGCAAAACAAATATTTGTTAAATAAATACAAATTCTAAACTGTTCAGGCAAAAAATAAATAATTTAACTGTAAAAATAAATTGTGCATTCACTGAAATTAAACACGGTATAAATAAAATCATTTCATAAAATATTGTAACCATTTTGTAATAATTGCGTTGTACAAATATTGAAAATATTAAATATTTCTTTCTATATAAACGTTTAATAGTTATATAAAATTTTATTTGACATTTTACATTTTGAATATTATTAACGAGACGATTTAAAATAATACAATGAATAATTATATTCTTTGTTCCGTAAAAAGTTTTAACTTTCTGTTCTATAAATGAAATAGGTAATATTCGTTATAAAAAATTTTAAATGATTTGTTTGAAATTAAATTTTAATTACAATTCAAATTCAAGCAAAAACAATTTAAAAGAGTTATTAAATATTTCAGTCTATGTAAAATTTATTGAACTATAAAATATCTTTATTTATAAATGAAAGATATTAATTCCAAAGACCACTTTAGGCGGTAATACTTTGTTAATAAATTATTTGAAATAAATGCGAATTTGAACATGCGTATTCATGTCATCTATCACTGCTACCAAGTGACAACAAATAGTTATTTTCTATCAGTTGGTAGCAGTGGTAGATGTCCCCACAAATATTTATTCATGATTTATTTCAAATAGTTATTCATAAATTATTATTGCCGTCTAAAGCGGACTTTATTTTAAATTATTTATGTGCAGAAATAAATTATTTTCAGAAAATATCAACTATTGAATACATACAGAAAAAAAAAGGTTTATTGTTAATTTTTGTTCACATAGTTAAATTATGTTTCAATATTTGAAGTTACATTGTTTTCTCAATATTATATACATGTGAAGCAGGTATATATACGTTATCATACTTTTATTCCATATTACTAGTACCTGTAAAGATAAGAAAACTATATAAATAAATGATTAAACATTTCTTTTTTAATTTATGATTCATGATCAGTTTTAATTAGTTCAAATTTTACATTCTGTTCTGACGTTAAACTAGTAATATTAAATTTATTAAAATCTTAAGAGGCAATTAGACTAGAACTAAATTTTAATTAATAATCGCATATTTTCCACTTTAGGCTACTTTAGACGGTAATAATTTGTTAATAATATATATAATAAATCATGTATAAATATTTGGAATTGATTTATTTTCACTAAATATTTGAGTATCGCAATACATATTTCGTGATTATTTATTTAGACACATTTTCGAAAATGCATGTCATACGTTCGCATAGAACAATGACAAATTCTGAACAGTAATCTAAACTACCTACTTTTTTTTTTAAGACAAACAGTTGATCAACCTGTTGTGTCCGATTCTTTCTTTTAAATTAGTTCTGATTTTCATTTACTATCAAACAGTTAACACACTTACAATGTGTTTTTTTAAGAATAATATATGCAATGTATCTAAAGAATTTTATATATAAGTAATGTGTTTTTTTTTATATATCCATTGTATGTCCAAAAATGTTACAAGCAATATGTCTAAAAAAAATCATATATACATTGTATCTAAAGAATTTTATGTGATTACAGAAATATATTTACAATGTGTCTCAAAATCGTATATATAATGTGTCTAAAAAAATTTATACAATCTTTCTGGTCGATCTTAAACTGTACTTAACTGAAACAAGTAACATTTCAAATTGAATTTTGAAGTCGACAAAGTGAATTAGAACGATGGCTGGACTCCTGCTATTCGTTTCGATGGCTAGGACTTTTGCTAATAAAATTTCAACGTGACATTCAACACTTCGTCAGAACGAGAAATTGAATTTGTATCGCATCAGCTGCTATTTTATCCCTTCGGTGTCCGTCGAACATTTTTGACACCAGCACGCATTTCTCGCACATGTGTCAAAACGGCTCTAATATCCCAAATCAACCCTTGAAATTTATCCAAAATAAGTTAACGATATTTTTTTTTGCCATAAATATCGATATGTGACCAACATTAAATTGTCTGTAATGCTGATATATCAATTTCAAATTTTTATTTTGTTATGATAATTGTAAAAAAAAAAAACATGTAAAACATAAAAATTTAGATTTGGATGTTTTAGTTCATTTGTTTATAGTCCTACTTTTATAAAAGTTTACGTTGTCTTAAAACTGGTATTAGTTAAAACCAATTTTAAAAGAGAGCTTGTAAACGAACCTATGATTAATAATAAATATAGATCGATCATCTTTAAAACGTCTTAGTAAAAGTCGTCTTTTATTTTTTTACATTAAACGACTAAATTGTTTTAAACTCTAGTAAATTCGACTTATTTTCTCGAAAACCATCGTAATTAAATTAATCCAAAGTTAATGACTAATTTTCCTTTATAGATATATGTTAACTATCATCATTTGTTTTTTAAATGATGTAGAAAATTGAATTTCTGACGTTTTTCCACTATACAATTTACTCGTGAGTTATTTGTGAAAATGGAAAAAACTTTTTCAAACATATATCAGTGTCTATTTCATTTGTTTTATATGTTTTTTTCTATAACCACATATCACGCAAAGACCTCATTATCAATAAAAAATATATGTATTAGTATGACTTACTATACTTGTTGATTTGATTCGATTATAATTAAAGATGTCGAATACTTACCTGAAATAGAAAAAAAATTAATTAATATCATATATAACAAATAATAGATAATATATATAAAAATAACAATATTAGTAAAATATAATCCAAAAATTAATAGTCCTGTTTGATTCGCACATTTGCGTCTACTGTTTACTGCTGCGTCAATGTTTGTTGTATTAAAAATGATACAAATGACATTTACTGTAAATAACAGAACATAGAAACAAGTTACTAGGTAACAAATAAATAACTAGATCATAAAATTTATATATTTTTTTAAATTAATGGATGGCAAATTTTATGTATCTCAGTGCCCCTTCACAGTGATTCATGTTATAAAAAAAAAGATAAAATTTGGCTTCCATTAATTAAAAATCTATAAATTTTATGATCTAGTTACTTATTTGTTACCTAGTAATTTGTTTCTATGTTCTGTTATTTACTGTATCATTTGTATCATTTTTCCTGATGAAGACGGACGTTGAGTTCATCGTAACGTCGATAATAAATAAATATTAATACAGAATTTTAACTTTAGATTTTATGATCTAGTATGATATAGTATTTTGTTACGTCTAGTAACTTATTGCTATGTTCTGTATACGTATTTACTGTAAATGTCATTTGTATCATTTTTGTTGATAAAGACGCACGTTGAGTTCGTCAAAATGTAAATTATTAATAAATATAAATACAGAACTGCAACCTAAAGCCGTTCTATTTTAATAAACATTGGTTCAAATTTGACATTTATAATTAACTATAACTTAGTGCCCAAGAACACATAAATTTTTCAAAATAAATCTTGTAACATTTTCTGTAACAGTTTCACCGCTAATCCAAACATTTTAAATTATATGACAAATTTTACCTGAATCACTCCTCGCTCGCATACATTTTACGTATTTAAGTCGCCACAATTCAAAATGCGTTTCTCTTCGCGGTAGAAATGTCAGAATAGAAAGAAATGGATATAAGCATAGTACACGCACATAAAACCGAAATAAATTACATCTCATCTCTTTATCGCACACATCCGAATGTGTCATAGATTGGTGGCGTATTGCCAAAATTTACACACCAGTATTCTTCTTGTTTTACAGACACTGTAAAAACAAATAGCGAAATTACCGAAAAATAGTAATAAATTTTTACTATAAAAAATCTGTAATTTTATTTTACTATAAATATTCTGAATTTCTACCTGAAAATTCTGAAACTTTTACATAATTCATAATAATCACATAAAGTAAGTAAAAATAACCTAATAAGTATGTAAAATTGCTTACTTTCTGCAAATTACATCACTTACTTAATGTACAATTACATATTGTTGGTATAACTTTTTAAAGTAATATGTGATATTACAGCTTGCATATTAATATCATCAAAATAATGAGATTTAGTACATATTTTGTGTAATAGATAATACTAATAAAATATTTTAAGTGTAGTTCATTCATTTCAAAATACATAACAATAATATTATAAAACTAAACAAATTTTAGCTATTTATGGAAAAATTTACTGAAGTTCTGTAAATTTACTAAAAGAGGCTTTACTAAAAAACTGTAATATTACATACATATGTACTTTTCCATCCCGTCAGTAGTATCATATTACGTAATATTTGTAATAGTTCTTATATTATGTATTTTTAAACAATTAAGTAGAACTACATCAGTTGAGTAAATATCATCATAGTGTTTCATAGTTTGTAGGTAAAATACGTAATTCGTTTTTAGAGTGTATGCAATTAAATGGCGGGAAGTAAAAACGCATTCGGCGAGTCGTAATGTGTCTTTTACTCCAATTATGTTTTGCCGTAAAGGTGTCTCAACAAAATGTAAATATTTACACAATTGATTAAAGGATTTCGACAAGATTTATTATTAAAACCGGCGCAAACAGCGTGGTAAATAAATAATCGCAATGGATTATCTTAACTGTGTTAATAAGAACGGTGTTAATAGGTGTGTTAGTCTATTAGTGTTACTGTCTGACTTACTATTTAATGGAATTTTGAAAATTTCATTTAAATTTGGGTTAATGGGAATAAAAGAAAATAAATATACATCAAAATAATTGTCCATCATAAAATTTGCAAGTTAAAAAATACATATTTAAATTGTCAGGTGTTTTATAGGTATATCATGGAAAATTTTATTGCATATTTTTTAAGTTCATTACTTTCGCGATTTGTATGAGAGGTATCATAAATATAAATAAAGCAAAAGTTGCTTGTCTGAATAAAAATGTTTAGCTGCAACTAATGTCTGCATACATACACAATCACGTCATAAACCCAAAATGTACATTAATTATTAATAAATATTCATACAGAAATACAACCTAAATCCGTTTTATTTTAATATAATAAGTTCTGTAAGATTTTTAGTATGTTATTCATATAAATTCTTTTAACAAAAAGTTCATTAGACATGCTCTTAAGATGATCGAAAGATCTTAACTGACTAACATCAACTTTTTCCAATTTCTCACTCATTATACATTAATCTATTTCGTATCCGATTCCTTCTACGCTACATAAAAATCTCATTTCTATTATTCTTAAAATCACAACTGTGAAAATATATTTTATATAAATAATTTTAACTATTTAACGATTGCATATCACTGTCTGCTAGTTTGAAAATAAAATTATAGCGTCATAAACAAAATTTTACGGAACGAAACGAAATAAAAATTATTACTGATTGGATTACAAACTACCAACGGTTCTTCGCATGTTTTTCTTTGATGACTCATTTCTTTCATTCATAGTGCCAACATAAACAACTGCCAACATTGAAATAAAAAATATCTACATTATTATTATAATAATAATGTAACGTATGAACACGCCAAAAGAAAAAAATATGCATTTACATGTCAATAGAAAATATTACGCAATAAAACAGAAGTACTACAAAAAAAATTATTGACAAAATCGTTATTTTTATTCGGTTTCATGTACGATGTAGTGAAAAAATAAATCTGGTCGTACACTTTCGAGAACCGGAAGTGTAAAAAATTCAAAGTAGGTTTAGCCAGAAAATTTGTAAATGTTCTGGTCTGTCCAACATAATGAATTTAAGAATTATTTAAAAGATGTCTAGCTTGGATTAAAGCCAAAATAATTTTTTTTTTTTCTTTTCAAAACCTTCAAAATTAAATAATAATTTTTACTTTCATAGAAGTTTGACATTCGTTTAAAAATACTACCTAATTGCAATTATAAAATTAGTTAACGCTTTGAAAATTGTTTATTTAAATTTTAAAAGGTATTTGTTTTTTAATATAATCATATTATATTGGTATGTTAAAAATTTGCATATTATTAATTAGCTAAAAACAATAAAACAACAATATGCAATTAACAAAAAAAAAATATATAATTACATAGTAAAAAGTCTTTCTGAACTTATATTAAAATAAAACGGTTTTAAGATTTAGTTATTTATTTATTTTTAAATCTAAGTTTATGTAAAATATAAATGCAACATATGAAATTATAATCATACACTTTAGAGTATAGACTATTATATATTTTCAACTCGCTATTTAAGATTATTTTCATTAATGCAGAAAAGCAAATACTTCGTTACTTTAATACTGAGTTTCAGAGTTCAAATAGACGATTAAGATATAAATATTTAATACTTGTCTAATACCAACTTAACAGGATATACAGTAAGCCGGTAAATTATTAATAGATTATCATAGTTACATAATACACAATTCAAATTAATTATTTACGCAAAACTTAATACTAATATCAAATTATAAAATATTTATACATATATGTCTACTTCGCTTTAAAACGAAATTATAGAGAATTAAATTCTCTAAAATGATAACTATTGCACTGTAAACCTAATATATATTTATGTAATTTTACATAACTATTAATAGTAAAACAGCAGCATTTTATAATTTTTACTAAGATAAATAACGAAATATCACATTTTTTTCTGTAAAATTACATTTATAGAATATGTAAATTTAGATCAATTTTTTTACAGTGTGATATCTAGTTTTTTTTTTCTGAAATTCAAAAAAATTAGACATGTCATGGTAGATTTTTTTATTGTAACGAAACTTTTGTATTATGTTTCAAAACTTCGGAACAAGGCTGACAAATCCAAGCGTGACGTCAAAATTTGAAAACATTTTTTCGACATAAAAATTCAAAAACGTAGTTCAAATATACCGTAATAACATACGAACAAACAAAAAACTTGGAATATTTACATTATATAAAATAAACTGCGTTATGTTCAAGTTCTGTATTAAAATTAATTTATAATCGACGTTTCGACGAAACTCAACGCTCCTCTTCATCAAAATAAACTGATTCAAATGACATTACAGTAAATAACAGATCATACAAACAAGTTACTAGTTATATAATAAGTTCTGAAAGATTTTTTACTATGTTACTTACATTATTATTTCTTAAACATTTTATACGCGTCTTATATGCCGGTGTATACAGTATGTTTATATTTTCAAAAAAACTAAAAATATTGAAATATTCATGAAACACTTTCCGTAACTTTTTGTTCAACCCTTTGCGTATAGAGTTATTGATTTTAACCATCAGCAATCGTAGATAATATACAGTATGTTAAACAAACAGGACATTTAAATATACATGGTACAGTATTGGACATAAGTTATATATGTGTGTGACAACAAACATAATGCAGATAGGTTCGTACATAACCTGTATTCCTCTATACATATATGTACATACACATATATGTGTTCCGTATTCTATGTTGCCGATTTTCCTAACGTATGCAAATTGGCTCGCAATTACCGACGGTAATAGGTACGTTTACCGTTAGAAATTCTCTACCTACTTAACGTATTGACATATAAGTATATTATATCTATAATTTGTATTGATTTTAACTTTTGTGCGCAAAATTTCTACATACTATTTGTTAAAGATATTTTTTAATAAACTTTACAAGAAAGTTACACAGTAACAAATGTTTTAGATAATTTTTATAATCTTTTGTACAAATTAATGAATATCTCCTAAAATCGTGGTAAAATCCTTTCAAATCATGGTAGAATCGTTAAAAATTTTCTTAAAAATTGTACTCACTTATACACTTGTACAATCTAGTGTACAAATTCTTTAAAATTCCTTAAAATTTTAGTAAAATCAATAAGTCCCAATTTTTCTTAAATCATGTAAAATCTCGAGTAAAATCCTTATATCTTAGAAATTTCATATAAAATTCGTAAAATCAACCAATACAGTCTCAAAAACCTAACTTAAAAGTTGTACAATCCGGTTCTGTTATTTACTGTAACGTTATTTGTATCATTTTTCCTGATGAAGACGGACACTGAGTTCGTCGAAACTTTAACTAGAACTTTAACCAAAGGCAGTTTTATTTTAATATATTCTTCATCTACAAATTCTTAATTAATATTTTTGTATTACAGAAACACTTTATCAAACTCCGATTAATATTTCATATTCCTATTACAAACACTAAAATATTCATACTAAAAACAACATTAATATTAGTAATAAATATAATCGTAATAGTTCCACAATTTGATCTAAATCGAAAATAATTTCTATACGTGTCGAATTAATTTATTCCATCATAATTCAATAATATGAAAACGTACAATATATTCTAAAATAATGAACATAATATACAATAATAACCTAACCTATTATAATAACAACTAAAAGGGAAAGGAGAAATTGTCAGTACGTTACGCCAATGAAATTATATTCAATAATACAAACAAATATATGTACATACATACGGGGACAAGAAACGAAAGATATCAATTATTCAAAGCCATGTCCGACAACAGTTTGTCTCACTGACAAATGCACATTGACTATATATATATATATATATATGAAACAGAATGAGATAGATAACATTCACGTGTATATACACCCACATAAGTAAACCAACCATATGAGGGAAAAATATCAATATACGTATCCAAAGGTATTATTTGAGTTGAACTTTATACAAGTGCATGTAAACTTACATATGTTAGAAATATGTTTACTTCAGCAGAAATTATAAAGAAAAATTTTTCCTATTTTTAAAGTTAGATTTGATTTTATTTTGAGTTTCAGGTGGAAAATATAAGTATAAACAAAATTTTGTTGAAAAAGATTTTTATGTTAACTAGGGTAAGTTTATTTTATCTTGTTTTAAAATAAAAGTTTTTATTATTGTAAATTTTTTTTAAAGCGTATCATAATATTAATATTACATTACCAAATTGTTTATGTAGATAGAGATTATTATGTTACTAGTATAATAATGACATTATTGTACAGTAGTTAGTTACTTTGTAACTGGTGCCAGCACCAAACACAACTACGTCAAATGTATTTAATCTTCTGTCATATTGAAAACTATTACGTTAAGTTAAGTTACATACTATTCTAGAACTGTTAGTAACTGATTAAGGTAACTTAGCTTGTATTTTTATTTATTTTTAGTTTAGTTTCATTTAGAACGCTTAAAGACAAAAATCATATATCACTCGAAATATGAGGCTCGTTTTGTGTTCCGCCCAGATTGCTAAATATCTTAAATAAATATTATTATTAATTTCTTTTAAACAAAAATAAAACAATTTTCTGAAATATTAAAAATGTAAGAGATTTATAGTTGATTATTTTTCTTCATATTTAACGTCAAATTAATAAAGAATAATACGTAATAAATATAAAGTGTCGGAATTGCGTTTTTCCCCATAAATCATGCCCAAAATGCAAAATGTACAGTTAGACAGTAAAATATGAAGTATTTATTCTAGTGTTGTAATGATGCACAATTACGATCAATCACTGCCAATGGACCTGTACATACTTCTACAATTATCTATACTGAACACTGCCAAATAATTGGTTTAATCAGCACGAACGTAATTCTGGTACAGTCTTATACAAAATTCGAAGATAATTACTAGATATTTTAAACTTGGATTATCCGAAAACGTTGCTTATTATTCAAATATTAAAATTAAGTGAATTTAATTGTTATTTTTTACAAATTAAAAGCGTAATTAAATTATATTTAAAAAAATTTTTCTCATGCTTTTAATAAAACGTAAAAATAATCTACAAAAATATACTTTTTACACAATAGAAAACAGGCAACCGTAGGCCAGTGGTAGCGTATTGGACTATGATCCTAGCAAATGCACGATATCTTAGCCATTTCACTAACTTACAAATTATCTACACAGTTCAAAATCATTGCAGTAAACATTGCTTTATCATATTACTGTATTACAACTGACTACATGACTTACTCAAGACTGGTCAAACACAACATAATTAGTAAAATGCATTTGTTTCGTCGTGGGCTCGTAGTCAAGTGGTTAGAACGTCTGCCGCGAAAGCAAAAAGTCCCGAGTTTAAATCCCGGCGAAGAAAATACATTTTTCCAAATTTATTAAATTTTCTGATTTATATTTATCTATTGTATATTATTTTTGTATTTATCAATAATATTTTGTATTAATTCTTTAACACCATCATTAGCATATGCTAAATAAATAAACTTATTATTATTAATAATAATTATACTACATGTTAAGAAATGCTAGTTATGTTCGGTAGTTTCCACAACGTAAAATTTTATAGTTTTGTTTTTCTAATCCTCGGGATCTTCGTAAAATCTATTTTCAATCTAAATTAAATAAAGTAAATTTTGGAAAATTAAACCAAGAGTCAAAAATAACCGTCTTTGTTTTATTATTCGGAACATTTTGTTTACAAAACAAACTGTCAAACAACATCGCAGCTACAAGCTAAACAATTTTATTTCAAATGAATTAACTTTCATGTGACGTCAATTATAAATTGTTACTAATTTATTATAAACAAATAACTAGAGTTATTCGATTCATTGTCAAACATACTTTAATATTAATTAAATTTTATTATAATTATTTCAGTAATTTACGATTTTAATTTTAAAATAAAAGTAATATGAATTTTAAAAAAACAAAATAATACAAAATAGTAAAATCGACGTATCGACGAAACTCAACGTCCACCTTTAACAGGATAACTGATACAAATCCATTATTTGTAACATTTATCTTGATGAATACGGACGTAATTTTGTCAAAACGTCGATTTTAAATAAATATTAATACAGAACTTTACTCTAAAACAGCTTTATTTTAAAATAGAATATATTTATGAGTCGGTAATTATTCATATTCTGTTTTTGTAAATGCAAGTGCAGACTAATTAATTTCTCACTTAATTTAAACGTCGGATGAATTGTCTGTTGCCAGATATATTACACAACTAATATGTGGGAGAGAAAATTCAAACAGTTTTAGTTTATAAGCTGTTGGTATTTAAGATGATCACATTATATATTATTGCAACAAAAGATAGATAGAATAAATTTCTAATTAGATCAAAATTTAAATAAATTGTGTAGATTATGAACATTATTATACAGTAATTACTTACTATATACATCACTAGTGGCAGCACCAAACATGACAAAAATTCCATATTCGACTAAAATCTCACAAATCACGTAACAAATATAATGTTTTACTTTGTATGTATTTTTATTTATTTTTAGTTTAATTTCGTTTGGAACTCATAGAGAAAAAATAGTATATGTCACTCCAAGCAGAATGCTCTTTTCATGTTTCGCACAGATTGATTAGCTTCGGCTACAAGTATAATATTTTCAGTACCACACTTACATTACATAAATATATACAAAATTATTATTATTTTTTATTTTCTGAAAAAAAAAGATACCAAACTTTAATACTATTATGTTAAAAATTTAATACAACTCTGAACTCTACATATTTTTCGTAAATATTATTAACATATGATAAATCGACAATTTTGTAATGTCAAAAGTTATTTATAAATGTACCAATACGATTTGCGCAAACAATATAATGGATGGAATAACATATTATATACAAATGATTCGTATATGAGGACACAATGTCTATTACGTTAATTTTCTTTTGCTTTTGTGCCAAATCGATTGTCAGTGCTTTACATGCAGTTCATACTGTGTCACGGCTAACACATCGCTAAGTATTTTTATTTCTATTACACATTTTACATTATCAATTATTTTATATTTCAGGAAACTAATTTACTGGAAAGAATTTCTTTCACACCCTTTTAGGTACATATATATAAATATAGTAAATGAAATATAAAAAAAGTTGTGGAAACTTTAGAAACATTTTGTTATATTGTTTCCCCTAAAATTTATATGTTATGAAAAATTTGATAATTATTGTGTGATATACATAATATCTAATGAAAGTAATAAATATTGATTAATTTATTAAATTTACAAATCAATAATTAAATAAACAAATCAATTCCTAAAAAAAAAATCAGTAATAAGTTAGGATATTAATTAAAATAATTGCTTAAGTAAACGGCAAAAATACTTTTTACAAAAATTTAAAATGTGGTGACAATACGGGCCATAGTGTTTTCTGAAGAAAATTGAAGTGAAAAATTATATATATATATATAAAAGTTGTAATAGTTATACTACAACTTTTAAATTAATAGTAAAAACGTTCGTATTCCACCTCCTTACTTAATGAAAAAATGCTTTTATATTTTGCTTTAAAAAAATTATTTACTTCTACCTCTTACCAATATGAATAGTATTTCTATTTTTGTTTATCTAATATCATAAAATTCAAATAAACTAATAAAAATTGTTTAATAATTAACTTTAAGTAAATGTCAAAAATATTTTGACAAAAATTACTTTTAAAAATGAGATAAAAATACGGGCCTGTTGGTTTTAAAGTAATATTTTTTTCAGTGTATACCCACGGTATCTTTAACTATCAATTCATTTCAAATATTACTCCTAAATTATCAATTCATAAACAGCATTATTTCCGAATATTTAGAAATAATTTAAACCGGAAAACTAATATAATAAACACAATCTGAGTTTATCTAAAACAGCATCAAATATCAAATCTATTGGGACTGGGGACTGGTGCCATATGAACGTAAACAGATCATCTACAAACATACATATGTATATATAATACATAGACACAGATTCGGAAAACGAGAAATGGTTTCAAAACATGTCTAACCACAAAATTCGATTAAACTTGAAAACAAAATTTCGAACGCACACATGAACAATTTGTTCAAAGTTTCACAGTCCAGCCGGAGTCCATCCCCTGTTCGGTTCATATTTCGTTTATTATTACTGGCGAAGGCCTCCGATGTTTGTGTGTGTGTACGTTATGAACATATTACCTATACATACGTAGAAACAGAGACAAGCAGAGAGAACTGTTCCTAAACTCATCCATCATTTGCCAATTTCATTTCGGTTCTAATTAACGTGCCACAGCGTTTTGCTGGATCTAAAATTTACGAATTGTACCAAAGCTTTAGCTTTGAATGTGGAACATAAACTGTCATTCTTTTTTTAATATGTTTATAAGGAATATTAATGTTATTTTAGTTAATATTTCTACGATGATTTTTATTTATTTCATTTATTCGTATCAAACAAATGATAGTTATTCAATAAACTTTCCAAAACTCTATTCGCACCTCTTTTGTTTATGAAAAAGTGATTTAATTTTTTGCTTTCAAATTAATTTTTACTTCTACATTTTATCAAATATAAATAGTATTTCTATTTTTGATATATATTTTTTTATCTAATATTATAAAATTCAAATAAACTAATTAAAATTACTTAATAAGTAGTTTTAAGTAAAAGTCAATAGTAATTTTGACAAAAATCACTTTTAAAAGTAAGGTGAGAATATGGACATATATAATTAGATCTACTTTTATAAATAAAAATTAAAAAACTTTAAGTTTAAGTTCTGCTTAATTTTATATTAAAATTGGTAATTTTACATAAAAATCCGGAGCAACTGATTTACACCAGTTTAATAATAAATTTACAGACGTCACAGGAAAATTTTAATATAAAATTCGTATTAGTATATTACTTTTTCGGTAAAAAAAAAAACATATAATATTTTTTCTGAAATAATAGGTAATTTTTTTTTACTATGGTTTTTATGTAAAATGGCAATTTTTTACAGGAAAAATTATACAAATGATATAAATAATAAACAAAGTTACTAGGTAACAAAATACAAGTAACTAGATTACAAAATTTTTATAATTTATTAATCAAAAAAGCCAAATTTAATTTCAATCAGTAGATTTAAAGCCAGTTGCATGAAACGCTTTGTAAGTAAATTCTCTCGTTAATCAACGAATAAAGGCGCTTCAAAAACAATTGACAAGCAGTTGCCTACTTAATTTATTACCGTTCTGTGTTCATTGTACAATATACTAATTACAATTAATGTTTCAAATAATAATTAAATTTATAATTTTAGAAGCTCATAAAATTTGTTTCGAACTTGCTTAAAATAGTAACAAAAACAAAACAAAAAAATCGCTAAAATAATTAAAGTTTCTTTTCGGCGAACAGAAATTTTCTTTAGATAAATAGTAAGTTCCGTTAACTTAAATGCTATTAGCTAGTAATACGACAAAGTTAAAATTCTTTAGTCGTTAATTAAGTAAGACAACAAAACTACTCAACCAGTTAGTAGTACTAAAGCAAATAAAAGTACTGTTTGGGTGTGTGTGTGAACTAAAAAAGTAAACAGAAAAATCAAATATAAATCAACATGAAAAGCAAAAAGAAAAAACTTTTAAACATCACTAGTCAAGCTGTTTGCAAATAGTTTTAAACTAAATAAAAACCGACTTTTACTTTAGTATTAGAAGAATAAGTAAATAATATTTTTCTTCAAGCGTATCATCATATTAATATTACGTTACCATATTACCTATGTAGAAAAAGATCATTATGTTACTAGTACAATAATGATATTATTATACAATAGTTACTTACTATATATACTATTGGTGGCAGCACCAATTTAATAATATTATTATAAATTATGAAAGATTTTTCATTATTTTATTTATATTTACCTTCAAAACAAAATTAACACGTATACAAATTAAATACAGTTAAATTGTTTTTTTTTAAGGGCAACGCAACTTATATTGTTTTGATATTTACAAAACAAATTTGTAATTTTATTATTTTAATTTATATTTGTTTATGTATGTACGTATGTAATGGCTAGTTTCTCGAAAAGCATTTCCGTAATAATATTTTCTTTATATACACGTAAATATTATTCAGGAAACTATTAATAATATTGGAAATAAATAATTTACAACCATACTTAATGCATATTTCTTCACCTTATTATTTTTCACATATATACAGAATTCAATTTATAAATTGTTAAATTTCTGAATTCAATTTTTAGCAAGTTAAATGGCTATACTTAAATTATATTTTAATTAAAGTATATTTGTATAGCATTTTTCTTTCCTTACTTATTACATACAAATGAAGGTTACAAAATTATTAATTATTAATAATAATAATTATTATTATTAATGCTGGTTATAAGGTTTTGGGTTCTTTGGATACTATTGCTAGAAATGCAAATGTTTTCAAAGAAGCCCGTTTGACTATATACAATAATGCTGTTTTGGTGACTACTGACTACGTTGATGTATGGTAGTAAATCTTGGGTTTAGCTGCAAAAGCATAAAAGAAAAATGTCTGCTGCGGAATCAAAATTTTTATGTGAGGTATGTGGTATAACTAGGAGGAATCGGGTACGAAATAGATTAGTACAGGATGAGTGTAAAATTAAATAATATGTTTCAGCAAAAGTTGGCTTCAAATTTTCAATGATACATTTGAGAGGCAAAAATTATTGCTAAAATAAGTGACACGTAATACATTAATTTTAATCAGCATACTGGTGCTTCTAATTAATTATAAAATAATTAGGACAGAGTTAGAAATCATTTGTCATTAGATGTTGAGTGTTAGTATTTTCTTAAAATTATATTGATCTATATTTGCATACTATCATTAATTTTGTTGGTTTTTTTTTTTTTCACCATGTCTGCGAAATTATATAAACAAGCTAAAAAAATAAAATTCAAATATTTTTTACTAATTAACTAATAATATTTGTCACATAATTAGTATTTCATCTAATAGCATCGTTCTGATACTACGTTAAAAATAATTTGTGTTACTATTTTTGTATAAACGACAGTTGTTTTTAGTATAATTAGATTAGAACTTTATATATATATATATATATATATATATATATATATATATATATATATATATATATATATATATATATATATATGATATATGCGTTAAATACGATTTCAAACTTGTAGTTTATTGTAAAAAAAAATTCTTCTACATATAATTAAGTCTTGCTTATTAAATATGTTCATTTATAGTTTATTGTAATATGTTTATAAACATTTTTCGTGTTCAGATAATGAAAAATATCACAACCGATTGGTCGAAAATTCTAAATAAAAATTTGTTTTTAAAATAAAAAGTGTGACTCATTAGGAAAACTGAACTACATAGTTTATAAATTAAAATTAAAAAAAGTTTTGGTATTGCAATATGTTTTAATAAATATTTACATATTGTATAGAATTTGAAAAATTACATATCACAAAATCTAAAATTATAATAAAATATTGGTTAGTAAATGTAGGATATTGTACACGACTTTTCATTTCCCACTAGTTGCCATATCAATAGAGGGCAAGCTGGCAACGCGTCCATATCCAAAGAAATTATTATTTCTATACCTACATACGCATATATCATTTGCTTCAAATTTCATAAACAAAATTTAAAAAAAAAAATTTGTGTTGATAACAAATTTTTAATAAAGACTTTAACAACACCCAAACTAATTTTATCGCATTTTTTATTATTCTAATTTTTATTGTAATAATTCACTCTCAATTATAACTGCAATAGTTAACAAAAATAGGTCCGATTTCATTAAAAAGAATGCATAAAAACTATTATATTCCCACCTCTTTTGTTTATGAAAAAGTGCTATTTTATTTTTCACTTGAAAATAAATTTTTACTTCTATAAATATTAATAGTATTTTTGATACACTTTTTTTATATCTAAAATTATAAAATTCAAATTAACTAATTGAAATTACTTAATAAGTAATTTTGACAGAAATCACTTTTAAATGAGAGATGAGAATACGGATCTATATGCTTACTAAAAGTTTCTGTAAAAATTCTAGTAAAAATTGATTTTCTTCTAAATCAATTTTACACCTACAAACTTGAAAATAAATTGTAAGTTTGCGAAAATTCTCCACGGGCGCCAATCTGAAATCGCAATGCAACAGTTCACTCATACCAATCTTTAAGAAACAGTTTTACACTTTTGCGAGTCAGGCAGAAACGAGGCAACGCCCATAGTGCAACCGATATAAATTTTATCAGTTGGCAACATTGCTTGTACAACGACAAGACAACGACAAGCCGTAACAGCGGTAACACACAGGACTGACAACTTAAATAAACAAGACTTATAATCTAGTCACTGCAACTGTATCTCTTACAAAAGCAAAATTGAAACACGTGTTTATAAATCAATTTTATATATTATTGTTATAAATAAATTTTAATATATAACTTGAAGCTAAAGCAGTTTTATTTTATTTTCTCTTTGAAGAAAAGATGTATTAGAGTAAAAATATCAATTCTATATTATTTTTAAGAGCAAATAATTAAATAATGAAAATAATATTAAAATAAGATACTTATTTACGTTACTCATTTGTTGCCATTAATACAACATTGCCGCACTTTGGCTCTATCCTGTAAATAGTGAACGAGAGTTGTTTTATTTTTGTGTTTTTGTGGTTTGATATTTGTTAATATTTTTCGTAAACAAATTAATTGAAATAATAAAATAAACTCTACAGTAAATTCAACTATTAATAACAGTGATTAATAATCGTCAGTAGCATTTTCATGTTATTGTTATTACATTTGTACAGAAAACCTAACATATTCGATATTCATATAAAAACATTTTTGTGAAATTTGGAGTGTAATTTGTATTTATGCAACTTAATTAATATTTTTTTTAATAAAAAAGCTTTAGGTTTAATTTCTCTTACATCATAATTAAAAATTCGACGTTTCGACACACTGAACGCGCAACATCATTCATTTTTTAGATTTTTTAATTTAATAAACATTGAAATTTTGTTTCTCTTTTACTCTCAGTATATAGATTAGGATTTTTTTTCTAAAAATATGTAAAGACCTAAATTATTTATTGAAATATTAAGTAACATTAAATACATTGTATAAATCTAATAATTTATTCTGTAGATAAAGCACAAACAATTATCTTTTGAAATCTAGTTCACTTGCAATAAATAAACGCGTGTATAATAATAAAATATATTTTGCAAAAGTTGTTGTCGGTAAAATATCTGAACAGATGACACTAGAACAATTCGTCACTGTCCGACAAGTTGTAAAAAAATTTCACGGAATGCAATTGGCAAATACTGCGTCTCTCTTTATACACTTGCATATCTTACAGTTAAATCTTAGTTAGCGCGTAGCATAGTTTCAACACACCAGTTACAGAGATACGCAAAATACATCATCATATTAGATTGCAATGTCAGCTGATCGTTAAGATTTAATTATATCGGAAGCTTGTTTTGTTACTTGTTTTATTTATATATATATTTATATATATATATATATATATATATATATATATATAATTGTTATTACATAATAATTTATTTATTGTCTAAATATTGATCGAAAATTATTTTGTGTTGTCTCTAACTATAGGTATATTTTACAAATCATAGAATTTTATGTTTCGAACATAAAATTAATTTCATATTCAAAATATAAAAGTGATAGTCATTTGTTATATTTTTCATTTATATTGTATCTCGGCTTAAGGTACAAATAAAAATTTGCATGCCTATAAATAAACAAATCTTATTAAATTTTAAAGCTTTAATTAAAATACGCCTCCACCAAAAAATTTAATATATTTGAAAATGTAGAAATTTTTTTCCATTAAAATTTAAAATTTGTTGTAATTTATTCAATGCCACCACAATGTAAATTGTAAAATTGAAAAATATGTAGTATTTTTGTTATTCTGGTTTTTTTAAAAAAATGGTACAGGAAAAAAAATTTCGAAAAATAAAAATAGTAGATTTAAATCATTTTGTAACAAAATAGGTGCTGAAAACCAGTCAAGTAATAAAATTCTTGGCGAGAATAGAACACATAAAATAATAGAGTAATATTTTATTTTAATGGGATATTAACTAATTTAGTGACAGTGCGTATTTCGTGAAGCGTAATAAAATATAAATGTAATTTTTAACAATTTTCTAAAATTATCTAAAATAGCAAAACTTTTGTTTTAAGTTAGCATATTCTGTTGGAAATACTTGAAACTCTTAATGAATTTATAACTAAATTTTATCATCAATTTCAATACATCACTTCCATATGATAAAAACTGGAAAATTTTAAAAACTTACAAAAACAATAACATAATTAAGTTCATATGCGTATAGTAAAATTAATATAACACTATCTTTTTTTTTTTTTTTTGGAGAAATTTATTTATTAAATTCAGAAACAAAAATACAAAAATAAATTTCTATAAATTTAAAAATAAAACAGAAATCAATCATTCTTCATTTCTAAAATATTATTTCATTCTGTTTACATTAGAATTAAAATTAAACAAAAAGATAAAAAAATATTTAACTAAGATGAATAATGATTCCAATAGATTCATTTTTCTAAATTATAATCTCGTGACAAGTCTGATTAAGCTATATAAGCCAGTTTAAAAACAACATTTATATAAATAAATTTCGAAAACAATAACTAATAACAAGTTCTATTGTTTAATAAAAAGAAAAAGTCGACTAGTGAGTAGATTCTGTCAAAACTAACTATTGCTAAAAATGTTATTTTTACAAAATGTTACAATATATTACGTGGCTCATCTATCAAACTAAATTTGATCCTGACAATCGAGGATTACACTTAATTTTTTTGGTAGGAAAAAAGGATTTGAGTTGCATTGATTTTTATTTTTTGCAAATAAAACACAAAAAATACCCAAGAAAAACAAACTTACAAGCAAAAAAATAATAATTTATTGCCAAATAAATGGCAAATTTTCTATTAATCATCTTTTAATTTAGAAGAGTAAAAAATCTTTCAGAATTTATTATATAAAACAAAACTGCTTTAGGTTCAAGTACTGTATTAAAATTTATTTATAATCAATGTTTCAACGAAACTCAAGAAAAACTGATAGTTAATTTGTATCAATTTTTTCCTGATGAAAACGAGCGTTGAGTTTCATCGAAAATAAACATAAATAAACCTAAAGCAGTTTTATTTTATTTTTTAATTTACTATACTTTGTAGCATTTTGTAACCGTTTAATTAACTGGTTTATTTTATTGCTACGACGTCCTGGTTTTTAATATAATATTATCAATTCAAATTTGACTGGCAATAAAAAAATATACCTAGTTACAAACTTGTAAAAAATAAAATGTGAATTCCCTTTCTATTTCAAGTTCTACGATTATTTACTAACGGAAATGTCATAACCGTCCAACAAGATTTATGTATACTTCAAAATTTTAAAAAATATATTTGTAAACGTTTTACTTTATACCATATATTATTTATATTTTGTTACGTATACAAAATAAAGTTAAAATAATGTATTTAAATATTATTAAAGAAAAATATGAAATATTTTATAACGTGAAATACGGCGGCAACACGTCAAAATATGCGGAACTTCTGTGAAAATATTTTCGAATAGATTTTTTTTATCAAGTGAAATTTTAATACAACACACAGTTGCAACGCAACGCCTCAAAATAACATGACTCCCGGGAATATAAAATGTAATATCATCCCTGCTCACATATGTACGTTTATTGAAATTTTTAAAATTCTAATCTAACACTCATGTACATATTTCCTAACTCTAGAGAATTAAACATTTTTATAAATATACTATGTGGAAGTGAACGAAGCATATTATTAATAATTATTTTTTTACAGCCGATTCTTCAAATCTCTGCTATTCAATAATATAATTATTTAGAAAATAATTTTCTAACAAATGTTACACAAATTTACTCATTTATTATGTCAGTTTATAAATAAAGCAATTGTTTATTTAATCATTATAATATGACAAGACACTATAAAATAAATAAATTTCTTTTATTTTTAAATATTATTCTGCAACTTAATTAACAATTATAGAAACTGCAAAATTTACAATTCATTATTATTTTTTAAAATATTTAGGTAAGGAAATACAGCAAAATGTTAAAAATATTTGCTGTTTTAAATTCATTATATTATTTTTGTAAAATATGTAAATATAAATAATATACACAATTTTTAAATTAACTAAATCAATTGAAATATTTTTGATGTTGAATGTAATTTTATTTTAAACATTTATTTGGACAATTGTAGAAATTAATTAAACAAATATAAAAAAACAAACGTTAGAATCCCACACAGAATATCTTCTTATAAAAGGAATTCAAAACATCCAGAAACAAAAGAAAATCAAAACAAAAATATCAAACCAATTTTATTTGGCAATGTTGTGCCATTACACAACCGGTTTTTTTTTCTCTCTAGCTCAAAGTTTCCAAGTCATTTTCCGTTTATATACCACATTGCTAACACCCTATTACCCTTATCAGGAAAGTTTGTGTATGTGTGCGTTTAAAGGCCTGACCCCCCACCGAAAGGCTGCTTCACAATCATCGACGACTTCCCTTTTACAACAACACATTCGACAAAGTCTGTCTCTACCGACGGACCAAGTGCCCGAACCCCGAAGCGAAAGCAAAATCGGTCAGTAGCGAAAACATTTACGCTCCGGGGCTAAGGAGACGATTTTATAAAACCGCTGACCTCATCGACGTCGTCTGAACTTAACTATGGTACTTCTTTACTTTCCTTTGTCAAATGATACTTCAATGACTTTATATTGTTAAAGTTTTGTTTTGGGGTCATCCGGTATTAGAAGAGATATAAGCCTTCAAGGGTTTAAAAGACTGTTCATCTGTTTATAATCTTTGATGCGCAGGAAGAATAAAGGCCAGTTACATAAAACTTAATTACGTCTGACAATATGTTTTAATAATTAGCATTATATAAATCATTTATTGAAATTGTTTTTCACTTAATTTTTTGTAGGGATAGATTTATAAATAATTTTTAGTGCATTCTCCGTCAGTTACTACTTTTGTTGTCAAAAAAAAATACAGAAACTGTCATTCACTCAAAAAGCACGGAGGATGCCATCTACGATGTATGACGAAACGTCTACGACGAAAATAAATCAACCACAGTATACCAACCTAGAAAAATTTACACATTCTATGAATATCGGGCGTAAAAGCCTGAAGATTACTATAATATTAAATACTATAGTAATTTTATAAAGTAAAATAAATAAATAATAATTTCGATTAATTGGTTAAGTGCCATTTTAAACATTTAACAATGGCTTAAACTGTAATTTAAAAAAAAAACATACGACTATATGACTTTTATATAAAAAAAGAAAATAAAATGGTGAATTTGCTTCTAACATATTTAGGGTTGGTTTACAACTACAGTGTTACTTGTGCTGAAAGAAGATTTTTTTCTTTGGTTTTTTTTTTGTGTGGTTGGTTCGACTAGCAGATAAAAAGACTTTGATATGGTTTTAGGGCAAATCGTAAAGTTTGCAGAATCAAGTTTGCTAACAGTAAAAGTAATTGATTTTATCAGATTTTCCAAATCATGTACCACGATTTCATCTACGATTTATTTGCTGATAAAAAAAAGAATGTTAAAAATTTCAAATACATGTTCATTTTGTCTTTTACTTTTATAGATACATATATTGTTTTATTAAAATAGTACATTCATTGTAAATGTACAATTTGATATTATAATTGATTGCAATTCTTTGATTGGCCCTAACCAAAAATTAACTTATTACTAAACTACTATAATTAATTACAATTTTGTAAGTTATTACTCAACAAGCTCAATCAATCAAAAATTGCAGTTGCAAATTGCCCTTGCAGTAATCGTCATTCTCATGAGTAATAGTAATTTTAAATTTATAGATTTCTGGAGTGATATGCTGTGATCGATCTATCCTCGTCGCAGACGTTTCGCCATACATCGTAAATGGCATCACAAGGATTAGTACAAAAACTATTATTCAATCACCAAACACTGAAGATGAAATCTACAATAAATGGCGAAAAGTCTGCGACCATAAAGTATAATTTTATAATTTAATTTCCGAAACAATTATAAAAGTTTTATTCATTTTCTGAAACAAATATTTGTCTCAATAATTAAAATTATCATTCAAATGTATTGTTAAATATACAAATCATGCATATGAAATGTTCAATATCAATGTCATATCTCATCTGACAATTTAAAATAAAATTGAATTAAATACTTGAAAACATTTAAAGATTTATTTGCTGTTAAAAACACCACACACAACATGAAAATTTCAAATATTTTATGGTATATTTTGATTTTGCAATTGACGTCATAATAAAGAAAATGTTAAGACATGAAGAATTCGTAAAATTTTAAACAAATTAGTATATTTAACATATAATAAATATGCAATTTTTATTATACATATTTCAACACTATAATATAATATGTAAGTATATAAACACAAATTTGAAACATACCAAAGCTTAAGCTTAAAGAGGCTATACAGATTTTTTAGTTTGCTTTTTAGTACACTTAATAAAAACAGATATGTAAATTATCTAATAATCGATAAATCTAAATATGATGCACGTTATCGTCGTCTCACTGTAGAAAAAGACAGTTATTCATTCGCTACTCATAATAAAAAATTCAAATAAAATAAAAATCAAACAAACGAACAAAACAAAAGACAATATAATACTAAACCTTTTTTAATACAATATTACTAAATACTATGTGAAAAATATGATAAACTACATTGATAAATAAATTCATCACATTGCATTTTACAACATTTCAAATAATTACTAACATAATTTTTGTGAATGTTTCACATTAGTTTACTATGTAATATATTAAGATTTTTTTTAGTATTTTAAAATGTAATATATTTATTTGTTCTATTTACAAAATTGCATTGCCTCTTGTGAATATTTTTTTTTTTCTATTTTCGTTAACAACTAACAATTCCTAAAAATACATTTAAAACACGTCTGCCTGCATTTCAAAAACAAAAACTTGAAATATAAAAATGAACAGTACAATTTTTTTTATTCTCTCTGAATTTTTCTGTAGTAAGCGTATTGTTAAAAATATTATATTATCTCTGTGTATTATTTTTAATTAATCGTACCGGAGACTATAAATTTTCACGTTCCTCTGTGTACACACTTTATATGATTTATTTATTAATGAACTAGTATTATGCCAACGTAAAGAATAAAAGAACTCTCATAACAAAGTCAGTTTTATTTTAGTTCATTGCAATTCTCATTTTTTTATTATTTTTTTTTTTTCATTATATATTTTAAAATACAATATAAATTTTATTGTACTATCTTTTCCTGAATATTATTTTTTTTTTTAAATAAACATATACTTTTATTTTTAACATAGTAAAAAATCTTTCAGAACTCATAAAAAAAACTGCTTTAGGTTCGTTTTGTATTAAAATTTATTTATAATTAACGTTTCGACGAAACTCAACGTCCATCTTCATCAGGAAAACTAATATAGAAACTTACTAAGTAACAAATAAGTGACAAAATCATAAAACTTTATAGATTTTTAATTAATGGAAACCAAATTTCATTTGTTTCAATGCACAGTGAATTAATATTTTCTTTTTCCTTATACATCTTATCAATCTGCTATTAATATTGATAGGACCTTGTTATTATAGCAGTATTTTTTTATTTGTTACCTAGTAACTTGTTTCTATGTTCTGTTATTTACTGTACTGTCATTTGTATCAGTTTTTTCTTAATGAAGACGAGCGTTGAGTTTCGTCGAAACGTCGATTTTAAATAAATATTAATATAAAACTTTAACATGAAGCAGTTTTATTTTAATATAAATTATTATAAATATGTTTATGTTAATAATAAAACAAAAGCTCATAAATTAAAAAAAAAACTATAAACAAAATTTTCACAGTTATTAAATAACATAATCCGTTCATTTGCATATTACACTTATATTATCTTCTAATGAACTTTATCATAATTATAAATAAACCGTATAAATTTTAACAATAATATTTATTATTATTTTAACAGTAAAAAAAAGCAATATATTTGAAAATTTGTTATCATAGTAATTTGAAATTAGATTACAAGTAATTTTTACCATAATAAAATAAACTAGCTAAATACACATACAATCTAGATTTTAATGAAATATTTATAAAAACATACATTTAAATGTACTTGTGTATACACAAGAGAGGACAAACAAATGAAGATCAAAGCAAACTTTGAACGTAAAAATAAACTAGCTTAAAGCTATATAAAATATATATTAAAACTAGACTAGATGTATTATGTTGAATTGAGCAAATCCTTTACTTATCTTATTATGCTAAATTTTAATTTTACGGACTAGTATAAGAATTTGACCAATCAAAATATTTTGTGTTAAAATTAAATATATATGTCAAACGTATGGATTAGTCAAATTTTTGTGCTTGTGCGTAAAATTCAAAGTAAAACAGCAGACTGATAGAAAATTTACTATAAAAAATATTTAGGTAAAAAAAAAAAAATTTATTAAATTTTTTAATTATTAATAAGCAAAATATTTTATTAAACAAATTTACAATAATTTAGTGTAATATGTCTTAGTTTAAAGTACCTATACATGGACAAAAATTAGTCTTCAAACAACATTACTTTTAATATAGTAAAAAATCTTTCAGAACTCATTATATTAAAATAAAACTGCTATAGCTTAGATTTTCATATTAATATTTATTTATAATTGACGTTTCGACGAAATTCAACGTCCGTGTCTATCAGGATAAATGATACAAACTAAAACATATAAACAAGCTACTAGATAAATAAGTAACTAAATTATAAAATTTATAAATTTTTAATTAAAAATTAATTGAAAAATCTATAAATTTTATGATCTAGTTAGATCTAAATTTTATAATCTTTATAGAAACAATATAAAACTAATAAATAATTAAAGGCACCTCCACCAAAAAATGTATGACAAATAAATATTACAATTAAAATCATACAAAATAATTTATATCTTTTTATTATTAATGTAACATATTTTATACACATAACCTTATTTTATATTCCAAGGTCTAATAAATGAAAAAAAAAAACATTTACGAATCATACAGTAACTATTTCACACAGTACGAAAGTGTCACTGCCAAAAAAAAAAGAACAAATTCTTAAAAACTGTGTACACACGGTCGTACGTGTCGTGACATTTCCGGTTTAGAAAAACAAAAAACAAACGCGTACACACACACGTTCATTTCTTTGATAGCAACCAGCCGTTTAAAATGTCCTAACCTAAACGAAAATGAATTAGTCATAAAACTATTATTGTTGGCCAAAACGTGTGTGTGTGTGTGAGTATGTATGCGCGCGAATTATTTTTGAAATGCAACAGTTAGAACAAAAATTTAACCTATATATATATTTTAATAGCATTTCAGAACGTTTTTTTTTATATATAGTTTATTACGTTTTCGTACATGGTTATTGCCGGAAAATGTTGTAAAAGTTTTATGCGCACGTAAGTTTGTTTATTGATTAAGTAATGTTGGTTTAATTTTTTTTTAAGTTGATGTTTATATTTTGATTTGGTTATGCATACATACATACACAATCACGCCATGTACCCAAAAAAGTGTGGCATAAACTCTTCGCATTATCCCGAAATCAGTTTTTTCCATACATCCCTATCCAGACAAGCAACTTTAGCTTCATCCATATTCATAGTTCCTCTCATATATGCTTTTCTATTCCTACTACTTAAAAACTTCCGCTCATGCAAACCACTCTCTCAATCATACCACTCAAACTACTCATCGAACCTCCACGCAGACATATAGCTTCAAAATTATTAATTTTTTTAAACCAAACATTCATTAGACATTCGCTCAAGATATCAGAACCATCTTACTCAATTCGTTGTATTAAAATAAAAACTATTTTAAGATTAGATTCTGTTTAATTATTTTATAAAAACGACGTTTCAACGAAACTGAATGCTCGTCTTCATCAGGTCAAAATTTATCAATGACATTAAAGAAAATAACAGATTTTAATGGTTTTTTATGGAGAATGCAACAGTGCAATAAAAAGTGGGTGTTTCTATTTAAGTTTTAAAACATACAGCCAGCCCACCCTCCAGGAGAGATGGGGGTGGGTTTTGCAAATCATGTCTGAATAGATTTTCAAAAATAAAAAAACACTTGTTTTCTAAATTTATAATCTGATGTGTCGTTCTCGAAATATTTAATCGTTCCCACACTTTTTAGACTTTACGATGTAAATAATAATTATTTTAACTTAAATTATATAATAAGTAATTACGAAAACTTACGATTTGATATAAAAAATTAATGATGTGAATGAACACTTACCTGAAACAAAAAATAAAAATAAAATTAATATAATAGTATTTCATAATAAATATTACTATATACATAAATTTACAGATAAACAAACTGTAGTTTGCATCTATTGAGTACCGAAACGTTGGCATAGAACAGAATAAAAATATTTATCTGACTGAACTATTTACCAATATAAGTCATAATATTTGAAAACATTTTCGCAAAATTCTAAGTTCTATTGAAAAAGTTTATGTAAGTTTATAAAAGGTGGACAAAACTTGACTTTACTCGTAGATGACTTAGTTCAATTAAAACACCTTTTTCAATTTCTTTAAAAGAAAAACGAAAAATTGTCATTGAATTATTTCGTACACAATTTTTTATCATTAAATATATCCTTTTAAAAAGTCGGTTTGTTTGTTTGTTTTTTTATTAATGTAATCCACAGTTCTATCTCGTTATTTACTGTAGTACAGAATCTGCCAGCACAGCATTCTTGATTTTCTACGGTCCATTTTCTTAATTACAAAACAGTGCCATTTTGAGGGTTGCAAAGACCATTAAACACAGAATATACAGACGTTGCGTCCTGTAGATTTTCAACACAGACATTGTTTTCTATATGCCTCTTTCGTTCGTTTTGTTTCTTCTTTTCTCTTATAACCTTAAATTTGCATTTTTACATCATTTTCTTTGTAATTTTATTTTATATTTATATGGTAATTCTGAACAATGTAAAAAAATATTCCATCTTTTGTTTCTATAATGAAAAATATTATATTAATTGCCGTAATTTTTAAATGGTACATAGACAAAAAAATTGCTGTTTTAGAACATTCAAATTAGGGGCAGTATTTCCAATTTTATTTATTTTTAAGATAAGTAAAAAATCATTTGTGTTTGGCTAAAAATGTCTTATGTCATTGACTAATTTTAAAATTATTCCAACGAGTCTTTTTACTCTATACAACCGACTAGAACTGAAAACCTTTGATTTTCAATCAAAAACACTGCAACTAAACTACAAAACTATGCGTGTATAATGAAAAATATTAATACTTTGTAATGTAATACACATCATATAATGTTTGTTTGAGATATCGTGGTCTATATAATGTTGTTTTTATGAATGTTAGGTTAGGTTATGAGTCGTAAAATTTTATTTTCAAACTATGTAGTAATGTGTGTGTGTGTGTGTGTGCCGCTCGATAGTACTACTGCAATGAAGTGTTTAACTGCCTGTACTTAGCATCGAAAAAAAATATTACGAGTCTTTGAAGTTGTTAAGAATATGATGGCTGTCGTTTATATTCTGGTAAATTTATGTTTACTATTTTTTTAAAAAAACTACATTAAAATCCATTCCGTTAAATTACATAATTCAATTATTTGATAACAAAATAAATCCTCTTAAAATATATACCGAGTATCACATTTGAGTTGCTATACAGATAAAAATCTCGAAAGTCATAAAACTTACGATTTCAGTAAAAGTAAACATTTTTTTCCATTACTCAAACATTATATTCTATTAAAATTTGCAAATGGTTAAAAATAAGCAAATAATTAATATTTCTGTACTTTTAAAGCCCAGTTTCAAATATGATGAACAAATTTATTCTCTTTGAAAACAAATGTTTTACGAATATTTCGCAACATATATATATTTCGAAAAAATTTATTGGTCAAAAATTGCTAAACAAGTTATAACTAACAACTTTCATTTGTAACATTTTTCGATACTGCTAATTAATATTTTAATAATTTTCCATATTTTTATGATATATGTAAATAAGTGATATATTTATATCAACATAGTTTTGTTTTTAGTTACCATGACTACAGTAGTTGTGTTATACAAATTTTTCTATTCCATAAATTTATTTAATACGATGATAATCGGTTCTGTGACCATAGTATTAAAATTCTTATTTCTATTAGAAAAATATAAATTTACATTTCAAAAACAGATTTACTTTACTAAAATCTTTAGATCTAAAGCAATTTTTTTCTCACTGTAATGCTTTTCCAACTCAATATAGAATTTAATTATTTGTCGCGCAATAAACCTATAACCTATAGTCATAAAACAAATAGTTGTTCGTAGCAGTACAAAAGTGTCGCGAAATAGTTATTACGCTATGCTCTTTATATTACATATACTATATATATGTTTTACGTGTGGCAAACGGAAATTGCAACCGATATAAAATGTCCGCTCGCCTCAAAACTATGGATTTTCCTGCACGATTTCCACTTGACGATTTTCTATTCTCGTGTGCAAGCAAAGATGCTGCCTTTCTAGTATTACTCATTTTCTTGTTTGCGTTTGTATTCGGGAGCGCTGCGCACTGAAATTGTACATGACCGTATACAGATGAAATACGTTCGACGACATCTATTGTTCGAATTTGTTACTAGGTTTTGTTGGTACGAGATGTGCCATCGTAAAGTGAATGTTTTGTTGTTGGTAAGTTTGGTTTCAATGTCGTTATCGATTTTCATGTTCCAAAACAAAATTCTGTATTTGACGTAAAAATAAATGAATTTTTCTTCAATATTACGTGTTACCATATTGCCTATGTAGAAAGTGGTCATTATGTTACTAGTAGAATAATGACATTGTACAGCAGTTAGTTACTATATACACCACTGATGGTAGCACCAAACAACTACAACGTCAATGAAAAACTATTACGTTAAGTTAAGGTAATTGACAATTGCGTTGAATTTTAATTTGATTATTAAAAATGTGTGAAAAGGTGCAAGAAATGCAATCTATACCGCCCAGAATGGCTAGAAATTGTATATTCTACCAAAGAAACACGGTCGAAAGTATTGAATTTGACATCTCCAACGGCTATATTAAAAATTAATAAGTCAAGTTAAGTTAATTGATAGTTGCATTGTTTTACTTGAATTTGAATTCAATTATTGAAAACTATGTGAAGACGTTCAATAAATGCAATGCATACCTCCAAAGTCAGAAATCGTATATGTATTTGACTATGATTTACCATGATTTTAGAGGATTTTACTAGGATTTTAAGAGATTTTAATTAATTTATATTTCTTCTTCATGAACAATAACTGTCATTACATGATCGTTTAATAATATTATTTTCAAATTATTACATTTTTTTCATATAATAAAAGTCACATGATTAGTTTTTGTCTCAGAATAAGCAGTCATAATTGCTCTAAAAACATTTATCCAAAATTTAAAAAATATTATAAAATTCCAATTGATTATTCTCAAATATATAAATATATCAGAACAATATACACATAATCACAAGTGCCGCAATCCTACACTTAAAAAATAAATTCTATCTAATTTTGAAACATAGTATAACAAATTTTGCCAACATTCCTTCCAGCCGAACAATAGAAACATAACCTGACTTTCAGTAACGACTTGACTACAAACAATACAATACCTCTACCCAAGCATTTGTTTCAAACATTTTCCTTATATCCTTCTCTATATATCCATCAACGTATCACGTTCGTCTTTTGTTTTTATGCCTTTTAACCAAGATATCACTATGCCACATCGGGTTCGTCCAGTGATAGAAGAAATTTAAAACCGACCCACTGCGCTCTCTGTCGTTCTCTTTGTCCAACTATAAGAATTTTATTTTTCTATCCACCTACAACATTTTCATTCTATACGTCTCTACATCTTCGGCGTCTTATTTCGCAAGAAACATGTTTAATGCGCTCCACTCTTTAGTCGGAGACTTTGTAAGCGTGATGGGTAGTGGTAGAATTTTTACAAAGAGCTATCTGGTTGGATTATCTAAAGGATTTTCGAAATTCTTTTGCATGGTTTGCGTTAAATTGCCATCTTAAATGGTGACGAAAATGTCAAATTTGGATTTTCTTGGATTTTAATTTAAACACGCTTTGAGGTTTCACGCATGATGCGTTTTAAATAAAAAAAAATTTCTTTCTTTTTTTGTATTAAATTAACTTTTATATTCATAGTATGGTAATGTAGCTTCTCAAAACTTTATTAACGGCCAGTTTCATAATAAACAGTTTAATTAAAGTTGACTTTTGACGACAAATAATTATTTAAATAATATATATACTACGATTTTAACACTTGGGACGCATGCAATAGATAATAGTAATGAGTGTAAGAAGTAGCTGTCGTTGTCCCACGTTTTTCTGTATGGGATTATAAATCTGTATGGGGTTAGAAATCTGCATGGGGCTAAGAGAAATTATTTTATACTTTTTAGTTCGTGTTAAAAACGTAGTATTTTTTTTTTTAATAATTATTTTCTGCTTTTCAGTCTTGTTTAAATTTAACCGAACTAATTAAATCACTTATAATTTCATAATTATAATTTTATTAATTATAATTATAAAATGAAATAGAACAATATCTTCGACATTATGCAATTCTTACGCGATTTGTATATTTGTAAAAATGTATTAGCAGCAGTTAGCTGCGATAGAAAAAGAATCTTCGAACCTTATTATTATTCTTTAGCATCATATCGTATAAATACTTGTTTATCCCGTTCGCGTGAATTCAGTGTGTGCTGTATATTTTTCGCGTTCATAGTGTGACGGTGCCTACAAAACTCAAAATGACTAATGCTTTTCAGTCGTGATTTACGACCAACTTCTGTCGCATATACACTCCGACTGGTGCATGACTGGTGGTGTTGTACTGGCCCATATATACAAAACCCATCTCGACCTATATTATATATATATATATATATATATATATATATATATATATATATATATATATAAATATAGATTTACAATACAATATGACATTATATATGTATATGTGTGTTAGCAGCTTTGTGTTTACAGAAGATGATGCTTCCTTTGTGTTTTTATTTTAGTTTTGTAGAGAATAACTTTACACGCGTATCTAAAGCTTGGTGCATGATAGATTTAATTTACAAATTTAAAATTTATGATTTAAAATTTTAAATATAAATGATATCAAATATCATATTGTGCTGCATAATGTATTTATAAAATTTATAATTTAATATTTAAATTAGAATTTATATTTCCGAAACTAGTACAATTATAATAAATTAAATCTTTGCTCTTTGAGTATCAGTGTAATATTAGATCATTGTTTAGGACTTTAGCTTTATCTTTTCGAAATATGTATATAACTTTTCTAAATTATTGTTTGTAGTTTAAAAAAAAAAACTCTATTTTATTAAAATTATAACATCTATACGATTGTTAAAATAGATAGAAAACAAACAAATATTATCAAAATAAGCAATAACTCAATTTGACCAAAAAAGGTGTATGAAACAAATAAGTAATCGACTGACGCAATGTAAACTACACTGTAAAAAAATATGTAAATTTACATATTCTATAAATGCATTTTTACAAGAAAAATGTAATATTGCATTAATTATCACAGAAAATACTGCTATATTACCGTTAATAGTTACGTAACATTAATAATTCGACTTTTCGATAGTATACTATTTGAGCACTCAGCGTGTTAATATTAAAATGTTACTTTGAATTTTTTCAAATATTATTACAGTTCCTTAGCAAAGCAATTAGCTACATGTCATAACAATATGAATCATTCATAAACATCTGTCAACTATTTTCAAACATTTTTTCTGTTACATAACCTAACCAACCATTTTTTTCTCTCTCTCTCTCTAACGATAAAAAAAAACAATAGGAAAAAATAATTAAACAAGGATAACGTTAATGTAGCATGCTAGAATAGCATCAAATGTCCATTAAATTATCCGATAAACCAAAATTTCAAATCCGCATAGCCTACTAGATAGATACGGCCAGGCAACATAATAAACATTTTTACAGATGACACTTGGCAAGCGTATATTAAATGATCGTAAACAGTCTATTTCTCAAAACACTTTTTTTTTTACGTCGTCGATTTTAAGCATCATTTTAATGGTCTAATGCTTAGTGGAAACGCTGTATTGCAATGCCGCTACTAACGCGATATTAAATTTAGTCGCTAGTAGAATGTACACTGTAAAAAAAATAGCAAAATTATAAAAAAAAAATAGTAGTTAAATTTTACTATAAAAAAATCTGTAATTTTATTTTACTATAAATATTCTGAATTTCTACCTAAAAATTCTGTAATTTTTACATTATTCATAATAATCACATCAAATAAGTAAAAATGATCAAATAAGTATGCAAAATTGCTTACTTTCTGCAAATTGCATCACATACTTAATGTAGAATTACATATTGTTGGTATAACTTCTTAAATTATGTAATATTACAGCTTGCATATTAATATCTGTAATAATTCATTAAAATAATGACACTTAGTACATATTTTGTGTAATAATACTAATATAATATTTTAAGTGTAATTCATTCATTATTTTTATGTAAATTTAGAAATGCATGTAATTATACCAACAATAATATTACAGAACTAAAAAAAATTTATCTGTTTATGAAAAATTCCTGACAGCAAAGTTCTGTAAATTTGATAAAAAAGACTTTACTAAAAAAAACTGTAATATTACATACATATGTACTTTTTCATTCCGTTAGTAATATCATATTACATAATCTTTGTAATAGTTCTGGTATTATGTATTTTTAAATAATTATGTAAAATTTCGGCAATTGAGTAAATATATCAAGAAATACTGAACATCCTAGTATATGATAGTTTGTAGGAAAAAGTTACATATTTTTTTTAGAGTGTACTAGAACATTACGAATATTTCAAGATCTAATGCTTGACATTATTATTTGCTGATACACGACAAATTTTGCAGTGATAAATGAAATTTATAATATTTTCTGGTAGAATTTATTCTAGTGTTTGTAGATATAATTTATTAATGAGTCGAAAGATTACACGGTTTTTCTATGTAGTATCAATTTTATAATGTAATGTGTTCATGCATTATTTTTATATTTTGGATAAATAATATATTCATTTCATATGTGTTTCTTGTTAATTAATGTTATTCATTACTCATAATAATTAGTAAATATTTAACTAAACCCCTTTTGATATTTTGTAAGTATCGAAATTACTCAATAATTTGAGACAAACTACAAAAATGCATTTGAAATGTCTGATATGTTAGTGCTGTGAAACATTGCAATTTATATATTATATTTATTACTGATCGTTATATCATATATGATAAGGGAGATATTGTAATCATACCAAATTTGATATATCGAGAATTTTACAGATAAGCACAAATTAAGCTTATAGTAATACGAATCAACTGTTTTTAGTGTGTTGGTCTGTGGAAACGTGTAGAGCAAATTCGGCTGAACAGATTGTTATAAAATTTCATATATAAGATTCGTAGTTGAATATCTCAATTTAATCAAATTTTGGTAAAGATCTACCAACCGAAAGTAGTAATTTATTGTCGTCACTTTTATGTGTTTTACGAATATTTCGCAACCGAGATATATTTCGAAAAATTTATTTAACAAAAGTTACTAAACAAGTTATAGTATAACTTTATTTGGAACATTTTGCGATAGGGCTAAATAATTTTTTTATAATACGTGGTATAATATTTATGTCAAGACTGTTTTAATAAATAAAAATATAATCTTAATGTGGCGAAAAGTTAATAAACTAAAATAATTTCCTTTAAACCACAAAATATTTTGTGGTTTAAGGAAAATTATTATATTTTATCAAAACTGTTTTGTTTTTAGTTTGTATGACTACAGTTTCTGTGGTGGTTGGTCACAGTAGATTTTTTTTTTCGAAATGTCATTTATATCAGAACGAAAAATACAAGTAAAAAATATGTTAAAGATATGCATTAATTTTTATTTACCTAATAATTAAATAACAAATATTAAAATGAATAACGTATCAGTATCTGTGTTGGCATAAAAAATTGACAATAGTGTTACTAATTACCGTATTTAAATTTTCTTATCAATTTTTAGATTTCTTTTATGACACCGTAAAATTTTCATTAGATAACACATTTATTACCACATTCAGGTAATAATGTAACCATTAAATTTTCCGTGCTGCCATTTACCATTTTAAAAGCCTAAGATATCATTTTTGAATATTTCACAAAAAAAAAAAATTAAAATGTCTATACACTTTTGCTAGAAACGTAAATATTTCCAAAGTAAAATAAAAAAACTTCATTAGTTCTGTAATTTTTTTTATTTTTTTATAATCGACGTTTCGATGAACTCAACATACGTCTTCATCATGAAAACAGGTACAAATAACATTTACAGTAAAAAAACATAATATAGAAACAAGTTACTAGGTAACAAAATAAGTAACTAGATATATAAATATACTTTCTTTTCACTAATATCTGGAACGCGATAGATACATTCAAACTGAAAACAATCAGATCAATAACTATCATTAATTTATTCGACGATTAGACATGCCTATACAGGAAAACAAAAATTGCCTTTTCATCAAAATATCAAAAAAAAAAAAAAAGCAACATGTTAATCCATATATCTTGCCGCCAACTGACAGTTCTTAACAAACACGTCAAAATTGTTTCGACAGTTTCTTGATAAAAATGAAACGAAAATATCTTAAACAAAACACCTAGAAGCTCAACCTTCGCAAAAAAAACCACACATAAAGATATAATACATATACAAAGATATCCGAAGTTTGGGTATGGTCCCACTGTGTCTATACCACATGACACCTCGATTTTCCAGACCACTTGATAAATCCAATTTATCCCACTTCTGATATATATTCCCTCGAGTGGAATACCGTATATACACAGTCGATACAAGGTAGCTAGCTGTTGCAGCTAACGGTGGACTTTTACGTTGAAGATTTTTTTGCATAAAGAATTGATGATAGAATTCTTTTATCATCCGACTGGACAATCAGTGTCTTTTTCAATTTATCGTTTATGAAACCGGAAAGATAGTAAAAGAATAGTTTTTGTATTTATATTAAAGCAATTTTTCTGCGATGATACTATAAGTTTTAACAAATATTTTAATTTCCACTTAATCGCAGTATATAGTTAGAAATTTAATTAATTTGAAAAAATGTATTGACCTCGCCGGGATTCAAATCCGGGACCTCTTACTTTCACGGCAAACGTTTTATCAACTGGATCACAAACCCACGATAAAACAAATACATTTTTCCAATTATATTGTGTTTGTTTCGTCATGAGCTTGTAGTCCAGTTGGTAGGAAGTTTCATGTAAAAACAAGATATCCCGGGTTCGAATTCCGGCGAGGCCAATACATTTTTCCAAATTGATTAAATTTTCTAGTTTCTGTATTGTTCAGTTTTCGAGTCAGACATAAATATAGATAATAAATACATAAAAATTGTTGAAAATTTTAGAAAAAAATATTTATGACAATTTACACATAAAAAAAATGAATGTCAATTAATATCTCAATATTTTGATTTATACTGTAATTAGATTTTTTTCAAAAATCTTTTTTATCACTTTCTATAGTCAATTTCACCGGTACAAGTAATAAATTTTCAATTATTTAAATGTCAACAAATAAAAAATTGAACAAACAAATTTATAGTCTTATTGTTCTAAAATTTCAAACAATTTTTTTATTCTTCAAAAGAAAATTAAAAGTCTATTCTTGTAGATAGCAATTTACTCTGAAACAATATAAAAATGTATATATCAGAATACTATATATAAAAAAAAGAATGAAATATTCGTGAAATGAAAATAAAGTAGAATGAATGCGTTTTACATCAAAAGTGTAAAGCCTTCACAAAAATACGAAAATTTCTTTAAAAAGGTTTTTTTTTTAGCCGTTTCGCCATTGGCAAATATTTACAAATTAAATTATGGCTGATAAAAAAAATATACGTTCACCAGCATTAAAAAAGACTGTCATTTCTCTTTAGATATTTTTTTTAATAAAATCAATATTATCATATAATTATCAATTTCGTATCAAAATATTTTTCCTAAACAAAACAAAAATGTTGTAATAAATTTAAATTTAAATTTGAATTTAATAATAAATTTCGAATTATCTTTGTCAATAAAATGTATTTCTACAAATTATTAAACAGTGAACTGTCACATGTATAATTAAAATATATATTTAAAATATAAATGTTGGTACTACAAGTTCAGTTTTTAGGTGTTTTAGTTTATTTGTTTAAGCCTGCTCTTGTGAGAGTTACGTTATATTAAAACCGGTATTAATTAAAACCAATTTATAAAACGGAGCTTGTAGTACCAGCCAATAGTTCTACCTGCCTATCCAACAAAAACCTCACTTCTATATACTTATATCCAAAGATTGAAGAAGAGTAATAACTTTTACACTCTTCAATATGCGTTGCAATTTCATGTGTGAAAAATAGAAAACTAAAAAATAAATCAGAAAAAATGATACATATGTATTATTTTTCCTGATGGAGACAGACGTTATTAATTATTAGTAGTAATAAATATTAATACAGAACTTTAAACTAAAGCAGTTTTATTTTAATATAATGAGTTCTGAAAGATATTTTACAATGTTAGAAAACTTTAATATTTTTTTGATAAAATTCTGCCTATTTTACCGGTAACATTTTCCATTGGCGAAGAACCGTAAATTATATTTTCATTATCGGAAATATTACTGTCGCTGCAATTTTATTAATTTAAATTATCAAATTTGCATATTAAAATTGTATCTAAATAAATATAACCTACTTTTCATTCAAAAAAAAAAACAATTTCAATGTTTAAATATGTAAAATATACAAATATATTAATAAACCTTGAACAAATAAATGTTCATATTGTTATTGTGAAATTTAATATAATAATACTCAAAAATATTGAGATTTTATATTTTTCCCAAAATTCATAGCCTAACAAACCGATTCAATGACTGAGTAACTTGTGAAATTTTGGGAAAAATATAAAATCTCAATTATTTTTGAGTATTATTATACAAATAATTGTTAAGATTCTGGACATCTATATTTTACTAATAATATAATATTAATTAGTATGAGACACATTGCTTATTCTTATATAAAAGACACATTGTACATTACATTGTTGAGTAGATTTATTTCTAAGACACATATTGTATATTCATATATAGAAAACAGACGTATACAAATTTGAAATAATAAATAGCGCGCATGCGTGCGCCCCATAAAACAGGACATAAATATAAGATAATAGTTTTAATATTCTTTAGATATTTTGTATATAAATTTTTAGACACATTGTATATAATTAAATACTCTGGTTTCTGAGTAAAATACATACTATATATAAAAAAGACACATTTTACGTTGTTTAGTACATTTACTTCTAAGACACATTGTATACAAATTTGAAATAATGAATAGTATGCCCCATAGAACTGTACTTAAATGTAATATAATAGATTTAATATTGTTTAGACATATTAATTATTAATATATTACTATTATTATTATTATTATTATTTAATCAAACTACAACATATACAACTTACAAAGAATTAGTATCAATCCAAGATTGTGATTTTAGAATCATTGTTTTAAACTCAAACATAATATTATTCAACATCTATTATCGAAACATCATCACTCCTAACGTCAAGTAACTTTTTCAACTTGTCGAAACAATGATCTCTACCCATCATTGTGTAAACTAAAATAATTGATGACTATATCATCATCAAACATAGAACTTTTTTCGACATCCTTTCAGAATAAAAAAAAAGCGTTCCTCTAAACACATCAACAGCAAGCGAAAAAAAAAAAGAAGATAAAAGAGACGGCACCCACATACATTACGGTATTGATTTTTTAACAAGCCATTATTTGTTGTGTGACATGTACATCAAAAGTTTTGAAAGCATGAGACAAATCTTTTTAGCCTGGCTGCGAAACATCAAAGGATTAACACATTTTCGATGGGGGAATGTTTCGGTTCACTCTAATTTTCTTTCGGATCTTTTTATTTTGTCAGCTTCTTTTTACATTTTTTTTTTTTTTTTGATGTTTGTTACGTATTAAATATTTCTACATAATTTTGTATCTGCCATTTTTTTTACATGTTTTCGTATCAACTATGCTTGATAGAATATCTAGGTTATTTGGTAATGATTTTAGACTGTAAAACTACTTTTAAACTAAGACACTGTATTCGAATTTTAAAGAATGCTACATTCTATATTAAGTAAATAATAAAGTATTATATAATACAACTAATGATGTCAAGAGCAGTAAATTATAATAATAACAATAAGTTAAAATTTATTTAGCTGTTTGGCTAATTAATTACATAGAAATACATATTTATAAAATTATAATAATTAACACGAAATTTACTAATGTAGCATAATATTTACATAACTGGTGATACTTATAATTTATCGAATTACCAACTTCATTATTAACTTGCATTAATTTTATTCAAATTCAAATTTTTAATTTCAAACTTAAGCAAATGTTTCTAAACTTTTTGAATCTTTTATATATTTATATATTTTTAATTAAAATTATAATTTTATAAAATTGTTAAATATACAATTTAAATTTGTGTTAACCTCCTATTCCAGTAACTATAATATGTATGTACTACACTGTAAAAAAGTTGCCATTTACCATTTAAAAGAAATGGTAAAAAAATTATATATTATTTCAGCACCGATGGTTTATATAAATTTTGTAATTTTAAGTAAAATAAGTTTTTTTTTTTACCAAAAATGTAAGTAAACTTAAATAAACTATACATATTCTATAATTTATATAATATAGAAATTTTACTATAATGAATTAAAACAATGTAAATCAGTTGCCCCAGATTTTTATGTAAAATTGCCAAAAAAAAATTACAATGTATGCAAAAGAATTCAAGTAATAGTTCTATAATATATACTATAATATAAATAAATGAATAAATTTAATTGAATAATTTTAAATTTACTACTTTCAATTTTTAATGCACCTCCACCAAAAATTATCTGAATACAAAAAGCATAACATAGAAACTCTCATTTCTTCTGATTAATTACACAGTTTCACAACTAAATACACAAAGCGAATTTTCAACTATTCAACCTAAACACCAAGAGACTAAGGCCCTTTTACGCCCACGGTTTTAATCTCAAGTGCAAACTGTACACAATAGTACAACCAACAGAGTTCACCCACCGCAGTGTCTCATATCAATTCTAACCCTTTGCTCGCCGCCGTCCCACAAGTGGTCAAACGAATAATGTTACTGCTTGCTGCTGGAAAATGAAACTCATTCACCAAAACATTATTGTATATCAAGTTGACGAGAGAGAGAAAGAGAGAGAGAGAGAAAGATGGAGAGAGTAAAAGAGAGAGAGAGAGAGAGAAAGATGGAGAGAGAGTAAAAGAGAGAGAGAGAGAGAAATATAGAGAGAAAAAGAGAGAGAGTAAAAAAGAAGAAGAGAGAAACTGCTCATCAGATCAAATGTAACATAGATGTGTAATGCCTATATCCTATAATATATGAGTTGTTTTGTTATGGATATTAAAAAATTATGGATAATGTAGTTGTTGACATATTGTAACCTGACACCTGAAAAAATTGCAAAATTACAGAAAATAGTAGTAAAATTTTACTATAAAAAAAATCTGTAATTCCATTTCACTATAAATATTCTATATATCTACCTCAAAATTCTGTAATTTTTAACATAATTCATAATAATCACATAAAATAAGTAAAAATGACCTAATAAGTATATAGTTAGAAATAAATAAATATTAGTTAAAAATTGAAAAAATGTATTGATGTAAATATGTATCAGTTGGTTAGTGTCGTCCGCGAAAGACGAAGAACCCGAGTTCGAATCCCGGCGAAATCAATACATTTTTCTATTTGTAACTAATTTAAATTAGTTCTTTGAGATGACCAAATCGTTTAGAAACGTTGAATTGTCAACTATAATTCTTTAATTACATATTGTTGTATAACTTCTTAAATTATGTAGTAAAATTACAGATTTCATATTAATAACTGTAATAAGTGTAAAATACATCCTTTATATAGATTATACCAACAATAATATTACAGAAATAAACAAATTTTACCTATTTATGGAAAATTCCCGATAGCAAATTTACTGAAGTTCTGTAAATTTACTAAAAGAGACTTAACTAAAAAAAAAACTATAATATTATATATATGTATATACTTTTTCATCCCGCTGGTAATATATTATACTATATAATGTTTTTAATAGTTCTGATATTGTGTATTTTTCAACAATTATGTCAAATAACAGCAGCTGAGTAATTATACCTAGAAATACTGAGCATCATATAATATCTTATAGTTTGTAGATAAAATTACATAATTTTTTTTTTTAAAGTGTGTCTAAAATGGAATCGCCAGCTAACATACTGTAACAATGGTGGACATTTGATATTTAGCACTGAGAATATTATCTACGATGTATAGGCGAAACGTCTGCGACGAGGAAATATCGTACATAACATACCAGCCCAGAAAATTCTATAAATTTATTGTATGATTTCCTTCATCTATAGTATAGTTGATCTGATGAACTGCTCTTATGAATGCCCAACACAATGAGGGGTCGTCCAATGCAATTATGAAATAGGTTTATTCAAGGGTTACGACAGGGTTTTGTAATATATGAAATAAATTCAATGGACAACAGAGTTTTGAGGGAGGTGCAATAGATTCCGGCTCGACTGTAGTAGAATAGTGAAGCGTGACAAACCGGTTGAGTAGATTTGGCTGTTGATTTTTGGAGTGGAAGAAAATGGACGTTTTGACGTTTCCATAATTATAATATTATTACTGTTTAGAAATGTGATAGATGGAATTGGTTGAAAATTTTGATTTGTTTAATATTGATTAATTATAGACGTGCTTGAATTAAGTTAGTATTTAGATCAAAATTGATTTAATAAATATTTGAATTTTTACCGTTTGTGATCTGTAACCGTTCAGTTTTGAGTTTAAAAAATATAAATAATAAGTACACTCTAAAAAAAAATTACGTAATTTCATCTACAAACCATGAGACACTATGATGCCAGGTATTTCTAGGTATAATTAACTAAACTGCTGTAATTTTATACATAATTGTTTAAAAATACATAATATGGAAACTATTACAAATATTATGTAATATGATATTACCAACGGGATGGCAATGTACACATGCATGTAATATTACAGTTTTTTTTAGTAAAGTCTCTTTTAGTAAATTTGCTGTAAGAAATTTTCCATAAATAGCTAAAATTTCTTTAATTCTGTAATATTATTGTTGGTATATATTGGTATGATAATAATTTATTATTAAAATGATAATTTGACATGCGTTTAATGTAACAACGATAATTTTAATTTTTTTAATTTTCTGACCATGAAATGTATATATTGCGTTACATAATATTAAACACTAATTATGTTCTACACATATAACATCAGCTAAATATATTCTGCTGTATACATATTTATATCTATTATATCTGATGAAAACAAATAATGATTGCCGAAACGTTGGCATAGAAGATAATAAAAATATTTAACTGACTGAATTCCGTCTATTACTTATTATTATTAAATTTTACAAATCGACTATTTTCCAAATTAATTTAATATTAGATTTTACAAAAATATAATATTAAATTGCGTGTAAAAATAAAATTCGGGTAAATAAAATTTTCCGGATCTTGTCGTACTAACGATATATAAATATTTAATTTTACTGCTTTCTACACATTTTCACAAATTCATGAGGGTATCAACCCCCCTCCAAAATAAATATTGACCGAAAAAAATAAACACGCATAAATTTCATCAATTTCCTAAATGAATCACCGAGAATTTCAAGTAAAATGTACTTTTACAACATACATTTAAAAAACAAATATTTTCAAAAAAATATTATTGTAAAAACAGGCATATTAAAATTTTATAAATATTTATATACATTATAAGCGATGTATACCAATTGTATATATAATCAAATGGCCGAAAATTAGACAATAAAAATAAATTACAAACGAAATTTGGTATATGATTCAATGACACGCTTGAAGAAAAAATTCATTAGCTAATTTTAAATTATTCTAAGAATAAATTTATTCCAAAATTTGGAAATACTAAGCTTAATTGTAAATAGATATTTTTTGTAGTTTGTTGTTTATTTATCTATTCTTCTTAATTAATTTAGCTAAAATTTTAGATTATCTAAATTTTATCTTTTATTTAATATAACATTTTTATTTCTATTAATTTGTATGTAGATAAAATAACTATTAATACTGAAAATATCATCTAATTAAATAGATAATCTTACTTTAAATCTAAACATAAAAACATTCCAAGCTTTCATTACTTCATTTCATTTACATATTTATATCCCATATCACAGAAGAATAAAAAAAATAAACAACTAATAAAATACTTAAACGTAAAATTTATGTACTTGACTGTACATTGTAGCAAATACCCATTTACAATAGGAGAACCTCCACCGTTGTGCTTCCCGCAGTTGAAGCAAAGCGGGGCACTTGCAAATTACAAATGATCTTTGGTTTACCGTTGGACGTTTACTACGGCCTCTCCTACTAGGTTTTCAGCAGTTCGCTGTAACTGAAGCCGTTTTTCATTGCAGCACTTGCTATGTTAACATTGCGTTATCGTTACGTAAGCGTTTGCTGTGGTTTCTCTATTATCCAGTAACATTGTTCATTTTTTTTCTTCTTCTTCTTCTTCTGTGTTTTAACGTTGTTTATAATTTGTGTAGAGATTTTTTTATTTATATGTTAACGGTTTTTATCAAAGCTTTGTACGACGGTTATTGATTTCCGGAGTGAAATATTATGATTTAGTTAAAATTAAATATCATGTTAAAATATATTGGTAATTGTCTAATTATAAAATAAAATTTAAAACATTTAAAAAATTGTTATGTTATATAACGTTATAAAAATATTTTTTATTTATAACGGCTTTAGATTTAAGTTCTGTATTAATATTTTAGTGATAATCGACGTTTCGACAAACTAAACATCCGTCTTCTTCAGAAAAACTGATACAAATGATATTTACAGTAAATAATAGAACATAGAAACAAATAACTAGATAACAAATAAGTAACTTGTTTCTATATTGTATATTCTATTATTTTACCGTTTTATTTTACTGTATTTTAAAATTCAATAAATATTTTACATTTCAAATAACATTAATAAATAATTATAGAAAGTCGATTGTAAATGCAATTTATTTATGTTTTATGCTTAAAAAAAAAACTAACTCATGTAAATTGTTACAAGGATAATTAATTTATTATTAGTGCAAAAATAGGTCTTGGACTTCACCACTTTAATAATTAATAAAGTTCTAGTTTCTTGTATTTACCATTTTAGAAACTTACTAAAAATAGTCTTAGAAAATTATGCATTTTTAATGTCACATTTTCTTTGTAACTTAATAAATTTTTTAAAATTATTAGTGATGTAAAAGAAAAACTAATGAAAAGCTAAAATAAAATCATCAAACCAATTTTCCGAGAAATTAAATCAGGTTAGGTTAAGATCATATTGTAATTAAATAATTAACAAAATTCTAAATAGTACTATTATTTCTAATAGTTAATTTGTCGGGATGCTGCCTTTCGGGATATTGATCCAAACCCGAAAAAAAAAACATGTAGATCTTTATTTACCAACCTTTTGAGACAAATTGAATGATGCAAATTAGGGATGCAACAGTTATCCGACGAAAATAGATATTTTATTACAAACAATTTACCTTCAATATTATTTTTGATTACACTGCTACCAGTGGTGTATATAGTAAATAACTACTGTATAATAATGTTCCCATTATTGTACTAATAACATAACAACCTCCTTCTACACAGGCAATATAATAATATTTTGATACGCTTGAAGAAAATATTTTTTTTACTAAACTAAATAAATATAGGCATTCTCAAAATTTATATTTATCACTGGATGAAAACCTTTTGCAGATCAGATTCGATGCCATAGTTTAAAAACTCCTAGTTTAATAGAATACCATACAATACAATAATATGGCCCAATATTATTCTAAAATTTTAAAACGTATACACAAACATCAAATAAAACAACAACAAAAACTAATGTAACATGTCAAACACATACATTTAGAAAACAAACAGAGCTGAAAACTAAAAAAAAAAAAAAAAGAAACAAAAATAAAATAACAGTCAGTGCATTTAGTGTGTGTGTGCATCTAGTGTCAGATTAGACAAAACTCATGTTGAACTAATTTAGCTATCGAATAACAGAGTTACTAAATATCATTTCTGTTTTCTATTTCGGATAAATGCAAATTGTAACGTAACATCATTATTAGACGATGTGTCGGGTTTTGCAATCCACCATTGGTACGTATAATCGAATAACAAAAAACTATTTTTAAATAGAGAGCTACTAAGTCAAGCCACTACTAACATTACTCTCTTTATGCTATATGAATGCTGTCTGCATTCTTTGAATGCTACATTATTCGTCAAGATAAAAATATTTAACAGATAAATATATATATGTATATTGGTCATTAAGTTTGTAATAGCAAATCTATTATTAAGTTATTATTATACAATAACAAGTTTTAATAAAACAGACACTATATTAAGTGGTATGTAATTGAAATGATATGATCAAAACATCATTTTCTATGCTTTGATACTATACTGTGTTTATTGAACGTCACTTATAGTTAGAAAGATATTGTAATCATACCAATTTTGACTTTTTGAGATTTTTGATAAATTAGGATTTTTGTAACACAAATTAATTGTTGTTAGCATGTCAGTCAGTCTGTCAGCAAATTCGGCTAATCAGATACTTAAGCTTCAGACATGAATTTCTTTCTTTAAAATCACAACACTGATAAATAACTAACAACTTTTATTTAGTGAATAATAATTCTTTAAAAATTAAATAACGTACATTCAGTGAAATAAAAGGACCACATACTGGATTATCCGGCCGGATAAAGGAAAAATAAATGAAAAGTTTTAACATCAAATTATGTTGGATTATTTAAAAACAAAAAAACGTATTATTACTAGAAATGAGAATAAGTGATATAAAAATGTCAATTTTTATATTGTATATCTTATATTATTGAATATTGTATACAACCTCGCATATTATTAAAAAAAAAAAATATAATAATTTAAATTGCATTAAAAATTTTCAAGTAAACAATTTCTTTGAAAATTTCTGTACACGTCTATAATTTTAAACAAAACATTTCCAACTTTTCTGAAAAATATTATAAAAGTTTCTACTTTGTTTTCAAGTTTATTGAAGTAAAATATTCCAGAATGCATTTCTTGGAATAAATTATTCAATTTATCAAAAACTACCGATTTTTTCATGATTGTTCACAGAAACAAAATAATAAATTTTATAAAATATTTATGTGCAAATAAAAAAATCAAGTAAACCTAAATAATATTAGTAAATTACGGTGGTAGAGTATGTAATATCCCATTATTAGCATAGAGTAAAACATTTTAAGGTAGTGAAAGACGAATTAAAAGATATTAGATATTACAAGTTTTTATTTCTTTAATCAAATTTTAAAAAAATTAGTCGTCACAGGAACTGATATTTATCTGAAGTTAATTACAGAAATAGCTTTAATTGACAGCATTGCTAATCTCATCATAATATAAATTAGATTCAATCGCATTAACTTTAAAGTTCATATTAAAATAGACACTTCATCTGACCGTCCGCCGTACAGCAGTAAATTAAAAAGTTAAAAATTACATACGATAAACACATCATTCTTCTAATCACATCAAACAATATAGCATCGCAAAATTAGTTCAAACAAATAGTATGTACTTAATTTTATTTTTCATTTCATGCTACCCGAACTGGGGTACCGGGTGTATTTCAAAAGTTTCCTAATTATATAATATAAAAAAAAAAAGAAAGACCCTCGTTTTAATGACGTCACAACCGGTCGCAAAACAACTGACGACCGCCCGTGTGGTCATCAAATCGAGCGTGCACATCCAGGGTTGCCAACTGATTTATGTAAAAACGAAAGAGTAACAGCGTTTTTATACAATAGGACACACAAATGAAGGGGGCCAGCTGTTTAAAAGCCGGGCTTATTTCGCTGATGAGGTTAGTTTGTCAAATAAAATCCTGAGCAAGCGCGTTACGAAAAGAATTGTCTAGCGGTGAAAATGCGATAGGTTAAATTAACCATAACCCGAATTTAAAAATAACAGCGCAGTATTTTTCAAAGGATAGTTTTTGGATCAGAATGTGTAATGAAATGAAAGATATGTATTATTGTCTAGCTGGAAATTATTTTTACACTTAGAAAAATCATTACAGAATTCGTTTTTCCTGCGTCATAAATTGCTAATTATGTAGTAAAAAATCTTTCAGAACTCATATTAAAATAAAAAGCTTTAGATTGTAGTTTCGATGTACTCAACGAACATCTTCGTCAAGAAAAATAAAGGCATACGTTGAGTACGTCAAATATTAATAAATTTTAATACAGTACTACAACCTGAAACCATTTTATTTTAAAATATTAGCTATTATTAGTATATTTATTTATTTTACTAACATTAACACAATTTGTAATTTTGACATAACCAAATACAGGTACATAATTTACTAAAAAAATAATTTATTATTCGTTTTTCTCTCATTAACACAATTTCTGTTTACTTATACAATAAAATAAAGACGTAATTTTTGGAAGTAAATCATCGGTTTATCAAAGTATAAATAATTATTTAACTTGATTACAAAATCATATGTTAACATTAACAAATAACATTGATTATAACAACAAAAGTTTTTTAAAAATAATTTACCATCCGTTATCGACTTTAAAAAAAAGTACTACAAATTTACGCAAATCGCAAACGCAACAACAAAAAAAAAAGAAGAACCTTCGTATCCCTATTTAATGGTTGGCCGAAAATAGATCAAATTTATAGGCTCGTTAACAGACATATAGTCGAATTTTTCAAAACTTCCCGAATGTTAATTACATTTTTCGCTAATAGGTTGCGCTCTGATTGATACGATGCGTGAATTTTCTTCTGCACGTTCGTCTAAAGATTTATTAGCTCATACTTTAATCGGTTTTAATTTCGGACTGATCTGTTTTTTTTTCTGCAATGTGATGATTTAAATTCCATTAAAATGCCATGCTAATTTGTTCTAGTTGTGTAAATTAAGTCGAAAAGTTTAACGAGAAGCTATGACGTTCGATTTTAGTCGATGATAATTTATTTGATTAGAAGAAAAAAACGGAATAATAAATCAAATTATAATGTAAATATAGATATTGATGAATGGCGTGGCAGAGCTTGAAGGACAATTCGCAGTTAATAATGGAAAAAAAAAAATTGGAAAACCGAATTTCGATAATATAATATAATTTTATGATATAATAATAGAAACGAATATATGATGAATAAAAACTATTCCTTTTCACAACAGTTAAGATATATGAAAAAGAATATTTACGCATGTAGTTCAAGTTGAAAATATGTAGTTTACGAACGATTATGTATTCAAATCACTCTCTGATTTTCATTACCTTCAGACTGGTATTACATTTACTTCTATTTTAAAAAAGCGCGTCGCGTCATATGTCAAGGAAATCCTACACTTTCTTATTGATACATTTACATTATGATGTATTTTCATATTTAATATTTTCATTAGACAGAATGGCCAAAACTTTGTAAGAATAAATTTTCCCGATTTTTCCAGAGATTTTTTTCAATTTTTTTCCCCGACTTTGTGAATATACATATAATAATAATAATAAATATATCAACAGAACAAAAAACACTTACAGCAGAATATTTTGGTTGATTTTACATGTATATTTGTATTTATTTATATGTATACATATTTGTATTCATTGTAGAGCCCTGAAGAAGGCAATAGTAATTGCCGAAACGTTGGCTTAGTAGTTAATAAAAACATATAAAAGATTGAATTCCGTCAATTTATTAAATATTAACAGCCAATATTTTTTTCCAATTTAATTGATAATAATGAAAAATACATATTTAACAAAAATGAAAACATTCATGCAAAAAAATATATACTCGTATATTAATTGATATTAATCTAATAATTTATAGATTCGTGTTAAAATAGATGAAAATGAAGTAGTTATTTTGTTTGGAATTCTTCTTCTTCTCCAATTACTCGCACTAAACTATATTCACTATTTAATTACATTCTTATTGGAAATTCCGTAATTAGTGCATAACAATGATAATTATAGTAATTACTTATAATGCACTGTCATAATAACTTATTCATTATCATTTCATTTTCAATTTACATTTATAATCTAATTGCTTTTCGAGAATTTTGTCTTTTCCTTAAGAAAATTATAGATATTTTGTTGTTCTTTTAATATGATTTTTAAGCGTTCGATTTTTTTATAATTTGTGGTCAATATGTCTCCATAAATTAACATTTATTTCAGATTAAAACTCAAATACTTGAGAAGCAAACCATGTTGCATTTTAAATATAAAAAATCATTGCAAACATTTCTAAGAAAGATTTAATATTTAACCATTTTAGTTTTATTAACATATTATTAATGAGTTTGTATTTATTACGACGGCGACGCAGCATCATAATAAAACTACTCTAAGTTAAAGTTGTGTATTATTAATATTTATTTATAAATATAAATTTATATCATTTATCCTGATGGAAACGGAAAATGAGTTTCGTCGAAACGGCGATTTTCAATAAATATTAATACAGAACTTTAACCTAAAGCAGTTTTATTCTTTTATTTTAATATAATTAATTAGTTCTAAAAGATTTTTACTATGTTAAAATAATTATAATTAAATAAGAACATAAAAAAATCATAGTTAACTAAAAAATATAGATTAAATTAGATTACAGTTATGTGTAGAGCAATTATATATTTTTACTAATTTCAATGAAAACCGATTATATTACTAAATTCATATCAGTAATTATTATTATTTATGAATAGTTAGTTACATATTTTCTAGTTTTTGCGGTAAACAAACTGAAATATAATTATAATATAAACATGTCAGTGTCACATTAATATGATAAATAAATAAATAACTCATATATTTTTAAATATTATAAATTAACTTTTATTATAATAAATCCATAAAATAAAATCAACAGATAAGTAAAAGTAGAACTGAATTACTGTAAAAAAAAATTACTAAAACGTCATTTCATTACGTCTACGATATTGAAACATAAAAACATATTTTCTCAATTTTCCCGGAAAATTATCCATATTTTTCTTTAAATTACGGAATAATACGTGTAATTTTTACAAAATAGCTTCTAAAAATACTCTCAAAAAAAAAATTTCATAAAAATTAAGACGTAAACGCTTTTCAGAGTATTTTTCAACATTTTCCGTCGGATTGTTCTTACAAACTATGACAAAATTGTAGATCAAAATTTAGTTCCGAAGCACAATATATTTTATATTTTAACCACAGCACATCAAAATAGATATATGTACAACTGCAAATCTTGTCATATATTTACAAAACAAATTTGTAAAACTAAAGATTTCATATTTCCTTTTCAATTTGAACAAATATAAATTACAAAATAATTTCAGGGTATAAATTATACAAAATTAGCCACAACAAACTAGCATTAGAATTCCAACTTGTGTGGCAAAAATATTTCACAGCGTAAAAATTTTCACCAAAAATAAAATGAAAAATACAAAATATTCTCGTAAAATACACAACAAACTTATAAACAGCACATATAACAGATGTAATATTATTATATAGTTACATATTTAAGCATGTTGTAAATCTTTCATTACGCGAAATATACGAGGCAATTTACGATTGCATTATTAGTATTTAATTGGCATAATATGAAATATTAGTAACAATTTTAATGTACGCCGTCAAACTATTTTGAATGAAACTCTTCAACATTTTCCTCTCTTTCTCAGCTGTTGTGCAGAGTTTACAGAGCTTGAATGTATTCAAAGTTTATTTTAAGACTGCGTTTTTGGTGAATTTAAATATTTATATTATGTTTGCTGAAGTATGTGAGCGCCTGCTACAATACACATTTGTTCCATAGTTTATCATTATTGATTCGTTTTTCGCGCGTTCATTCACAAAGAATATTTACAGAATAAATAGAATATGTAGTTTACTTACTATTTTAACCAATAAAGATCCGTATAAATTATTAAACAGAATCTTTTATTTTATTTTTAAAATAAAAAGTCAACGGTACGTTTAAGTCACATGTAAAGACATGACATGTAGCGAAATTGAAACAATTTTTAACCATTTATTATGATTGTGATAAATAAACATCTAATAAATATTTTTATTATAATACTGTAAATTTATCATAAAATGTGTGTTTCAAGGCAATATATATTTTTTTGAAATTTCTTTAATCAAAAATACCTATACATTAAAATAACTACGTAAATATATGTTTCAAAACAAAAAAATTTCAAATTTGCTTGTCGTGACGTATTAGTGTATTAGTAAGTATTCAGCGCTTCTTGCGGTAAAAACAAAACAGAGTTGCCTGTATCTGTTATGTCCTAATCAAAACCATGTGTTTCATTTGAAAATTTGTGTTTGTCTTCACAACGCTTAATTATAATATATAATACTTAATATAATTGGTATAAAACAATATTTTACAATACTAAAATTTTGTATATCAGATTGTACAAATTTTAAGTATGATTGTTGAGATTGTAGTAATTTTGCGGATTTCTAACGAAATGTCTAAAATTGTAAGAATTTTACATAATTTTCAGAAAAATTTTAATTGATTTTACAGAATTTTTTAAAGATAATAAGACATTTAATTGATTATCCAAGTGGTTTCTCCCACGTAAAAAACAATCATAAAAAAAATGTATATTGTATTATACGTGTAGAAATGCATTATATCACGCTCGTGTAAAAAATGCAATTTTCAGCACTTATTACACAATATACTATTTTATAGTAAAGTCGAAATTGATAAGAAAAAAAGAAATATAGTCAAGTTCATTAAAAAATTAAAATTTAAATGTATACTAATAAAAAATAGAATATAACATATTTTTACTGCAATTAATAATGTTTGCGCTATTAATAGGCTAAATTAAATATTATGTAATTAAAATGCATAAAAATGGTTATTTAAAAATAAAACTCACTCATAGATATGGTATAGTCCCAGCTGTCTGCGTCATTTTTGTGGACATTCAATTTTTCAGGCTGAAACAAAAAAAACATATCTGTAAATATTTGCGCAATTTCAACTTATAATAATGAATATATCATCTCGTATTATCGTACTTATTTACTTTAAACTATAATATTCTAATAAAATTATAATACCTAATAATTAGCGAACCGATTGACACCAATTATGCCAATATATTGAAATTACTAAATTACTTCAAAATTGTGTGTCAAATTGGACATATACAATGTGCCCCAAATTAAATGTTCAGTGAAACATATTTTAGTATTGATAATAATTTATTAATGTACAATTTCCACAAAATACTAAAAAATATTTTATTATACAGTAACTTTTGGGACACTGTATATGTATTGTAAATATTCATACGTTCTTCTTTCATTTATATAGATATTATATAAAAATTTAAAAAAAAAAACAATTTAATGTACTTTTTCTTGGAAATTTTTTTAAGCCAAAATGAAAAGTGATATGCAAATATTGTTTTCTAAAATTTGAAAAATTTTACACGAAAAAGACGGTAATTTTATTGATAAAATTTTTTCAAAATAAAAATATACAAAATACAATAAAATGTTTTGCAACCACTGGAGATGTAAGTAATAAAATATGTCTTTTTATATTTTTCTATAAAATTTTATTGACTGAACCGTAACAGAAGCAACTTTCTAATAAAATATTAAAGAAAATAATAAGTTTATAAATATATATATATATATATCTACTGATGTGTGCAATAAATAGAATAACTGATAAAATAATATATATTGCTAAGAAATCAAATAACTGAATGTACATTTTTTGACGTTTCTGATATATGTATCATGTAAGGTTATATGGAAACTAAATTCCAAAAATTGATTCTTCAAATGATAGTGAAATGACATAATTAACTCAGGAATGATGTTGTTAAAATGTAATAAATGTAAAAAAAACCTAATTTTTATTTATATTATATTTAATTATTCTATTCACTGACAACTGATACATGTGGCACAAATTTAAAACTTATGATTTAGAATATGAAATGTGGTGTTATTCTAAATTTAAATTTTAAATCATAAATTTCTTAAATACAATATGCACCACAACATGGTATTTCATATCACTTTTATTTAAAATTTCAAATTTATAAATTAAATCGATCATGCACCAGGTTTTACTCTAAATAAATTTATTTAAAGTAAAACTATTTTTTAAAGAAATTATTTTATTAATAACAAAGAAATGTTTTTCTTCTGTTATAAAAATTAAATCGTTTATTATGCCATACGTAGTAAGATATAAATGTCATTGTTTTTATTGGCTTTTGTTGATGACGCACATAAATTAAATGAATGAATAGATCGTAACAAATATATATCAAATTACCGACAGCAATGACTATAAATATTAAAATTTAATGTTTCATTTTAATATACCTTTTGTTTTCAAAATAACAACAAAAATAAACTAATAAAAATAAAAAACAAATGCTAACCTTCGAAAATTTTAAAACACGATTTAAAAATTCTATTAATATCGAAATTAGTAGACTTGATCAAAGAATGATTTTTAGTTGTTGGATTTTGAATTGGATTTGGAAACGGTTCACCGAACCGTAATAACTTCAACCGATAAATAAATACGTTTTGTAAACTATAAATCAGGTTAGCAGGAAAGCGTGCAAACGTGCAACTTTAAAATGCACTCGTACGAAAAGTTGTATGTACAGTGAACAGTTAACTAGTTTCTCAATTGGACAAACGTAAAATATACACCAGATAAAAACGCAATATACTTCACTACTTCGTCTGCCAGTATAGATTAAATAGTAGTGATTTGGGCAAATTTGAATTTAGAAAAAAATAGGACTAATAATTAAAAAAATTCATATGAATCATTTTAAAGCTATACGTTTGCGTGGACGTCCGATGAGTAGTTGAAGTGGTATGATTGAGAGTGGCTTGCGTGAGCGCAAGTTTCCAAGTAATAGAAATAAAAGAGCACGTATGAGAGGAATTATGAATGTAGATGGAGGAAACTGATTTCAGGATAGTGGAAACTCGAAAGAGTTTGTGCCACATCCTTTTGGATACATGGTGTGATTGTGAATGTATATATATATATATATATATATATATATATATATATATATATATATATATAATGAGGGTTCGATAGAAAGCGAATGAAACTAGTCAGCTATTATTTTCAAATACAGGAAGATTTATAACGAGTGTACCCAAACTTGAACAGTTTGTTAGGTAGATCATTTCGAATGATGATTATAAGTCATGTTCTGTTCGTCGAAAATAATAAAAATGCTACAAGATCAGGCAGAATAGGACACAATAGTTTGATCAACTGCTTGTCTCAAAATATCAGTAGGTAGCTTAGATTACTGGCCAGAACTCGATGTCGCTGCTCTATGTGAAAGCACAACTAGCAGTTTCGAATGGTGTCTAAATGATTTATCAGGAAACAAGTACTTTGTACTAGCGGGCAAGACTTTCCTATTATAATGATGATGATTATTATTATTATTGTTATAAGTATTAAATTTTCTACCATTACAAAATTGGTCAACTTCTATAAGAATTCACAGTTTTAAAACAATACAAAAAAAATCATAATCAAATCAAAAATAATAAATCTATTTAATTAAATCATACTACAGGCCAATTACATAAAACGTTGTTAACTTAACAATGAGTTAACTAGAAAACTAGATTATCAATTGTCTTTGAAATTAACAAGAACAACTTACAAAACGTTTCATACAACCTGCCCTATTCAAAGAAAAACAAATCATTTACTACAACAGTTTGTCCAATTCGAGAACAAAAATTATATCTACATCAAAATATCGCGATAATTATCTGCCCAAGTCTAACTGCTCGAGAAAGACAAATTAACAGTACGTAATGATCAGTTAAAGAAAGAAATGGATAGAAAGAGAGAAAAAAACTTAAAGATTTTTCGTTCTGTTTCAATATTGGCGTATATCCAAAATCTTTTCACAGTGACACATAGAGACAGAGATGCAAAAACGAAAGAGAGTTTTGTGTTTCAAATACATACACATACACACAAACACAAACTAATACATGCAGAGCGAAAATTTTCGGGACACCATGGAACGAGGTTCAATTCCTTAATGCAAGATTTAATTAAAATAGAAACGAAAAGCAAGGCATGTTTATTAGACTATTATTCTTAGTATTTGGCAATAAATATTGAGACGACATTACACTGGAAAAAAAACCAACTAAATTATAAATGCTTGTATATGAATCAGAAATACGTACATATTTCATTTTTTTTTTTTAGTTTAGATTTATTGTGGTATCAAATTTATTTTAAACAAAAATTTGTTTCTCGGTGAAAAAAAAAATTGTATGTAGAGTTTGATACATATTTTTATCGTCCCTTTACGAATTTCCATTTGTAATATTAGTAGTAAAATTTAAATATCATAGTAGTAACATGGTAAAGAATCTTTCATAACTTAAAATAGGTTATAGTTCTGTATAATTTTTGATTAAAATTTGACGTTTCAATCAAGAAAAATATACAAATGACACAGATAATAAACAAACAAAACTATTAACTAGGGATTTACGAGTAAAATATGAAATAAATTAATCATAGGAAAAACTTGCATATATTTTTATATTTCAGTTATTCTATCCACTGTAAAAAATAAATCTTAAATTTATGTAAGTTGACATAGGTTTTTAATGGTAATTTCACTATGATAATTTACGTAATATTTCTTTTTTTATAAAAAATTACATTCACAAAACATGTAAAATTACATAAATTTTTACAGTGTAGTTAACTATTTCACATTTTATATTTCATTTTAAACACTAAAATTTTACAATAAAATCATTTTACAATATTCGTATAAAAATAAAACTTCTTCAAGTTAAAGTTCTATATTTAACATTTATTTAAAAATCGACATTTCGACGAAACTCAACGTTCGTCTTCGTCAGTTTCGTCGAAATATCGATAATTAAATAAATATTAATACAGAACTTTAACTTAAAGCAGTTTAGTTCTGAAAGATTTCTTACTATGTTAATATTCGTATAAATAAACTAATAAAAAAGTTTGGCTTTTTTAAAACTTCTATGTTCGTGTCGAAATAATAATAATAATAATAAAAAACTAAATGGTAATTTAAAGAGTTCATTGAATCTAAGAAACAGTTAAAAAATAATTATAGAAAAATAAATGCATTAATAATATAATATGTGAAACGCATCGTCTTACTTAATTTTATAATTACAACAATTTCAACTCACGTCAATCAAAATGGCTCGCTGAGACCTGGGCTCTTGTGTGAGTGAAATATGTTAAAATTTCACACTCATAATTACTATTAATAGATAATAGTTAAACACATCAGCTGTTCTATTAAAACTATATGATTTCAGATTTTATTTTAAAATGTATTCAGCAATTAGAGAAAACAACTTAATTGGTTTTAATTATTATTTAAAACAAAAAAAAAACGTAAAATTTTAGAAAATTGTTATCTCTTCCAATTTTTTTCAATTAAATTTTTAAAAGTGCACCGGAAAAAATATGGCTTCTGGTCAAACGTTAATTCTTTGAATGAAAAAACAAGAATGATTTTATTCTCTAAACTTAAAACTTCACACCGAAAAATTCAATAAAACAAACAGCAAAATATGTACAACAAAAAAATTAGAGCATTCCTTTGAGAATATTTTCTGCTAAATTTAAAAATTTTTCGTGCAGTTTTTAGTGCATAAATAATATATATAAGCAGTCGTAGTATAATAGGAAGCTTCTTTTTTTTCGCCGAAATATTAAAATAGCGTATGTTTATAAACAAAACTTCTCTCTCTTATTAATATAATAAAACATTGCGTTTTGTTCCCCATCTATATTATGGTTGATCTGATATTCTATCCATATTCTTGATGTAAATAAATAACCAGAAATATATTAGAACCGGTTTTATTTTTATTACGATTTTTCGAATTCATTTTCGATACACTATAAACCCCTAAGTTTTTTAACACAATTGTATATTCCAGACAAAAATAATCCAAAATGTAAACCATATAAATTATCACGTCATATAAGATACTTTATTTAATAATTACACTGTATATTTTTTGAATTCTGTTTCGAAAATTAACCGCATTATATGCAATAATTACACAGTTCTGGTATGATAATAACTTCACAAATTCATTACGTAGAGCCCTCTAATTACAGCACACAAAAACAATACATGATCTGATTGCAAACAAGTATAGGTATTAAGTACAAATTACAAACCACGTGTAAATAATAATTACTATACATATAGAAATACCACGCACCAGTTTTATGATATAATTTTCATCTTCATTATATATATTCACTATAATAAACAGGCGCGTTCGGAAATTATCGTCAGCCATGTTAATTTTGTTACGAGGGATAAGAGAGAGCGAGGGACGGCTAAATTGGGTTTTCCTAATACATAGTTTGTATTTATGTGTAACTACAAATTCAGAACACATGTTTACTACTGAATTATAATTTTCATCATTCGAATTATGCATTTAAATATATTATCAAGAATCATCAAATCGATTTTAATGAATATGTACACTGTAAAAAATATATAGCAAAATTACAGAAAAATAATAATAAAATTTTACTAAAAAAACAATCTGTAATCTGTAATCACATAAGTAAAAATGACTGAATAAGTATGTAAAATTACTTACTTTTTGCAAAATGCATCACATACTTAATATAGAAATTACATATTGTTGGTATAACTTCTTAAATTATGTAAAATTATAGCTTGCATATTAATATCTGTAATAATTGTAAAATCCTTTATTTAAATTTCCAAATGTATGTAATTATATCAACAATAATATTATAGAACTAAACAAATTTTACCTATTTATGGAAAATTCCTGACAGCAAATTTACTGAAGTACTAAAAAAACTGTAATATTATCTACATATATACTTTCCCATTCCGTTGGTAATATCATATTACATAATGTTTGTAATAATTCTGATATTATGTATTTTTAAACAATTATGTAAAATTACAACAGTTGAGTAATTATACCTATAAATATTGGGCATCATAGTGTCTCATTGTTTGTAGGTAAAATTACATATTTTTTTAGAATGTACGTGTAGTAAATTACAAGTATTATTCAGCACAAATAAAACAGAAAAATATTTTATAAACAAATTTTAATGGTTCGCTTAAATTTGTCACACGTATTTGTTTATGATTTATCTATAGACATCAAAAGTATCGAATATCTAATATAAAAACTAAACACGGAAATTGAATCGCATAATAATGTAAATAAAATAAATTAGGTATATCATTCAGCAGTTTATCAATTAACATAAATGGGGAGAAAAAATAATGTGTTACCAACTAGCTCAGCTAGTAATGTTCCGATTTATGTAAACAATACCAACAAAAATTATTTATAGCGAAACATATGGTATGTTAAATGGATTTCCGTACATTTATAATCATAATAAAGTCGGAAAAGAAAACATCATTTATTTATAAAATTAAAAAAAAATTCAATTATCAGAATTGACAATTTTTGCATGGAGTAAAAATTTAACACGTAGATTTATTATCGAATTTTATGAAAATAAAAAAAATAGTGAACAATTACAGTTAACAGTCCCAGTTTTCTAAACGATTTAGTCACCACAATGAACTAATTTAAATTAGTTACAAATTGAAAAAAATGTATTGACGTCGCCGGAATATTAAATAAATATTTATACAGAACTTTAACGAAAAGCAATTTTATTTTAATTTTTCACTTATTTTAGAAATAAATAAAATTGGAAATACTGGCCGTAAGAAACAATTAATAGTATAAAGTGATCTTCAATGGTTTCAACCTTTGTTACGTAATTTGAAATAAAATTAAAAAATTGAAAATTAACCGATTTTTATTTTGTGTTAGAACAGCGTTAGTTATGAAAAGAGAGAAAAATACAACATTATTTTTACAAGTTTTATTTCTATAAAGTTTTTAAAAAATATAGTTTTGTAGTTTTTAAGATACAAGACAAACTTATGTACTTAGAAGATTATAAGATTTTTTTTAAAAAAAATATAGAATTTTATAAAGAAAAAGCTTGTTGAATTTTTTGTTTACTGTAAAATTTTTCATAACTTTTATTTGAAGTATTTAATACTTAGTAATTAAATATATTTTTTACTAAAAAGATAAAACAGCAAAAATATATTTAAAAAATTATAGGAGTATATTATTTGAAAAATAAAAAGTTGATTTTTTTTTTCTAATTCGAATTGAATTACAAAACAAAAAAAGATACATAAAAACAATCGTTACAAAAGAGAAAATATAAAATACAATTGACAATATGTAATGATTGGAACACGTGTAAAGGATCTTCATTAAAGTAGAAATTTAAAAAAAAAATAGGAAGCAAAAAATGTATAATGGCACAATTACTGCGAACGTGCTAATGAACGAAATAGCTAGAAAATAAGACGAACAAGAAATAAAACGTTTTAATTTAGAGATGTACTGTAAAATACAAAAGACAGATTAACTTCTCTATCATTAAAACTAAATGTTTTTTTGTTGTTGTGATATCTCAAAATTTATCTAATAAATATCGTTGAAAATACATTTTTTTAAATAAAAGTATTTTTAAGACTTTTTTAATTATGATTTGTTTGATTAACGCAGTTTTATAATTATAGATGTTTCTATGTTCTGTTATTTACTGTAAAGTCATTTCTATCATTTATCCTGATGAAGACAGACGTTGAGTTTCATCGAAACGTCGATTTTAAATAAATATTAATACAGAACTTTAACATAAAGCAATTTTATTTTGAAATAACCAATTGTTTAAACTATTTTTTTCTAAGTACTTTAGTACATCCAGTCCAAAATAACAGTTTTCATTTAAAATAAAATTATGTCAAAAATAATCTAGACCCCCCTCGCCCCGTAAACAAAAACTTTAAAAGCTATTGAATACGGCCCTAGAAACATTACGGAACGCGATATTTATAACAGTTTCGTGTCGGTAAAACAGAATGGTACGTAAAATTTTATAATCCTAAACGCGCGTATTCATAATACAGAGACCTCCAAGTGAATGGATACTTGGAAAAGCATTAGCAAATGATAATGGGCAAATAAATGCCCGCGATCTCTCCTAAAAGCTGGATTATGTCACATTTGATCACCTCTCTCCTCCCCTGCATTATAATCCTAGATGGCGTTGATAAAAACGAATTAAAGCATAAATTGGTCACATTAATAAATGAATCATTTAGGTAAAATTTAAAATAATGTATAGGAAATTAAGATTAAATGTTTTTTTTTTTTGCTCTCAGTATTAGAAAATTTGTCGTAATTATCAAATTTTATGTTTTATTTTTAATAATAATTATGATTACATTCTAGAAAAAGTAGATATTAATTTAATTAGTTAAAAATTCATATGTATGAGTGTAAATATTTGTAAAAAAAAAAAAGGAATGTAAATTATTCCAAACTTTTCTCTAACGACTTAAATATCTGCACTTACAGTCTAAGAGGAGATGCAATCACACAATTTTTTAACTACGTAGCTTTTTACAAACTTTAGGAGTTATATAAAATATATCTATATAAATTTGTATTTATTTTTAAGCAATGTTAAAGACATTATAGCGATCAGTATTCCTATTAGTAAAATTAGTAAAAACAAAGTGATTAGAATCAAATTATACAAAATGAATAAACAAATCGTGAAAAAAAAAAGTGTAATATAATCATTTTGCATATGACATAGAAATATGTAAAGTGACATAGCGCAATTTCCATTTTTAATTTGCGTATAGTAGTGGTTAAAAATGTTTAAATTTTCCATTTTGAAATGTCACATATGCATGCAAGAGAGAGAGAGCAAAACTATTTTGATGAGTTTCATTTTGCTATCTGCCAGAAATAATCCATTCTGTAATTTGTTTACAGAATAAATGAAATATTATTTTAAAACCGTATTTTAATGAGTTTTTGCGGACAACTGATGTATGTATGCATGTGTGTGTGTTTTAATAAATAAATCCGTTTTTCAAAATCAGGTACGCAAACATCAAATGTTATAAATATGGATTATATACATATATTAACAATATTGAAATAAAGCAACAAAAAAACTTATCATAGGTTTTAACAAATGTTTACTATGACATATTTCTGACAATCATATACAGTTTGAAAATAAAATCTCTAATTTAAAATATTATATTAATTTCACTAATTTTTATAAATTCTTTTGGTGTAAATGTTTAACTATTTTTATTTTTTGCATTAAACACCATTAATTTTATATTTATTTATCTAATTAAACATTAGACAATTTTTAAATTAAAGAAAAATGCATTGGCCCTGCCGGGGTTTGAACCCGGGACCTTTAGGTTTCGCGCCTAATGCTCTACCAACTGAGCTACATGGCCACTACGACATGTCAATGCATTTTGTTTATTTGACTGGTCATGATAAACTCATGAATTTTATCCAGGCAAATACGATGTTGAAATATTTCAACATCGTATTTGCCTGGATAAAATTCATGAGTTTATCATGACCAGTCAAATAAACAAAATGCATTGACATGTCGTAGTGGCCATGTAGCTCAGTTGGTAGAGCATTAGGCGCGAAACCTAAAGGTCCCGGGTTCAAACCCCGGCAGGGCCAATGCATTTTTCTTTAATTTAAAAATTGTCTAATGTTTAATTAGATAAATAAATATAAAATTAATGGTGTTTAATGCAAAAAATAAAAATAGTTAATTTCACTAAGCCACTTATGAAATTTTTGTTCAATGTTGTTATTAATATACAGTTACACTACTTGTACAGCAAATATGACAATGTTTTACTAGCAATATACAATAATCAAAGTTATTTTTTTTATAGCAATTTACTAAATAAAAATTGTTTAGAGTCAGTATTTCCAATTGTATTTATTCTTAGAATTAGTAAAAACAAGCCAGTCATGAATAAGTTTAATGTCAAAAATAAAATTGTATTATTTTAAATTAAAAATTATTTCAAACATTTCATTTTGTAGAGAAGTAAACATAATTATTATCGGTTAATTTTTCAATCATCTTTACACCAAAGTAATAAAACTGTTCATAAAATTATTTGCACGTTACATATAAATGCAAACATTAAAAAGATATTTCAATTTAATCTCATCGTGCTTTAAAATTAAAGAAAAAAACACAAACAAAATAACAGTTTTCATCGAATATTTTGATATTTACATCCCAAAGGCAATGACCAAAATATTTTTAAAGTCAAACGCCTAATCTCATAAATTTTCTGACACTTTAAGTCTGGGTATTTTTAAACATTAACACGTTCCGCCAACCGTGACGTTGTTTTGTTTCGATTTTCTTTTATTTTTCATCGTTCGATTTTTCATTGTCGATTTTTTGTTTATAATCAAAACTATTTTGCGCGTGAAAAATTTCTAATTTCTAAATTAATTAAAACTCATACTGGAGTACAAATAATTGATAGCGATATCTGTAGATTTAATTGATTCTTATTGGTCAGTTATAACATTCCTAAAATAACTTATGATTGGTCATAAATAATGATGTTATTTCAGTAGAATTTTGTATTTTTCTGTGTTATTTATAAAATAGAAATATATTATGGTTCTTAAATGACGATATATCAATTTACACTTTCTTTTGAAAATTATAATAGACTAGTTTTTTTATGTTAACTATTTATAATTTTATTAAAAACTACAACTATTTGCAATCCCCATCTAAAGCAGACCCCACACAATTTTTGCTTCATAGATAAATCAATTTTGATACACAGGAAGTGGTAGTTTATTGATGTCACTTTATTTTATTTAGTGAACTATAATTTTATTCTATTTACACAATTAATAATTACCACTTATTTTGATTTCAATTACAACAGTAACCTAAAAAGCTATTATTATTTCTCGACAAACTAATTATTAAGTCAAACAAATTAGAAATTAGACGATTGTCATAAACAAATATTGAAACTTAACCTCAAAATATAAACCACAAGCAATTTCAAACTATTTGACAGATTATTGTTTTAGAAACAAAGCCACAATTTACAAAATAAAATCATATTTACAAGGTGATTTAATACAAGACAAGTTGCGATATAAAGAAGTGTCTAAGAAATATACAATCTAGAAAAAAAGGGAAATTTTTATGTTGTTAATAGTTGGTAAAATTTAATTCAATATTCTGTCAAAAGTGACATTCTTGTATTGTTTGATTCAGTACGTAAGTAATACAATAAATAAAGAATCTGAAAAACACCACAAACTTTAATTTGTATTGTTTCAAGAGAATATCTGTTTTCTTTTAAAGAAAAATCGATAACAAAATAATTCGAACAAAGTAATGAATTTTAGAATCACTTCAAAGTACCTACAATAACTAGATACAAAACAAACACTCCAGTAACACATTGAAAAGAATTATTATTATGTATGCAGAATGTAAACTTTTTTCTCATTTTTTTTTATACTTATATACTTATTTCTACACATATTTGTATGCAAAAACTTTACAAATAATAACAAAATAAGTATGTTGTGAAACTTACTTTTAGCTTTCATATTTCGTTTTGTAACAAGTTTGAAAAACCCAATTTTTTTCGGTTAGATTATTCAAATAATAAAAGTTTTTTTTTTTTTTAAAAGTTATCAAACATTTAATTTAAGTACACAGTGTTATAAATTTTTAATAAATATTATTTATTTTTTAATATACAAAGACCACTTTTAAACGGCAATAATTTGATATTAATTTATGAATAACTATTTGAAATAAATCTTGAATAAATATATTTGGGATTCATTTATTTTCACTAAATATTTGAAATAGATTTGTGTGGATAAGCTCCTCAGTTTTAAAAATAATTTTTGTCAAAATTACTTTTGACGTTTACTTAAAATTACTTATTTAGCAATTTCAATTAGTTTGTTTGAATTTTATAACATTAGATATAAAAAATATATATCAAAAATAGAAATACTCTTCATATTTGATAAGAGGTAGAAGTAAAAATTTATTTTAAAGTGAAAAATAAAAGCACTTTCTCAAAAACAAAAGAGGTGAGACTATGAGCCAACATCTCGGAAACATATAAATATTAATATATTTGAATAATTAAAAATTGTTATTTAACTCCGTAAAACTGGTTAATTAAAAATTATTACACTTTTTAAATTTTATCTAAATTTGAAATTATATTTTTCTTCTTATCAAGAAATACTACATTTTAGCTGCGTTGTAAATTTTCATAAAAAAAAAAAAGAATTAAACATATTTTAGCACCTTGACTTTGTTTTTTTGAAAAAAATATGTACCTAAATTATTATTTATTATTGTAAATTACTTTTGCTTTAAAAGTTGTTAACTTAATCAAAAAGTAAACTATTATAGAGCAATATTTTCTGTAATGACACCACTAGACCACGAGATATATTTATTATTTTTCATTCAACTGGTTGGTGTAACGAAATAAATATTTATGAATAAATAAATTACGAAAGTTTCGTTTCAGTGTGGAGGAGGGCAAAGAAGAGAAGACTTTAACAAAAAATTTACGTATTTATGTCGTTAGAATAACGACTCAATTTTATCTTTAGAGGGCCTTTAATACTCATCATTTATACACGTCATTTGCATTGTATTGAAGGCATTTGTTCCTTTTCGTTCCTATTCTGTTCAAGAATGCTACGCCATCCAGAGCAAAACGATCGCAATTGTTTTTAAAAGCGGGATTTTTGTTTTAAAATGATAAAATTATAATTTTAATAGAATTGTTTTGCATATTACCAGATTGTGTTGTAAGTTAAATTTAACTGATTTTTTTTGCTAATATTAATTATAGCCTGACAGGTAGAGAGTTTATTAATTAATTTAGTAACTTAATTAGTTATTCAATGTCTCTAGCCGAAAATTTAAATGATCTTTGTTAGTATATAACGAATATATTGTAACATAACAAGCGGTTTGCATATATTTATTTACTTTACAGGAGCGTGCGTACAAGTAGTGATCAACAATTATTTAATTTAAGTTTTTATTAAATAATAACACAAAAACCAAATTACAGAAATATACAAAGAAAACACAACATGAAATATATAAAGTACAAATATAAACTAAAGCCAAGCGAATTAAACTAATAAATTATAATTAACAAATTCTAACAACTAAAGCGATTCTAGAGGTCTCTGACACTCTAAACGGACTTAAAAACGAACTTTACTAAAGCGAAGGCGGGCGTGAACTGAACTGATGCAACAGAGAGAAAAACATACTTTTCTCAAAAAAACTAAAATTGTAACTTTTCAAATATTAACAAAAATCTAAAATACTTCAAAATATTTCAAAGAAATATCTTGAAGTGGCCAAGTGGCTTGCCGTGAACCCTAATAAATAAATCTGTCACTAGGGCAAAATCTAATAGATACAAAACTTATGTAGTTTTCAGAAATACAGATCACAATAACCACATGGCCCAGAACTGTCTTGTTACATCGCCCTCCATTTAAATATAATTATATCAAATAAATAGATATAATTATAACCAAATTTTACTTAAATTAGCATGCACTTATCTAACGCGAACTATGATTTTTCTTATATTTTACTTAAATGTCTCTATCTATGCGAACTAAATTTTATTTATCTGATGACACTTGCGAGCACACCACTGAACTAAATCATCAATCACCAAACTATGCACTTATTTCTGATTTCATAGCTGGGTGTCAGCAACGGCGGGCGAATCCAATGTTTTTTTCTTAAAATCTAACTAATTGCGTAAACGCACATGTAGGCACCGTAAATATTTTACTCGAACGTAGCGAAACTTTTTCTTTTTGAATAATTTACGTTTATTCTCGTTGAATTTGCCGGTGAAAATGTCAGCATTATTTACACAAATAGCTATAATTTCTAACATTTTTGCTAAACTTCCAACAATATAACTTACGTTGCGAAAAATCTCTGCGATAATCATGAAAATTTTGAAAAACAAACACAAATCTACAAATTGTATACTAACAGCGACGGTATCGGCGTGTTTGCTGGCGGTAGCGCGTCTGCTGGCGATACCGCTGGATACGGTGGCGAATTCGGTGTCTTTGCTGGCGGTGCTGCGGGACACGATGGCGGATTCAGCATCTCGGCTGACGATGTCGTTGAATACGACTGCGGTTTCAGCGAGTTCGCTGGCGGTAGCGTTGGATACGGCGGCGGGTTCGATATCTCTGCTGGCGATGTCGTTGGATACGACGGCGGTTTTCGCGTTTTCGTTTGCGGTACTGCAGAGTACGATAGCGGTTTTAGCGTTTTCGCTGGCGGTGTCGTTGGATACGACGGCGGTTTTAGCGTTTTCGCTGGCGGTTTTAGCGTTTTCGCTGACGATGAGGCTGGACATTACGGCAGTTTCTTCATACACAGGTACGGAATTGAGATACGTAGTCTCAGCGTCTAATAAAGCCGTAAAGTTTATATTTGTCGCGGTAGCCGGTTTATATGCGGTATTTGCGTACCACGGTAATACCGAAATCGACACATTCTCATTTGTGTATATGGATGACCCACGAACACTATCGGCGGTAGCACCATATATTGTCGCGTAATACATTTCACTATATTGTCGCGTAATACACTTCACTCGCGTTTTTTTTTTTTCCGAAATTTGCGTTTATGGTTGATCACTACTTACCCAAATAATTATTTAATCGACTGCGCCATTGTAACATAACAAGCGGTTTGCATATATTTATTTACTTTACAGGAGCGTGCGTACAAGTAGTGATCAACAATTATTTAATTTAAGTTTTTATTAAATAATAACACAAAAACCAAATTACAGAAATATACAAAGAAAACACAACATGAAATATATAAAGTACAAATATAAACTAAAGCCAAGCGAATTAAACTAATAAATTATAATTAACAAATTCTAACAACTAAAGCGATTCTAGAGGTCTCTGACACTCTAAACGGACTTAAAAACGAACTTTACTAAAGCGAAGGCGGGCGTGAACTGAACTGATGCAACAGAGAGAAAAACATACTTTTCTCAAAAAAACTAAAATTGTAACTTTTCAAATATTAACATAAATCTAAAATACTTCAAAATATTTCAAAGAAATATCTTGAAGTGGCCAAGTGGCTTGCCGTGAACCCTAATAAATAAATCTGTCACTAGGGCAAAATCTAATAGATACAAAACTTATGTAGTTTTCAGAAATACAGATCACAATAACCACATGGCCCAGAACTGTCTTGTTACAATATCTAACAAATCTAAAAAATATTTTTACATACATACATACACAATCACGCCATATACACCCAAAAGAGTACGACACAAACTCAAACTAGTATTATTTTTAATAATCATAGAAAAAATATATTATAAATTAAATATTATTACAAAAATTTAAAAAAATATTTGTTTAATTTAATTTAAGAATTCAAAATATACTTTTTATATAAATTTTTAAAAAAGGTAAAAATTCTTTTCAAGATATTAAATGTGGGCGTTGTTTTATATTTGAAATTACCAATATGTTCTTTTAAAAATCTTTATTATTTAATATAGAAATAAGTAAAAAGTAGTACAATAAGACCCACACTATATATACATCAAAAATAAGAAAACGAAAAATAAAATTTGATATAAGAAATAAAATTAAATTTTTTTATTATGATAAATATAAAAACAATAAAAAAAGATTTCCTAATAAATTTTATGATCTTACACACAATGCATGACACATTAAAATTTAGAAAAAGAATTGTTAATAATAATAAATAATTTAGAAATGAAAACCATACAAAAATCAATTTTCAATTATTCCAAAAAAAAAAAACACAATTGTCTTTCGCAAAAATAAACAATATAAGCTCTAGAAATAGTATTTATTTTTTTTATTTTTTTTTTTTTAATGATTAAAATTTTATTTTATTATTTTGTATATGAGTAGTTGCTGAAACCACTTAAGCTGTTATTTTCAAATGTATACAGATATTGAAAAAATAAAAATTGCATTGGAAAGAGGAAAGTTTACAGTTTTTAATAAATATTAATAACATTTAACAAAATTGGTCAAAAATAACTTATTGGTACAACATGTCAAAATAAGAAGTTGGTAAAACTAATCATGTGTCACTGATAAAACAAAAATTACATTTAAAAGAAACAAAGTCTGTGCTTTTTAATGGATATAAATAAATTTGAATAAATGTCTGCTGTGAAAATGAGATTTTTACGTGAGGTATGTGGTGTAACTAGAAGGAATGGGTACTAAATAGATTAGTGTATGATGAGTGTATGTATAATTGATGTTAGTCAGTTCAGATAGTTCGTCATCTTAAACGAATGTCTAATAAACGTTTAGTTACAAGAGTATGTAGGAGAATGATTTTGACATCCGATAAGTAGATGCAGTGGTATGATATACAATCACGCCTTATACCCAAAAAGATGTGACACAAACTCTTTCCACTATCCCGAAATCAGTTTTCTCCAACCAAACATTCCTATCCGGACATTGAAAACATTTACTCATGCAAGCCACTGTTTCAATTATCTCACTCCAACTACACATCGGACGTCCACTTGCAAACGTATACCTTCAAAATCATTCACCTATCTATTCTTTTAACCAAACGTTCATTAGACATTCGTTCAAGATGACCGAACCGCATCTGAACTAACTAACACCAACTTTTACAACAACACTCATACGCTAAACAATTTCGTACTATTTCATTATATCAGTTTTTTCCTGATGAAGACGAGCGATGAAATTCGTCGAAACGTCAATTATAAATAAATTTTAATACAGAATTTGAACCTAAAACAGTTTTATTTTATATGATAAATTTTGAAAGATTTTCGCTATGTTATTTTGTACCTGATTCGTGCTAGTTACATCACATACGCCATTATTAAAAATATAACTTTATAAATCTCTAGACTAGTTTTTATACATAATAATTAAATATTAATTATTCATTAAAAATAAAACAAGTAAAATTAGAGCAAAGTGAAACAAAACAAAAATTTATATAATGTTTAGAACTAAAAATAAAATAGTTTTTACAAATGGTAAATAAAGTTTAATGTTAAATAAATTAAAATTATATTGTTTCAAAAAAAAATCAATCAGTGTACAGAAAAAACTTCATGTAAAGCTTAAGCATTACAAACTGTTATAATATATTTCAAAAAAACTGTTTATAATTTAAAAAAAAAAAAATAAACATGCAAAAACGTTCTGCAATTTATTTTACATTTTATCGGAATTAAAATCACGTAGTTTTACAACGTTTAATAATAAATATTCGTTGACATGCAAACTATTAAAAATGTATTTAAATAAAAACTAAAATAACAAAAATATTTTACAAATAAAACAAGTTGTTACAACACGCTAACAATATTTAAAACATCAACACATGATTATAAAACTTGTATTTAAACATTTTCAAAGTTTTGTAGCGGTGAGAAACTTTGAATTGGACAGTTGATTGCTGCAATTATTTATTTTGTTTATTGTATCTTCGAATTGAGCAATACAATAAACAATATATAGTTTAAGACAAAGTAAAGTTTTAAATCGATTTCGTAGGTGACTTGCTCCAAACTGTTGTATATCACATTAAACAAAAATATAAAAAAGTAGGAGACAGCTTTGAAAAAATGTTCTTTTTTTTGCCGAAATATTGAATTTCATCTTCCGAAAGATGTCAAAATCAACTGAAAATGATAAAAGTACCTCTCGTACAGCATTCTCACATAATATTTTCCATTTTCTACCTTTAGAAATGTCTAATTCAATTTTTTATATTTTAATCATGTATCACAAAAAATATCATCTCTTGCTGGTACTGTCCCAATAGATGCAAGTATTTGATTAAAAAATAAATAAAATATTTGCCCTCCCCGAGTTAATATTCTCGTGAATTCTAGTTAGATCTTTGTAAACAGTCACCAATGGAATAATACAACATTTGTTATAAACTAGCATACATTAAAATAAATTCCGCATTGTTGGAAATGAAAAAATTCGTTTTTTATAGTCTAATCAGACTGTTTTTCACTGGTACCAGAAACTGCTACCATTGTTATAAACTTTTCAATTGTTTTTCCGCGTTTATGCAACAGTTACATTCGCTCTCTATTGACCCATATAAAAGCTATTTGTTTATTAATATCGTACATTTCTATTCATGGCGTACTTTTGATGATTTTTTTTTTAAGGATACTCATCCTTTTGTAGTACAATTTTAGTTTAAAATTTAAAAAGTTTTTTCCTCTTAAACGTCAGTGCACAAATGCACTTAAAAAAAAAATAAAGTAATTTTACCTACAAACCATGAGCCATTATGATGCCCAATATTTCTATTACCAACAAAATTTAAAAGTACATATGTATGTAATATTGTTTTTTTTAGTCAAGTTCCTTTTGCTAAATTTACAAAACTTCAACTATCTGTTGCTAAATTCTAATGAGAATGCTAACATTTGTTATTTTTTAAGAAGTTTCTAATAAATTTAAATTGATTTGTCTCCAAAATTACGCTTCCATTTGTTGTAACAAAATAGCAATTTCAATTACAGAAGAAAACAATTGCGTTAGTATAAATGAAAGCAATTATTTATTTTCCAAATAGGCACTAATTCTACAACAACCTTCTCTGGCTGCTTTCATGATTTTTCTACCATTACCAAATTAAACCTGAAAATAACATCATAGTTCAAACTAGGCCAATCAATTTGCTTAATATAAATTTATATAGCCCAACCGTAACCTCTGAACTATGACCGAATCATAAACAAAGGCAGTTCATATAAAGAAAAATAATGCAATATTATAAAACAAATTCAACTGAGATACTATACAGAAATAAATATACCAAGTTTATTTTTAATAATACAATTTATTTACATAGAATAACAAATTCTCTGAATTATACTGATTAATGGTTTGGGTGAGCGAATGTTTCTAAACAATAGAAATAAAAGAGCATTTACGACAGAGTGTCAGTATAAATGTGGAAGAAGCTAGAATTGCTTGTCTAGATAGGAATGTTTGGAGAAATAAATTTTGGAAAAATAAATATACAAATATCAACTAAAAACTAAAAATAAAGAATAAAACTGCTTTAGATTCAAGTTCTGTATTAAAAATTAGATATTAGGTCATTTATATTAGTTTTCCTGATGAAGACAAGCGCTGAGTTTCCTCGAAACGTTGATGATAAATAAATTTTTAATGCAGAACTTGAACCTAAAGCAGTTTTTTTTTATATAATAAGTTCTGAAATATTTTTCACTATGTTAAAAACACAGAATTAAAATACATATTAATTATTTTTATTATATTAACTATCATAATACTAATTTATTATAAAAATTATAATACTTTTTACCGACCGTCGGGCTTATCGAGATTTTTACCGATAAGCACGAATTAGGCTTATAGCAACACGAATCAACTGTCTTTAGCGTGATGTCCGTGTATCGGTCTGTAGACACGTGTTGAGCAAATTATTCGGTTGAACGGATTGTTATAAAATTTCATATTTAAGCTAGGGAAGTGAAAATTTGATCAACTTTTAGTAAAAATCTGTAAACCTGTAATTTACTGTCAGTGTCATTTTTATGTGTTTTACGAATGATTCACAACAGAGATATATTTCGAAAAAAATTATTTAACAAAAGTTTCTAAACAAGTTACAACTTTTATTTGAATCTTTTTTGCAAGAACGACTAAATAATTTTTTTATGATTTTTATAATATATGTAATTCTGTAAAATAGGTGGCATATTTATGTCAAGACAGTTTTGTTTTTAGTTACCATAACTACTACCAGTAGTTGTTATAAAAAAAATTCTATTCCATAAATTTAATACGATGACGATCGGTTCTATGTTGTACTATACTTTTATAAGTAACACATTTCATTAGAATCGTAATAGCAAAAGCAATTTTTACTGCGGTAAAATAAAAACGCGATATAAGAAAAAAAATAGTCCCATTTCGAAAATTTGTGTCTTAAATTGAATGTAACCCGTAATAAGCCATTGTCACGAATAAATCTAATGCTTTTAAGAAATAAAACAGCATAAGTAAGACAGGTCGTCGTTAAAAGTGAATCAGAGAAGAAACAAAGTGGTACTGTTTAGGGAGATTTTAGTTCGGGAAAATGGTGGATGAGAGAGAAGTAATTTTATTCTCTTGAAACTTTATCCAAATACTGAAATGAATTTTCCATCTTTGAACAAATTCACTAAGAAAATTACGTTTGTCGGTTTTTGTGCGCCTAAAGAAACTTTACTTGTTTCAAATGATATTATATATTCGCAAATGTTTCATAGCAGAAACTAGAATATGTTTCGAAGTTATATACCTACATATTTTGCATTAGCGTTCAAATTAAAACTGTAAAATATTAAATATATAATTATTTCAAGTCTACACTGTAAAAAGTTTAGTAAATTTACATAAATTTTTATAGAAAAAATTACTATAAAATCATCAATTATGAAAATTTACAGAAAACAAAAAAAAAATAACATACAGACATAGGTGATAATATACTATTAATATGTAATAAGGAAATATATAAATGCGCTTGAATTAAAATACAATTCACTTGGTTACTTTGGATACTTTCCACTATAAATTAGATACTTTGGACTGGGTACAACCTAAACTTTAATTTGAATAATATGCACTATAAATTTGATACATTCCACTATAAACGCTACGAAATCCTATCATCTGCGCCACTGTTGGCTTAGGGTAGGTTAGGTTTAGGTTGTTTAGTTAAGTTATTATTCAATATAGGCGCTTATCTCATCAGCGCAAATGATAAGTATCGACTGGCGTAAATGATTGACAGCCCCCAAAGTAGAAAGTATCCGTTATTATAGTGAAAAGTATCCGTTTTATAGTGATAATATTATTTTTTTTGTGCATTTAGTTTTTCAACGTTAAAATATTTTTTAAAGTTGAATAAATTTAATTCAGTGGAATTATTTTTTTTTGTACAATTTATTTGTTTATAGTGCAAAATGTTTTTATCAAAGTGAATATGATCTAAATTATAGTGAATATATTCTAAATTATAGTGCAGTTAATTCCAACTTTATGTAATATTTCATAAAAAAAACATGGATTTTGTAGTTGTTACAGATAATATCAATTATTTTTACATGCTACATAGAATTATACATACAATCGTTCTGCAATTTTCCAAGATTGAAATTTGCAATAAATATTGTAACAAAAGTTAATTATAATTTTATGTGATTGTACATAATTATAATTTTATATAATTATATATTTTATTATTGTATAATTGTATTATTTTATTTTCATAGTATTATAACTATCATTTATGTACAATAATACATATTGTTTTATGTAATAATAAATTAAAATAATACATAAAAAGTAAATTAGCTTTACATAATTTTTTGTTAAATATAATATACTATGTAAAATTAAGTTCTATGTAAAATTACAGAATAATTCAGGGTGTAAATAAAAATTTTGTTTCCACTAATTTATAATCTAGTCACTTGTATTTTGTTATCCGGTAACTTATTTCTATGTTCTGTTTATTTATTTATTTATTTGTATCATTTTTCCTGATGATGTTACACGTAGAGCACGTCGAAATGTCGATTTTTAATTAAAATTTATACAGAACTATATCCTAAAGCCTTTTATTTAATATAATGAATTCTAAAAAAATTTTACTGTTAAGATTACTTTTCTCTTTAAAATTTTTAATCATTTATTTAGAGCTTGTAAGATATGAATTTGAAAATAAAACACATAAAACGGGCATTGAGTTTCATCGAAACGTTGATTATAAATAAATTTTAATACAAAACTCGAATCTAAAGCATTTTTATTTTAAAAAACATAAATGTTTAACTGATTAGGTAATATTCTTATTTGATATATGGCGAAAAACAATGAATGTAAGAATAAAAATTTCAAAAAAAAAGAATAATCGTAACAAATCAATCATAATTAATAGTTCCAGTGAAAGTAATTCATTATTATAAATTAAATATATATAAGTCTGTAAATACTATCACTAAAATATAAATAAGTATATTAATAATAATGACTAGTAATTAAAATTATCATAAATGAAAGTAAACGCATTATAAAATATAAATTAAATTAATATTTAAAAAAATATGCTTTAAACATGTGAGAGCTACATATAAGTCTTTATATTATGATAAGAAACTAATAAAAATATTATATAAAATTATAAAAATTTAATATATTTATCCGTACATAAATATATATATATATAATAAAATTTGGTTTTAATACCGGTTAATTATACATATTCTGCATTTCTTTAACGCGTATTTAAATTTTGTAGGCGTAATAGTTCAGAGTGTTAATTCATCGTCCACTATTTGACATATACAAAAAAAATACAAAAATATTGAACAAATTGGACAAACTCGAACATAACAGTTAAGTTATTTTACTTGTCGCTTGTCCTAATATCATGTGAGTACTGAGTACAAGAAAGATAAAAATCAAAAACAAACTAAAATCATTTTTTTTTTTCAATCAAATTTAAATATATTAATGTCGTTTTTTCTTGCTTATTCTACATTAACACTTTTAAATCTATGTCGCTAATGATATGTTACTGCGGATGCATTCAAACACACATCAAATCAAATATTACACATATAAAATTATATACATTCATAATAGATTCATAAAAATAATGAATAAACTCTTATTTTCGAAATTAAAAAACAAAAATCACAAAACAGCAAAGCCCTACGTTACTATATAGAGTTTTGCTAAAGTGCTATTTATTTTTGGTTATAACTTTTAATTTTAAAAATATATTTAATGAAATAATGTATCGAATAAAGAATAAAATTTTGCTACGAGTGTAAATTAAAATGAAATATGTATATATTTTAACAATATTATTTAAACTATTTTGATTATAAACTAACAATAATATTGTGGTTTGATAAAATTTACAAATATTGAATATATAACGAGATATTATGATTGTTATTTAATAATACATATGTAATTTACATATTTTATTCAATTACTGTATTTTCAAAAATAAAATAATTATAACAATATTAATAATTTGGAATATAAACAAAAATATGAATGCACTAAATAAAATATATACTTGTTTCATTTGAATATTATTTATAGTATTTAATCAACTGGAAAATTATACTTATAATATTTAAAAAAATTATTTCAAAAAAATATACAATATAGAATTATTTTACAAACTATATTACCTACTAGAAACGGATTTATCAGTTGTAATATTTTTGTAAAGGTTTAGGGCCGGTAGCATAAAAAGATTGTTAAATCAGGGTGGCTAAAACTTTGTGAAAACCAATTTCCCTGACTTTTCCCGGTTTTCCAGAACTTTTTTTTTTCCCCTGACTTTTATATTTAAACAAATACTGTAAATCACAAAATATTGATTATAATCAGTTTAAAATTAAATAAAGATGAGTTACAACCTCAAACTTAATTAATTATAATGATTTCTAAGTCTATAGGTGTGCAAAAAAATTGAGATAAGATTAATTTGAATATACTAAAAGTGAAATTCATTAATTTTTGCCGATTTTATAATACAATTACAAATTTGCACAACATTTGCTCAAAATTTGTGTTTGTAATTTTGTAACTTCGCCAAACAAATTTTTTCCCTGACTACAAATGAAATTCCCTGACTTTTCCCTGACTTTTCCAGGATCAACAAAATTCCCTGACTTTTCCCGGTTTTCCCGGTTTTCCAGGTTTTGGCCACCCTGTAAATGTATTATACCTACAAGGTTTCCATACAAGAATATTACAATTATGTTAATATTCTGTATTTCTACCTTAAAATTCTGTAATTTTAACATAATTAATAATAATCACATAGAGTAAGTAAAAATGACCTAATAAGTATGTAAAATTGCTTACTTTCTGCACATTGCAACACATACTTATTGTAGAATTTACATATTGTTGACAGAACTTCTTAAATTATGTAAAATTACAACTTGAATATTAATATCTGTAATAATTCATCAAAATAATGAAAATTTTGTGTAATGATACTAATACATTTTTTTAAGTATAATTCATTCATTTTAAAATACATCCTTTATGCAAATTTATAAATGTATGTAATTATACCAACAATAATATTACAGAACTAAACAAACTTTACCTATATATGGAAAATTCCTGACAACAAATTTACTGAAGTAATATTACATACATCTGTACTTTTCCATCCTGTTGATAATATCATATTACATAATGTTTGTAATATTTCTGATTTTATGTATTTTTAAACAATTATGTTAAAATTACAGCAGTTGAGTAATTATACCAAGGAATAATAGTGTCTCATGGTTTGTAAATAAAATTAGGAGTACATAATTTTTTTAGAGAGTAAAGATTATCTATTTAGCGTATAAAAATTATATCTATACCGATAGCGATGTAAAATTATGTCGCCGGACATTGGATTAAACTTGCATTTACATTTGTATAGTTCACAATTCCTAGTATTCAAATAGGCAAACGAACGATATAGTGGTAAAGCAACAGATAGCGGAAACCATCAGGATGCTTCCACGTCTAGACACAATAAATAACCTAGCGTTCGATCATGTGTTGCTTCTACAAGTGGAGTACCAAACACATTCATAGTTCTATCTTCGAAACAAGAGAACCTTATCCAGAATACGAAATAGAACGTAGCAAAAGTTAAAAAAAAAAGCAGAAGGAAAGAAGTTACAATGCCTTGTTCACGTCTTGCAACCTCTAAGTCTATTATTACATTAACAGGCTATTTGCCATGGCCAATTTGATGTGATCTCATTCTGAGGCAGGCAAGAGCACAAGTAGTAGAGCTGAAGTTATACGCGACAATTAACATTTAAGTGGCGTGTGCGCGTTCGCTGAGCTTAAAATATATAATATGTATCGTTGAGAATATACTAACTCTTTTTTGTCTCCGGCTGTTTTATCTTTGCAAGTCTTCGACAATTTAGATAATTACAAGACAATGGAAATTGTTCAAATTTCGCATTTGGTTCGAAATAAAGATAGTATATAAAATTAGTCTGAATCGAAAAAATCTATTTTTTGTTTTTTTGCATAAAAATAATGCTATAAGTATGTAAAATGTGTGGCCGAAATAGTTTTTCCGAATTCGAAAAAATTAGGAACGTAAGCGCGGGCACGGCCGTCAATTAGGAATTGAAAAACTTTAAAACTTTTTTTTTTGAAACGTACTTTTTCGTAATCAACTCAAAAAATTTTCGATCTTTTTCAATAGGCATTTTTATCGATGGAAAATATGACTGCCTATCCGACTCTCAATTCAAATTTTTGATAGATTAATTTAAAAAAAATTTACAACATTTTTATAAGGAAATTTTCGGTAAAAAAAATTCTAAAAAAAACAGTGCTTGCGCACTGTGCAAAATTTTGATATTATAATAAAACTGCTTTAGGTTAAAGTTCTGTATAAATATTTATTTAAAATCGACGTTTCGACGAAACTCAACTCTCGTCTTCATCAGGATAAATGATACAAATGACATTACAGTAAATAACATTACAATAATAAGTTACTAGGTAACAAATAACTAAATAGAGATCATACAACTTACAAATTTTTAATTAATGAAAGCCAAATTTTATTTAAATCAGTTACTAGTCACACTGATTTTTGTTATCTTTTTCTTTATAAATTTCTATTGCTTCTCTTATCAATCTGCTGTTAATATTAATGAGTCTTGCAATTATTACAGTATCTTCAAATTTTACAACATGAAGATATTCTAACGCATGTTCAGCAATAGCAGATTTATCTGGATGATTTAGACGAATTGACCCCTTATGTATTTGTCAAAACGTCGATTTTAAATAAATATTTATACAGAACTTTAACCTAGCGCAATTTTATTTTAATAAAATGAGTTCTGAAAAATGTTAATATTTTGACAATTTAATTTCTAAAGATAAAAATATCACTTCCAACAACATTCATAAATTTCTTACACATTTTAAAGAAAAACTCAAATTTCGACAAACGGCGACACATATAGTTGCCGAAATCAAATTCTACGATATGTATCGCCTCCAATTACAACAGAGGCACAATCGTGCAATGCCGGTAATCGAGAGAGGAAGAGAGAAAAAGGATTAGAACCGCAGGATTCAGCATATATGTGACATGGAAACATAATAACATACGGAGTACATGCTGTGAGACGCTGACAGAAAAGCAATGTTGTGTCATAGGCACACGACACCTTTCACCCACCCACACATATGTAAAATATTGTTGTTACATTTACTTAGTATTGGTGGCGACACACATACATATACGACATAGATAGAATATAGTGTGAGTTATATAAATAGAGATATTTAATGTGGTAGATTCGTAGGTGGTTATATGTGGAGGAGTATGTTATAAGTCTGTATAGAAAATGTAAATACGTTTCGGAAACTGTATGTGCTCGACATGGTAATGGTTACTGACATCTATAGTACGATTATCATAAGTTCCGTTGTACGTCATTATGTTGGTGTATTTATACTTCATATATTTTGTAAATATATTTGCATTTAATTTTACATACACTATAAAAAAATAATAGAGAAATTATAAAAAAATAGTATTAAAATTTTACTATAACAAATCTGTAATTTTATTTTACCATAAATATTCTGTATTTCTACCTCAAAATTCATTCATCACATAAACTAAGTAAAAATGACCTAATAGGTATATAAAATGTAGAATTACATATTGTTGGTATAATTTCTTAAATTATATAAAATTACAGCTTGCATATTAATATCTGTAATAATTCATCAAAATAATGAGACTTAGTATATATTTTGTGTAATAATACTAATAAAATATTTTAAGTGTAATTCATTCATTTCAAAATACATCATTATGTAAATTTAGAAATGTATGTAATTTTACCAACAATAATATTACATAACAAAACAAATTTTACCTAATTATGAAAAATTCCTGACAGCAAATCTACTGAAGTTCTGTAAATTTACTACAAAAAATTTTACTAAAAAAAAAATTATGTAGAATTACATCAGTTAAATAATTATACCTAGAAATATTGGTCATCATAGTAGTTGTCTCATGGTTTGTACTTAAAATTACTTATATTTTTTTTAGAGTGTGAGATAGAATTGAAATAGTTTAAAATTTAAATTGAAAGTAAAAAATCTTTTAGAACTCATTATATAAAATAAACCGCCTTAGATTCAAGTTCTGTATTAAATTTAACAAACAGACCAGCATCATACTAAAAACAATAGACTCATATTACAGAGCGGTATAATTCGTACTTATCAGCAAATTCTCAAAAAGTCAAAATTGGTATGATTACAATATCTCCCTTGATATATGTAACGGTTAGTAAATGTTTTAAAACAACTACTTATAGTTTAAAAGTAATAACCTCACTTACTAAAATAAAAGACAGCTTTAGTAATCTATTAGCATATTCGAAAAATCATAGATTATTTCTAATTTTGAGATAATCTGTGTATAATATAACTAATTAAGCAGTATATATCACAATTAATTATGAACTAAAGTCTGCAATATTTTCGTTCCCAGAATATCATTAATAAACAACGTAATGAACAGTTATATACTCTAATTATAAATATTTATAATTAAAAATAAACTGGGGTGAGATTCTGATTCATTTCTGTTTTTAATTAAACTAAATTAAATTTCAAGTTAAGAGAGTTAAAACAAGAAATGATATAAGAAGTTCAGTTTTCTTTTTATGACACATAAAACTTTGTAATTTTATCTTTTATATTATATTTCTGAAAATGCAAATGAGAGAGAGAGTGTTGTTTCGGTTATAATTTTTCGGTTTATGAATAGAATTTACAACTTGCTGAAATCTGAAACCTGAAAGTTATATTGTTTTCTTCGCTGCCAACCCAAACCACCAAACCATTTGCCCGCCACCGGTTTTATGCATTCAGATCGTAAAGCGGTTTACATAAGGTTTAACGTGACGTGAAAATCAGATTGGTTGCAGAACCGTAATCCACCGCGGTTAATAAAATTTAACCGTTATTATATGTTATATTTCAAATTGTCAGTTAATTTCATTACGACCCAAAATGCTATTGAATTATCATATTTTCATGAAACTATAAATGTTTGGGTTATTTGTAAAATTTGATGAAATCCTATATCAAATCATTTTCAAATATTTGTAAACCTGACTTTACAAGATAAAATAAAAATTTGCCTTAATACGAATTTATCTGTAATTTTTTTTTATATATATTATTACCCGTATTCTGAAACATTTTCGTTAAAAATAACATTTTGAAAGTGTACGTTAAAATTAGATTAGTATTACGCGACAGAGTATTTGGTTTGTTTCTTCAGTTATTAAAAAAGTGAATGAAACTAGGGATCACTTTGAGAAAGATGTATTTTTTTGATAATAACTTTGCTTTTAATAATTTTTAATAGTAATTTAAATAAAAATACATTAAAGAATATTTTAATAATTAGAGGTAATTTTTATTTTTTCTCATTATAAATAAACAAAAATTCTGTATACAAGAATTTGTTAAGTTAACATATGTTGTCTTATTATATAATTAAAACATACATATACAAATTATATAAGTTTCGATTAATAAATTATATTATTATCATATATTTATTTATTATTATTCATATTATATTATTATATCAATTTACGTAGTATGATTATTATAAAAGTAGGAATAAAATATTCTAAATTATGATAGAAAATAAGATTTCAATATAAAAACATTGAAAAATTTTAAAAATTAATCACTCGGAACTGAACCGAAAACTGAAAAAACCGTTATTTTGCCGAAACAAAAACCGAAACCAAAGCGATATATAAATTTTTAATTGAACTGAAACGAAAAATATAACTGTTCGTAAGCCCTGAAAGTTATATTCATGGATAGTAATGTTTGACAGAAATTAATTTTATCTTTGACTAAAAACTGTTTATGGATATATGGCGTGAATGTTTAAAATTACTCAATGTTAATTTTGAGAAATCTCATACGAAAAAAAAACAGCTTTGTTAATTTACCTAATACAACTCATACATATAAAGAACAATAACAAAACAAAAATCATCATAATCCGATAAAATTATTCAAAGAATGTATTTGGAATTTTCGTAGCAAATGAATCAGTGTCTAGACACGTAGCGAAAACTTTAGACGAGGGTCAAATTCTATCACTGTCACTGAACTGATACCATTTCAATTCATTCGGAAGATGGTATTGTATTACAAATTTCTAGAAATCTACACTAACCCTATTATTTAAATTTCGACAAGGAATTTTTTACCTGTTTAGGTGTTCGTTTGCCTTTACACTCTATCTATCTCTCTTTCTATCAACAGGTATTTTTCGCGTGAACGCTCAATGAATTTATAATCGAGAAATTCTGACTTATAATTGGCATGATTTTACTATAGGGAATTTGAAGTTTATGTGCAAATTTCTAAGGCACGTGTAATAATACAAGATTAACTTATTTTTACATAAAGTTGAAGTTTAACAGATCTGATTTACCATGAAGCTTAACAAAATAACAGTTATAAGCCTCTGAATATAAAAGAATTCAAATCATCCTCTAAATCATCCAGATAAATCTGCTATTACTGAACATGCGTTAGAATATCTTCATGATGTAAAATTCGAAGATACTATAAAAATTGCAAAACCTAACAATATTAACTTGATAAGAGAAACAATAGAAATTTATAAAGAAAAAGATAACATCAGTCATTGTGAAAACACTAATTTAAACAAAATTTGGCTTCCATTAATTAAATATTTATATAAAAAAAAAATATGATTTAGTTACTTTTTTTTTCCTAGTAATTTGTTTCTATGTTCTGTTATTTACTGTAAATATCATTCATATCAGTTTTTCTGATCAAGACGGACGTTGAGTTCGTCGAAACATCGATTATTAATAAATATTAATGCAGAACTTTAACCTAAAGCCGTTTTATTTTAATATAATGAGTTCTAAAAGATTTTTTTGCTATCTTAAATAAATAGATGGCAAATATAAATAAGTAAGTTAAATATAGCAAATACATGCGATATTTCAATTCAGTTATCAATAGACATTGATAGAAAATATGAAAATAGTAATGGGAACGAATATATATACTTAGATAAATATCTGATGCGCTTGGAAAAGTATGTTTAGTGTCATCCAACCAGATGGTACGTACCGTTCATGAAATAATGTTAGTTATTTTCAAACATTAGTTTCTTCTCTCTTCAAATTTTATTATTATTTTGTTTTTCTATGATTGACAGGTATGACAGGGTTACCAACCATATTTACTCTGATAATATTTTCGTTTGTTATATAATTGAATCGAAAATGTTTACAGCTTTTGTTACAAAAGATTCTAACCTTTAATGTAATAATAAATGTGAGTATGTTAAAAATAGTCTGTTTTCAGTTTATATTTATCATGAATTATTAAATAACAAAACTATGGGATTCTGTACAAATATTTTCTATGTTTAACAAAGTTGTAACATAGCTACCATTTTACAAAATCTTATATTTATTTTAACCAGGGATGAAATAACGTTTCAATTCGTTACGTTATTGTATAACGTTATTTATTATTAGTTTTCGTTACATAACGTTATAAATGACAATATAAAAAATGAATTTTTATGTTCTATAATAAATTAAGTAAATACCGTTATTTTATTTTATCTATTTATTTGTTTATTCATTCAATTTATTATATTCAAACTGAAGTTAAATAAATACAATATTATTATAATATTAATTCGATAATATATGCATATTATGCATTCGACACTCATTGCTTATATATATATATATATATATATATATATATATATATATATATATATATATATATATATATATATATATATATATACAGTGTGGAAATTAAGTAAGAAATAAATTCAGTAATTCCGTTGATATTAATTTTTTGGAAAAAATCCCGAAGGGGGTATAGCGATATTGATTACAGCGAATATTTTCAGCCTATTTTCAGTTTCTTATGTCATTTGTTTTTCATGTTATGACGTCATAGACTTTTTTTTAAATGACGACCTATATTAATCTGCCTAATTGTCAAATGTTTGTATGTATGTATACGTATATGTTTCTCCAGCATTTCCTCCTAAACCCCTGATTTTGATTGGTCATTTTAATTGGTTCATTCCCTATTTGAGAATAGGCAAGTTTCATCTTTCTACGATTTCATCTTGGTTCTAAAAAATTTGAAAAATTATGTTTATAATGCAAATGTCAAATGACAGCTGTGTGAAGTTACATATGTAAACTACTGATGATAGACGTGTTGCTTTTGAGTAGAGTAATATATAATAGTACAATTGATATTTTATTATTATTATTATTTTTATTATGTTTATATGTTTAATTACTATTTTCAACTTCAAACGTGACCCTTTAAGGGTCACGGGTTTCCTAGTTTTTTATTATTGATTTTGAAATTAATATTAACAGAAAAAAAAATGGATAATGTTTTTTACAAAGATGTTGGATTTCATCGTCCTAAAAATGTCGAAATATAAAAATGTTGAAAATATCTCTCATTTATTTAAATATGAAAAACGAAAAGAGATGAAAACCATATTATAAAATAAATGAAGCTTTTCCTAGCGCACTTGAAACTTCAAATATGTTAGTAATTTAAAGACATACATATTTATGCATATGTTTCATTCATATGTAAAATTTAAACGTTAAATTTTACTGAGCAAATAAAAATATGAAATATTATATTTCATGTTCCTATTAATTTATAATATTTATTTAACTTTTTTAACTCATTAATATAAAAATTATTTGCAAATATGTTTCACGAAATTTAGTTTAATTACAAAACAACTAATATTTTCATATTACTCATTCGTATTATACTAATTATTATAGTATCTTCGAATTTTACATCATGAAGATTTTCTAACGCATGTTATGCAACAGCAGATTTATCTGTCGATTTAGTGCCTGTCTGTCCATAAACCATACCGCATTTGCATGAGGTTCTTTATATGCACGAAAATTCAAGAGGAATAATATCTTTTACACTTTTCAACATACGTTGCAATTTCATATATTGCAAAATTAATGTTTTTCATCAAATTGAAAACGTATATACGCCCTTAATAATCCAATTTTACTTTTAATTTGAAAATATATTTTTTTTAAATTAATTTCATATATTATTAACTTGAATAGAAAACATTGTTTTGAAATATTTATTTAAGAAGTTTATTTAACCGAAATATTTTAATTTTAAAATTGAAAATAATTGCTTTCATAGCAATTAATTTTTCACGTATTTTAGAATTGAAAGACTTTCTTTCAATATGGAAGTACCTTATTTTTGAATGTAGGTATCAAATTAACTTCTGGAATATGAAAAAATTATTTTATTATCAATTATATAAAAAAAATAAATGATAAGTTTAAAATTAGAAATTTAGTTAGGTGGGGAAAATCAGATATATAACAAAAAAAATTAAATTTTTATTAATTCGAATTGTGTTGTTAAACATGGACCTTATTAAATACGTAAGTAATACTTTTATTTAAAATTTGAATTAATAAAATAGATTGATATATCTGAAATGTCTTTAATAAAAAAGAATTACAATTACACCGTACAAGCACTAATGTAAATTTACATATTCTATGAATAATATTTTTTCATAAAAATGCAATATTATGTCTGATGAGTAGATATAATTGAGAATGTTTTACGTGAATGAATGTTTCCAAGTGGTAGGAAATGTTTGCTTGAATGGAAAGAGTTTGTACCACACCCTTACGGGTACATAACATTACTGTGTATAGTCTAAAAAAATTATGTGATTTTATCTACAAACCATGATTTCTAAGTATAATTACTATAACTGCTGTAATTTTAAATAATTGTTTAAAAATAAATAATATCAGAACTATCACAAACATTATGTAATATGATAATATTACCGGTGGGATGGAAAAGTACATATGTATGTAACATTATAGTTCTTTTAGTTAGGTCTTTTTTAGTAAATTTACAGGAATTTATTGTCAAAAATTTTAAAATATTATTGTTGGTATAATTATATACATTTGGAAATTTATATAAAAGATGTATTTTACAATTATTTAAGAAGTTATGCCCAAAAACATATAATTCTACAGCAATTTTACATACTTATTTGGTCATTTTTACTTAATTTATGTGATTATTATGAATTAAGTAAGAATTACAGAATTTTGAGGTAGAAATACAGAATAGTTATGGTAAAATGAAATTACAGATTTTTATAGTAAATAGCAAAATTATAGAAAAATAGTGATAAAATTTTACTAGAAATATTCTGTATTTTTATCAAAAAATTCTATAGTTTTTACATAATACATAATAATCAGATAAAATAAGTAAAATCATATTACATAATGTTTGTAATTGTTCTTATATGTATTAGGTAAAATGTGTGGTTATAGGTAAAATTACATAATTTTTTTAGAGTGTACCTTTATTCTAAGAAATATTTGTTATTAAATTTTTTTTATTAATATCAAAAAAAAAAAAAAGAAAAAACGTTTTTCGTTGTATAATTAAATTTATAATATTACAGTTTATTTTGCTGATTTTTCCTCTGACAATAAAATCTGATCTACATTTCGAAAATGATTATTCGGAAGAATCGGCTTTATCAGACAATATACAACCATTTTCATTAGCTGATAAATCAGATTTACAACAGAATCCGTTAACAGACAATATACAACCGTATGATGGTAGAAAATATTCGGAATATGATGAAAAAGAACCAACCAGTTCAGAAGAACAACCACCATTTACATATAATGGTAGAAGAAATAAGGAAAACAATCAGCCAGAAAAAGAACCAACCTGTCCATACCCACCACCATTTACGTCGTCTGTCGATTTTACTGATGTAAATAATCCAAGAGCACGACCATCATGTCAATCAGGTGGTTATTCTAGTTTAAAACATATTCCACCAAGACGACTAATAAAATTACCAAATACGAAATTTGGTATACCAACCAGACGACCAAAAGAACGACCAAGTTTAACACATATTCCACCAAGACGACCACTAGTATTACCAGATACGAAATTTGGTATACCAACCAGACGACCAAAACAACGACGACCACCATCTCGATCAAGTGGTTATTTCAGTTTAAAACATATTCCACCAAGACGACCAATATTATTTACACGTTACGGTATAACCGAAGGACCGAAATTGATAAATTACGGTAGAATCGGAAGATCAAAATCTATACATTATGGTACAACCAGAGGACCAAAATATATACATTACGGTACAACCGAAGGACCGAAATTGATACATTACGGTAGAATCGGAATATATACATTAGACGACCAATATTATTAAGACGCATGATGTGAGTATATAAAAGCCAAAAAATGCACACTAATAACTTTAATACAAAATTACATTTTAATCGAATTTAAACTAATTCTAAACTTTTGTCAAACTTTGTATCTGTTCGATAAATAAATAAAAATAAAACTTATACAATACAAATTAGTCTGTTTCTTGAGTTTATTTTTAAAGTAAGTAAGTGAAAAATGACCTAATAAGTATGTAAAATTGCTTACTTTCTGTAAATTACATCACACACTCAATGTAGAATTACATATTGTTGATATAAATTCTTAAATTATGTAAAATTGTAGCTTGCATATTAATACCTTTAATAATTCAACAAAATAATGAAAACTTAGTACATATTTTGTGTAATAATACTAATAAAATATTTTAAGTGCAATTCACTCAGTTCAAAATACATCCTTTATATAAATTTAAAAATGTGTGTAATTATACCAACAATAATGTTACAGAACTAAACAAATTTTACCTGTTTATGGAAAATTCCTTACTGAGGTTCTGTAAATTTACTAAAAGAAACTTTACTAAAAAAAAAATGTAATATTACATACATATGTACTTTTCTATCCCGCTGGTAATATCATATTACATAATTTTTATAATAGTTCTGATATTATGTATTTTTAAACAATTATGTTACAATTAGAGCAGTTGAGTAATTACACTTAGAAATACTACAACAAAGCATCATAGTGTCTCATGGTTAAAATTATATATTTTTTTTAGAGTGTAGGCTTCAAAATATTTGTTATCCTACACTATAAAAATGATACCTTAGAAAGTATGAAGTTATAGTTTTACTATCACTCAGCAAAAAAAAACATCATCTTGCTTACATAGATGATTTTATGATTATATAATTCCCATTTTCTATTTTACTGAAATAAGTAAACTATGATAATTACTATAAGTTATCCTTCTTACAATAAAAATAATATTATAAAAAATCCCAAAACCACACTTAAATTAAAATCTTTGACAAGTGCTTAAGTGTTTATGTACTTCGGATCACAGGTAAGATTTTTGTAAATTTATTTAGCTACTGAAGATGGAAGCTTAGCTTCCGAAATACGTATTTAGCTTTATTTTAATTTAAGTGTGGTTTTGGGATTTTTTATAATATTATTTTTATTTAAATTTCGCCACAATATATCATAATAATATAAAACGTTACAATAATATAAAACGTTTTTAAAAAAATAAACTTCGTAAAAGTATTTTTAATTAAATAATTTCTCGTTCTTTTCATACAAATTATCAAACACCTATATATTTTTTTTGTTTCTATAAAGTTGAAAATAGAAAAAAAAATCAAGTGATAAAGTTAAATTACTTTAATTCTATAAAGTCATTAAATTAAAATTTCAAAGTTGATTATCAAAAAGAATTTTTTCTAGTTTCATTATCGTACGTTTTAATTGCTTCAATTTGTTCAAACAAAATGAAGTTTAAAATTAATTTTCTTTTATGTATGTCACTTTCATGTTGCAATTAAATTTTTATACATATTGGTAACCATTAAAAAATTATAATAACCTAATTAAAACATTTGACAATTTTTAAAAATAATTTAAATCACGATTGATTTCAGTAAACAAATATAATACAATATTATTTAAATAGCGTATAAATTACAAATTTAAATGCATATTACAAAAGTATTATAATACACATTATTACAAACAATAAATTTATTTTGTTGATTTTTGTTTATATTTCTGTAAAGTTAGTTCCTGATTGGAAAATGTTAAAACGAAAACTCCATTATCGAAAATGCAATACAGAAAAGAAATGTAATTTAATATAGAGCATTTTTAAAGTATTCTAAAATAATTGAACGCAATTTAAAAAAAAATATAAAATAAAAAACATCATAAATTTCCAAAAAATAAAAAATAAACATTACAATTTCTTTTATCGTTTATCAATATTAAACTTACCAAGTTAATTTTTAATAATTGGCATGAAGTCTTACCTGAAACAAAAAACAAAAACAAATTATTAATTTATTAAAAATATTATTATATAGTAGGAAAAACTCAAACTTTGTTATTTTTGATAGAAAAAGATATTTATTTTGTAAATTTCATTAAAAAAGCTACAGAAATCTGTAGCATTACTATATGTTTTGTCTACACTGTAAAAAAATTCGGTAATTTTAAATAAAAACCCAAGGCAACTGATTTACACCTGTTTAATCATAGATCATATAATATTAATATCTAATATTTCATCAAAATAATTAAAATTGCTTATTCAGTAATTTTAAGTAAACGTCAAAATTACTTTTGACAAAAATCACTATTAATAGAGAGGTGATTATACGGGCCATTATCTTTCGATTGCATAGTATTTCACAATCAAAAATTTCTCATTTCCAAAAATTTCGTCTTACAGAACGCAAACCGTTTTTCCGCGAAATTCGTTCCGAATATTTTACAAGATCATTTCGAACTAAGCGTATCTTTTTTATCTGAGTTAGTATTTCCCGAAATTCGAAGCCAACTTCCGAAAAAAAAAACAGCCACTTCTTGGGTCAACGTAATCTGACCATCATCACACATACACACACACAACACACTCCCATACATGTTAAAGGCTCCACAAACGCAATGCTAACGCCCCTCATTCGCATACCTATCTTTTGATCTTCGTCTTGTTACGGGGCTTGTTAGTTTATCCCTAGTATAACACATGCAGGTTATTTGGCTTGTCTTTCGGTTTAAAACCGGCACTGTTTGAACATGTACATATTTAAAGACATGTTGTTTGTCTATTAAGGATGAAATTAGCAGCGCTTCGAACCGAAACTAAACCGAAAACCGAAAAAAAAAACCTTATTTTTGCTGGAACAAAAACCGGAACTGAACCGGAAACAAAATTGGTTTATTTCGGTTCGATACATTTTGAAACACGCGCGTTAACATAATTTTACTTTCCACGTCAGGTTTCTTTTTTTTATTATTATATATTATATTCCTCTAATTATTATACTTTTAATTAATTAATAATTATTATTATTCATATTATATTATTGTAACAATTTATGTAGTATACTTATTATAGAAGTAGGAATAAAAAATGTTCTAAATTATGGTTCAAATACAAATAAAAACATTGAAAAAATTTCAAAATTAATCACTCGAAACTGAACCAAAAACGGAAAAATTGATCTTGCAATTACTAAATTAATATAAATAAAATTTTAAACAGACAATATTTTTAAATAGATAGGTAATTTGCTATACGTACATCATAATAAATGTAGAATAACTATATATGTGATTTATAACGAAATAAAATAAAATTATTCGTTTAATTAGTTTAAATATAGTCTAATTTATTGAGCTTATCAGAATATCATTAACTAGTCCAATTGTATCATAAATTATACCCTTGCTCATAAATACTAGTTTTAAAGTGTCGTTTAAACGTCACGTTAAAATACGTTAAAAATTACGCGATCACATTTTAAAGGCTTATGTGAATAATTTAACCAATTAGTAATTGCTGATTTGGAAAAAAAAAGTAGGGTGTCATGTCATCTGGAAAATTTCACATATTTTTCAATTTACACATTTTTGACTTTCAAATATGATATTATATGTTTTTAACAGATTTTTTTTTTTTTCAGGCGTATAAAAAAATCAAAATCATTAGGCTTTTTCGACAAAAATATTCAAATTTTTATATAAAATTTATTATGAATATTATAAAACTGGTATACATAAAATATAAAAAAAAATTAATTTACAACATATGTATAAAGAGCTTAAAGTTCTCTTAAAAAATATTTTAAAAAAGTGTATACTACTTGAAAAGTATTTAAATACTTTTTTATAAAAACTAAATACAAATACTTTTATTAAAACATATCTATATCATGTAAAATTAATTCTTTTAATTATGAAAATAATAAGTAAGTAAATATAAATAAATAATTAAGTCTTACCTGTTAAATTACAATTAATAATAATTCAATATCAAAATTTTCGTTAAATATAACAAATCATTAAAACAATTGTTACATGTAACATTGCATACAATCTCAAAATTTATTATTTAATAAAAAGTTTTATAAATAATAAGGTTAGTATTGTAATTATTTACAAAGTTAAATAAATCGTGTGAAAAAAAATCATGTCTTTTGAATAATTTTTTGATCAAACCGTTCTACTTCAATCATAAATGAAGAAAATAATTTCTACATAATCAGATAATCTATAATTAACGTAATCTACTTACTTATTTTGTTAACTAGTAACTTGTTTCTACGTTCTGTTTATTTTACTGTAATGTCATTTGTGTAATTTTTCCTAATGATGATATATATGTAGAGTATATCGAAACGTCGATTATTGAACATAGAATTAAATCCTAAAGCCGTTTTATTTAAACATATTCACGTTAACGCCATAATCAGGTAAATCAAATATAATTTTCTCCGGGTATTTTCCGTATATGTACGTATATAACAATAAATAATTTATAATCGAATGTACATGTGTGTAATGTGAGATAGTATATATATATATATATATATGTAATTTAATGCTACCCCAGGGGCTAAAGGGGTGTCAAGTCACAAGCTGTTTCCTCCCTATCGAGGGACATAGGGACGTAAAAGCATTATAATTAACGCATGCTGCCATCTTGGAAATTATGACAAAAGCCCTGACTGTTGCATGAAAATCTACTACAACTATAACACTGCACAGGTAATTTAAAAATATCATGTGTGGTGTAACTAAGAGGAATCGCATACGAAATAGATTAGTTAGTTAAATAAAATTTGACTTCCATTAATTAAAAATCTATAATTCTCCTGATCTAGTTACTTATATGTTATCTAGTAACTTGTTGCTACGTACTGTTATTTACTTTAATATCATTAATAAATTTTGACCTGATAAAGATGAGCGTTCAGTTTCGTCGAAACGTTGTTTTTTTATAAATAAATAAACAGAATCTAATCCTAAAACAATTTTTTATTTTAATACAATGAGTTCTGTACTATTTTCCCTAAATAAACTATTATTGCATCCTTAATTTCCTAAAATAAATTCTTACATATTAGTTTGATTTACAAGTCTAGTGTTCAACTACCATTTTGCCAAATATCTCGAAATTTGTTCGGAAAAATAACAAAAATAAAAACATTTACAGTATACGGTGTCATGAAGACAACGGTACCAATATGGTGAACATAAATTGCACTAGAGGGAGCAGCCTGACACAATCAATAACCCTAGATATCTTTATGTTTGTCTCTATCAAAACTATTGATTTTTTTGAAACAAAAAACAAAAAAAAACAGAAAGAAAGTACGAATCTTCCGAATGGTTGAGCAGTGCTTACGAAAAAAAAAAACCTTTGGAAGAAAAGTTGAACATTTGATAAAAGTTCGGCAACGTTTAGTTGTAAATTTTTATTGCGAAATTGGTCAACAGTTTTACCGCGATAAATTGACTGCACTAATGGAACGAAAAATAGAAAAAAGAAGAATTTAAAAAAAGATAATGGAATTTTTTTTTTACTCGTTATAAAGTTTTATACAGTTATTACTTTCAAAGCATTGAAGTTCATTCTCAACTTTGCTAAACTATTTTTTAATAAAAATTATTTTCATCTGGATCATATCTATAAAAAAAAATCTGCTGTGGCCACCACAGAACACCGTCATCGCATTAAATAAATTTATGGAATATGGAAAAATAAAAATAAAAAAATTTATATGAAGATTTTGAGGGTATAGGTGGACGTCCGATGAGTAGTTGGAGTGATATGATTGAGAGTGTTTTGCGTGAGCGACATTTTCCAAGTAGTAGAAACAGAAGAGCATGTATGAGAGGAATTATGAATATGGATGAAGTTAAAGCAGCATGTCTGGATAGGGATGTTTGGAGGAGGTTGATTTCGGGATAGTGGAAAGAGTTTGTGCCACACGCTTTTAGGTACATGGCGTGATTGTGAATGTATGAAATAGAAAAATTTGTATAACAACAACTACATTGTAAAAAAAAGTTGCCATTTTACATAAAAATCATAGTAAAAATCTTACATATTATTTCGGTAAAATAACGTTTTATATAAATTTTCTGTACAAATTATATAAATAAACTAAAAACAAAACTGTCTTGACATAAATATGCCATGTATTTACAGAATTATATATGTATTACAAAAATATAAAAAAGTTATTTAGCCGTATTAAAAAATATTCCAAATAAGAGTTGTTAGTTATAACTTGTTTAGTAACTTTTGTTAATTAATTTTTTTCAAAATATATTTCTATTGCGAAATATTTGTAAAAAGTAACTGTAAACTATCACTTCTGGTTGGCAGATCTTTACCAAAAATTGATCAAATTGTGATTTTCACCTTCGCTTCTTAAATATAAAATTTTATAATAATTCGTTCAGCCGAATTTGCTTTACACGTGTCCACAGACCGACAGACGAACATTATGCTAAAAACAATTGATTTGTGTTACTATAAGCCTGATTCGTGTTTATCTATAAAAATCTCGATATGTTAAATTTAGTATAACCTACAATACCTTCCGTATCATATGTGATATTTAAAGTTAAATCTGTACTAATATATTATTCTATAACACGCATCCTGTCAACCAATACAATTTACCAGTAAAACAATCGAAAATCTACACATACACCACTACAAAACTTGTTGCTTATTACGTACTCATTAATCAAGAAGAACAATATTATCTATCTTTGTCTTTCTCATTACAACGAATAATATGTCTGTACATGTTAGTATAATAAACCTACACGAGAGCCATCTATAGCACCCATGCACCCCCGCCCCCCTCCAAATGGAAAGGGTTAATAAACCCGCATTAATTTTAATTCTGTAATACTGTTAACGACATTCATCACTAACCCTGTCTTGCCGATGGTTCAAGTTTAAAGGTAGTTTGGTCCTTTATAAGCAAATATCTACTAGGATATAAAAGTCGCATTCCATTCGTTGGCATAGAACACGCTTACTCGGCAAACTTTGCACGACGACCTTTACGCCAAATGTCAAATATTCATTGGGAAAAAAGTATATGTGTCATAACTATAACAGAATCGTACTGATAGTATAACTGCTCCGACTATGTTTATCTCTACATTTGAAGCAACTAAAATTAGTAAATTCTGATAAACATGCTTTTTTAGAATAATATCTTCATGTAAAATTTGAAGGTACAGTAATAATTACTAGACCAATCAATATTAGCAGCAAATTAATTAGAGAAGCAATATTGGCTTCCATTAATTAAAAATCTATAATTCTCATGATCTAGTTACTTATATGTTACCTAGAAACTAGTTGTTGCGTACTTTTATTTACTTTAATATAATTTATTAAAAAGTTTGACCTGATAAAGACGAGCGATCAGCTTCGTCGAAACGTCGTTTTTATAAAATAATTAAACAGAATCTAATCACAAAACAGTTTTTATTTTAATACAATGAGTTCTAAAATATATTTACTATGTTAGTAAATCCTGTTTCAATCTTCGAAATTACCAATTTTCAAGCGGCTTTAAACGTTCAAATCAATTCTATAAAAAGCAGAATTAACATATAAAGCCGATAAAATTCATTCGAAATAAACACGTATTTCAATTTCAAACGAGATAAACGTAACCTATAATAAAATAAAAAGCTTTAGAATTTAGTTCTGTATTAATTTTAACTAAAAATCGACCTTTCGACGTACTCCACGTACGTCATCATCAGGAAAAATAATATAAATGATAAATTCAATAAATAAACGAAATATGGAAACAAGTTACCAAGTAACAAAATAAGTAACTAGATTATAAAATTTATAAATTATTAATTATCTAACATCATAAATTTATAAAGAAAAAGATAACATAACTTTCCTTAAAAACCGCCTCAACTATTAATAAAACTCCCATCAAAATTTATTCAGTGGATGTCAAATTATAAGCGAATATTTTTTTTCCGTTTAAGGCATTGGCCTGCGGCGAACGCACTTAACCTTCAATTTTGGATATTTTCCATCATTACGATAGTGTTACACAGATCTGTGTTAAATTTCAACTTTATAACTTCTCTTCCAAGTTAAATTCCAAAACCAGACAAATGTACATACACGCACATTTATATTGTGCTTAAAGTATTGAATCGCTTGAATAACCCTCAATTGGTAAGTTGTATGCGAATTATAGTGTGATGGCTTGTCGTGCCAAGTTTATCGTGTAGCGTGCGCCCGTGTCATCCAATAGAATTAGACCAAAATAGGTGACAGTAGTTGCAGAGAAACGTATACGATAATTTATATATGTATAAACTATTATTAGATAATAGAGTACTAAGTATATGTAGTAGTGTATGTTGGCAAAGTACATAATAATTTCATTAGTTAATTATACAAACTCCTATAATAGATCTGTTTCAATATGGCTGATGAAATTAAATCTATACGAGAGAGTGATCATAGCAAAACAATTTAAATTGTGTTAAAAATTAGATTAAAAATTTTCTAGTATTTTCAATATTATATTTCGTCTGACTGATTCGAAACTCAATTATAAGCTATAAGTTCTGTGCTTGATCAATTATTAACAAGCAAACAAAAAAATATTCAAAATTATACAAATACAAAATCTAATTACTAAAGTACAAATAATTATATACTTTGCCATTTTTCTCTTATTATTTTTGTAATGCATCATTATATATTAAAAATTTTGAAATAGAAAAATTTGTAAGTATAACAAAAACTATTGTAGTCATGGTAACTAAAAATAAAGCTGTCTCGACATAAATATGACACCTATTTACATAGGTATATCATAAAAATATAAAAAATTATTAAAAAAATAATTTAGCCGTATCGAAATAAAATTTATTTGATATAACTTGTTTAGCAACTTTTGTTAAATAATTTTTTTTGAAATAAATCTCTGTTGTGAAATATTCGTAAAACATATTATGTATTTTTAAACAATTATGTTAAAATTACAGCAGTTGAGTAATTATACCTAAAAATACTGGACATCATAGTGTCTCATTGTTTGTAGATAAAGTTACATAATTTTCTTTTAGAGTGTATCAATACTAAATTACTTCAACTTATCACACACTATTACGATTTTAAATTTGCAAAACATTTACGTTAAATTATTATTTTTAATAAACTACTTAACAGAAAACAATCCCTAGCATTATAAAAACTATTAAAATAAACACAAAAAAATTTAAAAAAATAATAATATACAAACGATATATAGAAACAAATATACAGTAAAATGACTAGTTTTGTAAATGCAGCAATTTAACCGTGTAAGTATTTCCATTAGACAAAATTAAACTTTGCTGTCGAGAAGGACTAAGAATGTTTATAGAACGAGTAATAAAAGTAAACATGCAAAAATAAACAAACGACAACACACACACAAGATTTTGCATCTCTTTTCACCGAGATGAAACAGAAAAACTGAACGAGAAACGAAATAAGTATATTGTAGTTTGGAGTATTGCGCGTTCAAGAAATAAGAATAATATAACGGAAAAACCTTTTACCCGACGCACTATAGCATTGAATAGGGGATCTGAAAAAGTCGAGCCATTTATAAAAAGATATAAGGTTATAAGTTTTTCGCGTATATATATGCTCGTATTTTTATATTTTATCTGTTTCTTTTCAAGTACCATATAAGTGGATGAAAAATACGAAAGGCTATAACTTTAAATTTCTATAGCAATACATTCATATTAGTAAGCATATTTTTAAATAAAGATTTAAAATTATTAAAAACTATTTTTCTTATGACATGACATAGAATTTGTATTGTCTTATGAAGCAAATAATATATTGCTATTAAAAATTCTAAAATCAATTAAATCTGTATTACATTGTCTTAAATAAATATACTGTAGTCACCACAGAATCATTACAAATTACATAAATAAAGTACAGTTTCTAACAGAAAAAATATGATTAAAATAGATAATAAATCACAACAACAGCTACTCCCTACACTCCTTACTATTACAAGTATTCATCATAGCTATTAAAAATTCACAATCACAAATTTTCAGGACAATCCGTATGGGGTCGGGAATCTGTATGGGGTTATAAATCTGTATAGGACTAGAAGAATTCATTTTACACTTTTTAGTCCGTTTTAAAAACGTAATATATTAATTTTTTATTATTTAAATAATTAATTATAATGTTATTAAATTCCCTATCAAGTTCGTGGCTCGAGCCACAACACCGACCAAATTCAGAAAATCTGAAGATGACTGAAAAGTCGAAACACGTCATTATTAAAAACAATAACAAACCTGATAGGGAATTTAATAACATTATAATTAATCATAACGCAGGTTCAAGACCCAAGAACAAAAATTTATCTTCTGACATTAATATTTAAATAATTATTTTATCATACAGACTATAAAAATTTCAAAAAATATTAATTAAATTAAATAAAAATTGGTAATCCAATAGCAATCAAAATTATTTGTTAATATTGTTTTAAAACACGAACAATTTAATATATAAACATTAATAAACAAAATTTCTGCATGAGACTTCAGTACTCAGTTTGACAATAAAGAAAATACGCATGTATTTCGTTCAAATATCAAAAAAATCATGAGTCAGGCTGACCTTAATGTAAGTCGCTAATATCCACTGAATTTTCGAGTACCTGGTTATTTTCAATTATTCTGGATAATAATTCTTATAGCAATATTTCACAAAATACAAAGTATAAATTTTGACACATGATAAATATATAAGAAAAAATGTCTAACTAAACTCAAATTGCTTTCTAAATTAAAATGTTTGCGTAGATAATGAAGTCAGAATGAATGAAAGCACTAAGTAAGAAATATATATGTAATTTTCGTCACAGTTTCTGCATATTATATTTATTAATGATGACAAGTTTACAAGACGAAATAATCAGTTTACTTATTTTCATCTGACTCACTCACTTGCTAATTTAATTATTAAACATGTGGTTTACGGTTACGAGCGGTTACCTTAACCTGGTTTTGACTTTAATTTTTTTTTCTCTTCACAATTTATTTGTAAAAATGTTTTATTTATATGAATAGCTCGATGAATACAGGTCATAAACTAGTTCGTATCAATTGCAATTTCTGTTTTTAATTTTACATTCTCTTTTAATTTAATTACAAACAGAAGAAAGATAAAACAATGATTTCATTTAATTTCAATTCTATAACAAAATTTTAGTTAATTTATCTATTTTACTAAATAATATTTTCTATAATCTATAACATCAGCAGATTTGATATAAATATGACAAAATATTCTATAATTATTTTTTTTAATTTAGGTTAAGATAAAAGATGGCAAATTAAAAATTTATCTAGATAACACCTACAGATATTAGTCAGAAAAAACAATATTTTATATATTTATAAAAATTATCTGAATAAAATAAACGATAACACTTTCTGATATAGATGAATTATTTAGATCTAAATATTAGTTTCTTTTTAAATAAAATTTAATTAATCGAAAACCGCAGATAAATCAACAGACAAAAATTTGAACAACAAACTAGAAAAAATATTTAATTAGATTAGATCAATTGAGGAGCAGACTTTCAAAATGCGTTTTGTCCAAATTCCATAATTTTCAGAAAGAGGCAAAACGTTTTTGACTAAATCTGAAAGTACATTACGTGCCCATTGGACAAAACGCGTTTTGAATGTCCAAGTTACTTTCAATATTTATTTCAGACGGGACAATATGCGTTTTAAATGTCGCATTTGTCTTAAAAGATGCGTGTTTGCGCATAGAACGTAATACCATCACTAACTAAAAAATTTACATTTTGGACAAAATGCATTTTGAAAGTCTGCTCCTCAATTGTAAAAATTACAAAATGTTGCTATTTTACTGTTAATAATTAAATAAAATTACATTAATATATATATTAAGTACATTTTTTACAGTGTACTCTTGCATTAAATATCTTTATCTAATTTGATTAGAAAATAATAGAAAAATCATCTAAGATTTTTCTCTGCGCAGGTAAATTTTCTTTTATCGACAGCAGCAACGTTTGTTTAGCTAGCAATTGAATTATCAAACGAAATTTTCCATAAATCATGACTATAATTTAATTATATTTTCATAACGGACATGTTTATTAAATTATTTGATTAATTTTCCAATGTGTTTCGTAAACATAATAAATGAACAATAAAAAAAGAAACATATTTGAAAAACAAAACTTTGTTGCTTTTTGAAAACAGACAAGGTTGTAAATTTGCTAAAAACAATTGAATTGATTCGGTTCGCGGTTTTTATCGATTCAATTTCTCGTTTTAATATAACACAAAATTGAAACAATGCGTAAATATATATATACAATATTCGTTCCGTACAGTTTTAAGCAAAAACACTTAACAACAACCCCCCTCACCCCCTCTTTTTTCAATAACAAAAACGATAATAAAAAAAAATTAAAAAAATTACTTTTGACTTACCACAAAAATGATGTAATAAATGAATAGAAAAGTCTTACCTGTAACAAAAATAAAAAAAGTATTAAATATATGTATAATTTATCAAAAATATATAAAAGTAATTACCGACGTGAAAACAGCAATATTTTCTTATAAAAGCTAATACTGTTAAAACAGTAAAATTGCAATAATTTCTATAAATTTATTTGTCGGTATCCAATTTTATGTATACTCATACAGAAATATATTATAAACAATTTGTGAGGGCGGCATAAGCCATAAACTTATAAATACTTGTAAAATTTGCTGATTGATTTACTGAAATATGTTTAAACAATAGTAAATCAATCAACAAAATTTACAAGTATGTATATGTAAATTTTTGACGTATTGCCTTCCCCCCACGAAGTTCATAACCATTTTTTAGTTATTGAAATTTCTTCATAATATATTTATTTGTACCAAAATTCAGAAACCGACAAGTTAGTTTACTATTGTTTAAACATATTTTAGTAAATCAATCAAGTTTATGGCTTATTACCGCATTCACAAAGTCTGTTACTTTTTTTTTAATTATTGCAAATTATTTATAATATATTTATTTATGTGTATGCAGAAAAAAAAAAAAATTGGGAACCGACAAGTCAATATGTAGGAGTTATTTGCAATTTTGCTGTTATAACATTATAAGGAAGTGTTGCTGTTTTCACAGCGGTAAAGTAATTTATTTATTAATTATAAATAACCATTAACTCGTTATTGATAAACTAAATACAGTAATAGTTAATGTATAAAACTAAAATAGTTTCAAATAACATTTTTGAGAAATACAAATATTTATAAAGTTACCAAGTTAATTAAGAAAACTATGACAAGAATGTTGAAATTGTTTACAAAATACGAAAACAGCATTTTTTCTGAAAGTAAATAGTAAATAAAAGAATTTCTTTGATATACATATTGCAAGAAAAAAAACGATATTAAAAGTAATTATAGGTATATTTGTAAACATTTTTTTAATTTCATTTGTGTTTAAATCGACAAATATTTGAAACATTATAATTTTAAAATATAGATAACAGTACTTAGCAACAAGTTACTAAATAACATATAAGTAACTAGATCATAAGAATTATAATTTCTTAATTACTGGAAGCTTTATTTAAGTCTGTGCCTTCACAGTGATTCATGTTATTCTTTTCTTTATAAATCTCAATTGTTTCTCTTATTAATCTGCTGCTAATATTGATTGGTCTAGCAATAAAAATTTGAAGATACAGTAATAAAATCAAATTTGGCTTCCACTAATTAAAAATCTATAATTCTTACGATTTAGTTACTTTTATGTTACCTAGTAACTTGTTGCTATATACTGTTATTTACTTTAATGTCATTAATAAATTTTAATCTGATAAAGACGAGCGTTCAGTTTCGTCGAAACGTTGTTTTTATAAACTAATTAAACAGAATTTTATCCTAAAACAGTTTTTATTTTAATTTGTTGTAATTTCGTCTCTGATTTATTCGTGGCATAAGTAATTCAGTAGCGTAATTGAAAATTTATGGAAGGTGACAAATAAAAAGGAAAAAAATGCTCACATAAAAATGTCTACCGCGGCTCGGTCAAGGTGAAGGACCCACGAAACATTGACACCTCACTTCTCTCTACTTCTATTTTTTCCTCTTACCTTTCTCATACACTGTTACCAACTTTATCTAAATGAAAACCGTAAACATTCGCAAATTGTTACCAATTAACGACATGCTACCAACTATTTTAGACAACACGAATACAGAAAAGATTTAGAGATTTGATTTGTGTTCCGAAAGTAGTACAGTTGTGTCTTTTGACACAACTGAACTGATTATTTGAAATAGGAGTGTGTCTATTATATTATAATTATAATTAATAAATTTTAATAATTTTTGAACCTTATAGAATTATTTGAAATTTTATGATTTTGACGTTTAGGTTCATAAATAAAACAATAGAAAATTGTTTAAATTTGTTTAATTGAAACGTTTCGGTCTTGCAATTTGACCATCATCAGTCTTGTTAATTAATAAAAAAAATAAACATTGCTGAAAAATACATTATACAATGATGAGTAGTGGTCATCACGAGTTGACAAAATTACAATATTTATTACAAAAAAATTATAATAATTATAATCAAACATTCAAGATATATTTTTTAATATACAGTGTTTTTAGAAAGAAATATTTTTGCTAGACCATTCATTCAATTTTAATAAGATTTTCGGAGTTTTTTGTGTCTAAAAAGATCATATTTTATATTTGTTCAGTATTACCAACTTTTGTATATTTAAGTTTATTTTCTATTGATAGATTTTTACGTAGACCACAAAATTCAAAAATCAATAAAAAAATTTCTTTGTAATTTTTTTTACAACTGTATTTCATTACAAAAGAAAAAATATGCAAAAATTTCATTTAGCACGCCTATTCGCGTAGTTTCTATTCAACAATATTATATAATCTACAAATTTTATTTTTAACCTTGAAAGGTATTTAGTAAGATTGTCGAGATAAATCATATTAAGTTTGACAAGAGAGAAAATATAAAATATGTGAAAACATATTGAAAGGTATTACTCATGCAATGTTAGAGTAAACAATAATAACACTAGTAATTATTTGCATATTAAATGACTTTGAAAATAGTTCTCGTTGGGTAAATGCTCTGATTAACTTCGTTAGATATCTAGTTTGACTTTCATTTTCTATGTTGAGAGTCGTTATAAGTTCCGTATGAAAAAACGCTGAGAATTCTTTTATTTTGAATTTAATGACTTTTAACATAATATTAATTTCTAGGAAATTAGAATCGACTGTTTTTCTATGGACGATAATTTATTAAAATTACCTGATTTTAATGTGTAACTTGTGAATAATATTGGAAATATGTTAATGTTGAATAACATGTGCTTGTTAAGGTAAATTGTAAATGTAATTAACGTTTTATATATTTGATTGATTTTTTTTAAATATGAATTAGATTGTTTTTATAAAAGACATTCTTGTGCTCTTAGAAAGTTCGCAGACTGGAAGGTTATTTTTCGATTAATAACCGACTTTGTGTCAAAAAGAGCTGGAGAAAAAAAGGATGTTGGAGAAAGAGAGAGGAAATAATAAATACATCGGTTGTTAGTCGAAAAATCGTTTTTAAAACTGCAAACTTTTTTGACTACATTAAAAATTGTCAGATATCAATGTATTTTTGTGTTTCAAAAAACTAAACTTTTCTTTACTACTATTGAATAATTAGTTTATAGTATGTGTATTCTGTTACCGTGAGTTATGAAATTATAACTCACGATTTATAACGTTAACTACACATTCGTAGAATAGATAACAAGTTAATTAGCGCCGTTGTTAAAATACAGTGTTGATGACAGAAAATCTTGTATTGATCAAATTAAAAAAATTTTATTAAACCTACATTCGTAGAAAAAATATAGTAACATTCTACTCGCATGTTATGGCTAAAACTCATTCATCTTAGTGAGATATAGCCAATATAATATAGGTACTCGGTGAACAATATACAAACATTTTTATTTAGCGTGAGTAATGAATAAAATTAATTAACAAAAGTAGAAAAACAAATTATTTTATGTGCGTGTTGTGAGTTGCCGACCTATAATATATTTTCCGAATCAACACCCGAAATATAATCTGATCAAAAACCTGATAGCAGATGAAATCAAAACAAAACATTCCCGAGAAGAAACAAAAAATGAAACGAAAAGGACCGGAAAGAAGTAGACGGAGTAGAAAAAAGAATCCGATTCAACAGGCGCGCATACAAAATCCATTATTCCTTAAAAAAAAATGTTTCTCTGTCGTGTGTTGAGGTTATGATACAGAGCGCGCGTGGCGTGTCACGTTATTCCTTTCCGAACAAAAGAAAGAAATGGCAAGCAAGCCGTTAAACCCAGTAGTGGCCATTGGATTTTTATGCCTCCGTAAGGAGCTGTTGCTTCCCAGTCTAGAGCTAAGACTGAAAAGACAATGTGCTCTAGGTCCCCTAAGCTTCGGGCCAGGTTGCTGAAGTTGGCAACACTGTGTTTTCGATGTACATGGAATTCACCCCTCGCTGGTGAAATGCCTGGCCCCCGCGTGACTTGGCCACACTGTGTGTGGGGGGAGGGAAAATTTTCAGCCGATCAATATAGAGAAAGAACGAATGAGAGGGTTGAATCAACATGTTTTTCTACTATCAAATTATTCGTTACCAAATGCATTTTTTTTTCTTTCGTTCTTTTATTTATTTATCTGTAGACTGAAAGATAAATCAATGATAATTTATTGGATACTCTCTGTTGCTTAGATATTGATGTTTTATATATCTGCGCATTTTATATTTATTAAATTTCAATTTATTTAGAAATAAATTATAGAACAAGGGTGGGCAAACTACGGCCCACGGGCCGCATACAAATTTAAACTTTATTATATAAACAATTAATGTATTTAGATTCTTGCAATTTGCAGCCCTCAACAAAAAAAAGTTTGTCCACCACTGCTATAAAAGATACAAACTTTGAGAGGTAATACGTACATTTGTTTGATATTCTAATTTCCAAAGATATTAGTTGGTATTTATCTTGTTCAGTTTCGTTTAGAACGCTTGAAGAAAATATAGCATATGTCACTTGAAGCAGAATGCTTTTTTATGTTTCGCTCACATCGCTTCTCCTCGATCGTAAGCATATTAAAGATTACTTGCTGCTCCTCATAACATAATATACTATTACTGTACTGAACTTTACTATTTTGCAATATCTTAAGCGGGCCAGTTAATTGCACAGTATTAACTGCGCAGACCGAAATTGCGCAGTTATTTCGTAGCGCGTGTGTGGAAATCGGAATGACGTTCACTCCAAAATTTTGTCCTAGGTATATATTGAGTGAAATCTATAGATGATAGATTTTTTAACTGCGCAGTTAAAACTGATATAGTTTTACTAATATTACATCGTGTATTTTTAACATTCAATGTAAAATTTGAACACTTCTATTGAATGGTAAAAATACACGATTTAATCAAACAAATTGAACCGTACATTTCCTCCTGCACTTACAAATATTACCAATAAATAAAAAAAAACAACGACAACAAATAAATAAATAATAGAAATGAAAGAAAAAAAATTACGTAATAAATGATTAACGTAAGTAATAAATTAACTGTTAGTTTTTATATTTTCCTCATACGTATTTACACATTTCAACAACAAAAAATGGAAAAAAGTGCATTATTATGACGATAAAAATAAGTCATTAATTTATAAAAAAAGGTAAAAACTAATAATAGTATATTATGTTACGAGGAGTAGTTAGAGTAGTAGTTGAGCCCAAATATTTGTGACCAAGACAAAACCGAGGCCAGGCCAAGCAATCTAAGCGAAAACAAAAATATTCCGAGTGACATATATGTTTTTTTCCTTCAAGCATTCTAAACGAAACTAAACTAAAAATAAATGAAAATAAGTAATCTTAACCAGTTACTAACAGTTGTATAATAGTATGTATATGTATAGGTATATTGTTTTATATTTGTTACGTTTTTTGTGAGAATTAATCTTTCTTTGATCGAATATATAGTACTTAACTGTTGTATAATAATATCATTATTATACTAGTAACATAATGACCTCTTTCTACATAGGCAGTATGACAACGAAATATTAACACTAAGATAAGCTTGAAGAAAAAAATTAATACAAAAAAAATCCATAATAAAAGCCCCTAAATAAAAATGTAGATTTTTTTTTCTTTATATACGCAAGTGGTAGCGTAGTAGCCCAAGGTCTCAGTGACAGCTTATCAAATACAATCTTGCATGTCATAATAAAACTTTCCAACCATTTAATGTATTTCCTGATTAAATATTTAACACCTACACCCGTGTTCATTTTTATTATAATCATTTCTTTCTCTCTATTTATTAGACACGTCTGTCTATCCATTCCAGTGGTACTTTAACGGTACGATGATTGCAAACATATTATTTTATTTGGATTTTGTTTTAATTTGCACAATTTGAAAATGAGAGATAAGTAAAAATTTCAGTGAGTATGTTTATTATAAATTTGTCATTATTTATTAAATAAAACTGCTTTACATTAAAGTTGTATTAATATTTATTTACAATCGAAGTTTCGACAAACTCAACGTCCGTCATTCATCATGAAAACTGATACAAATAATATTTACAATAAATAACAGAAACATAAAATAAAAACTGTTTGAGGATTAGATTCTGTTTAATTATTTATATAAGAATGACGTTTCGACAAAGTATCAGGTCAAAATTTATATTGTATTATATTATATATATATATATATAACTTTAGTATTACTTATAAAACAAAACAGAAATGCATTCGTTATAAAATTTAAAAAATTCTATTATAAGAAAAGTTTTCGAAACTCTGGTCTATTCAACAGTTACTAGTTAAAACATTTACAATATTACACAGTAGTTTAATGAATATTTGCAACACTGTAAAACTGACCGTGAGTATTATGTTACATTTTCATAAAAATGGCATCGCTAAAAATCTAGTAGACCATTTTAGTTTTCCTTTTTTTATTTTTATTTTAGTAAAGTCAAAAAAGTGTCAATTTTTTTCCAAATAGCGTATAATATACATTCGTTTAAATTTATTTTATACCGGAATTGGCTAGATCCTCAGACTGTGTCCAGATTTTTTTTCTTTTATTTCGAATATGTGTTCACGTTGTCATGGTGATTGTCAAAATGGACGCAACATTTTGCGATGTCATCTATTTTTTATTTTTGCATTTAACTTTTTTCAGTTTTGGTGGTTTAATACGAATAACGTTTTTAACAATATGCAAAGTGCTATCTGCATTTTTACATTTCGTTTTTTTATTTTATTTTACAATTTTTAATGTCGAGTTTCATTTAAAAATTTATTTTGTATTTTTTAATTATATGTTAAATATTTATACTAAACGTTCCCATTTTATTTTTTTTGTTAAAATATTCAACAAAAAAATTAAACGCTAAAATACTTTGGTATTTTGTTTATGAATAATTTTTTCTGAAATAATTTTACTGCATAAAACTTAATTTTTAATTCATTTTTTCTGTAATTTTAAAATAAAAATTATTTGAGTTATATAGATGGAGGGGAAAATCATTTTCTCAAATTTTGTAAATTTGCAGGCGAGTTCTAATAAAACGATAATTTATGAGTGACTCAGTACTACTAACTAAAGTTCTCGGTAGCAAGTTTGTGCGTAGTAAGTAGTTCGTCATTTAATTTAACTTTGTTTAGTGTGAAATCAAGCGTATTAGAAATACTTTCAAGTCATCAAATTATAGCGCGATCACTCTCAATCGAAAGTAGAATTTCTTCACGACTCGATAATATATTATTACAAAAGTTTGTTAAGTTGTAAACTTAAACCGTAATAGGTTATATCTATTTCTTTAAAAAGTTATAATTACCTGTTTACTTTAATGTTATATACTTACATACATATATTCATAAATTTTAATCTGATTCAAATGAAAATACCTATTGCATCATTATTATGTAACGAATAAGTAAATAATATGTAATAGAAAATAAAGCAATATAAATAATCAGTTCTACAAATTCCTTGTTTTAAAAAACAAAATTTTAAAATTTCAATTTTAATTAGACAGGATTGAACTGTCCGTTTTTTTTTTAAATAAATAAAAAAAGGAGTTTTTCAATCACAAAAAATATGATTTTTTTTGTTCGTTTATTTAATCATTTTGGAAAGTAAGAGTTTATAAATTTTTTTATATTATTATGAATATAAATATAACATATACAGGCTGATTCAGAAACAAACGGCATCCTGTATATGGCGTGCTCCTCTCACCAAAATAAGAAGAAAAGTTCCTATAAACAGGGGTCCTCAATATACTTTTTATTTGTTACTACAATACCACTTCTAAAATAAAATAGTTAGAAAAATTCAATTTTTCAACACTCTGTATCTTGGTAACGCTGCATTTAAGGAGTTTATAGGAACTTTTCTTCTTATTTTGGTGAGAATAACACGCCATATACAGGATGCTGTTTGTTTCTGAATCACCCTGTATAATTTTATACATGTAATATTAAATTTCCTGATCATCGTTTAATTTACTTGGCTTAAAAGCCAGCCAGATAATAACATCTGCATCAGTTGTCTCGGACACTGATCTAAATCGCATTTATGCAAAAATTGGACTTTCAATGTTTTTGCGCCTACCAATTATCAAATCGACAAAAAATACTTTATAATTTTAGAAACACAAAATGATGCGATAATTTTTGTCCGTGAACTATTAATACACAATAAAATATTAGTATATATTTTAATGAATGACTAACGTAACACAATAGTTAAATTTAAAAATATGAATCAGAACTGTTTTTTCTTCCAACTTTCATTTTCAAATTTTATTTTTCGAATTTCGTCCGTCAATGTTAATCAACTAAATTTCTTCTTTAATTTACTGTGACACAAGCAATTTTTAAAATCCAAATTTGAGAAATAGGTCAAGGAACATTTTGAAGCCTTTTGCAATCGAGCAACTACGAAAAATAAAAATTCGCATTAAGCCTACGTTTATTTTTTATTTACAATTTCATTAGTCATTTATTTTCAAGTACGGTCACCCTTCAAGACACTATATTAGGTCCTTCAATTAAATACACTTTGCAGTGGAAAATTTTCCATTATCCTTATTACATCCTTCACTTAATCAACGTAGTAAAACGCCTCCTACTAACGGTAAAGTTGCTTGCTTATGTTAGTACTAAGTTCATGTCTTAACGTTAGAGGATTTAACAAGATCCTAATCTATTATTAAAGTGTTGCGTAAGTAAGTTTAACTATTTATTTTTATGTGGTATGAAGATGAGTGATTGCGTGGATATTCAGTGTTTAAAATGTAAGTGAATTAAGATGATTGGGAGTATTTGAATGTAAAAATATTAAAAGAGAATTATTAAAAATCACTAGCTAAATTGCCTGGTGTTACTCACCTGAAGTAAACTTAATTATTTTCTACTCAACATTCGTTTTATTTGTAATTTAAGCTGTATAATATTATTTATTTATTGTTTTTTCATGACATAAAAAACTGATTCAACGCAGAAAAAAATATTAAAATAAATAAAACTGTTTATATTGTAAAAAATGTAATATTATCTAGTAAAAAATCTTTCAAAACTCATTATATCAAAATAAACGGCTTTAGGTTGTAGTTCTGTATTAATTTTTATTAATAATCGACGTTTCGATGTACTCAACGTACATCTTCATCAGGAAAAAATGATACAAGTAACTTTTACAGTAAATAAACAGTAAACATAGAAACAAGTTACTTATTTTGTTACTTAGTAACTTGTTTCTATGTTTTGTTTAATTATTATAAATGTCATTTATAAATTTTTAAAGAAGTACGTTGAGTAGGTCGAAACGTCGATTATTTATAATATCACACAAAAGTGTGCAACATGTTCAATAAACATTTCTTTTTCGATTTAATTTTAAATATTACTTTTTACCAGTGTTATCGTTTATATTTTGCTTTTTATCGAAAAATTAATGACAATGCTATTAACCGATCGTTTAAGATGCCAATCTGACACTTTTGCCACTTGACAAGATTTATCTGTGCATGCCGCAATTGTTCCAAGTTCCCGATAATTAATATAGATATAAATCTACTAGATATTTGTCCATTCAAACCTACAAATTCAATATAGTTTTGCTCCTATTATCTATTTCTATTAAATTGATATTTATCATTTACCAGAAACTTTGGAATAATAGACCTATTCGAAAACGTAAGTCTCTCTCTCTCCCCTCACTCTAACTGTGTTAGTATTTAAAACCTAATGCCTGATACTACAAGCTCATAGTGCATATCAAATAATGGTTGTTACATTGTCCTATTTCGCCGTTAATTCTCCTTTTTTCAGCGTGCATAAAAATCCCACCTATTCTGTAAACAGGTGGCATATTTATACCAAGATAGTTTTGTTTTTAGTTACCAAATTTTTCTATTCCATAAATTTATTTAATACGATAACGGTTCTGTGGTGGCCAGAGTAGATTTCTTTTATTTGTTGTAATTACAATTACAACAAAATTACAAATGTACTGCAAAAGCATTGATTCTAATAGAGAGAAAAAAAACGCCTAATAAGTTATACCACCAGCTAAAAATTATTTTGAAATTAATGATAAAAGCACTTTTTCACGAAGAAGTTAGGTGCCAATACGGGCCACAGTTTTTACTGTATACCTATATTAATCTAGAATAATATTGGTAAAATATTACGGAAAATATGTACAAGAATAAATTTTCCTATAGCAATATAATCCTTACAAAATTCATTAATTAACACAACTAGTTCACTAATTGAACTTGATTTTCAGCAGCCAATCATTAGGAAGCAGTAGGCACTATAATGAAACACTAGCTACAAGTGAGTGGCTCGCTTCGATTACACCTTAGTCGCTCTACAGACAATATCGAATAAAATCAAACAAGATAACAACAGAGAGGCGATGCGCACACTAACCCGGGGTATTGACCGAAGAAAAGAAAAAGGAAACAAGCACATATAAAAAGAGAAAACGAAACAACAAATGGCGGATCAAAGTAGCCTATAAACAGGCTAACTTTTCCAATGTTGTTCGGGACAAAAAGTTTTCGAACTTAATCATCGGCAGTTGGAAATAAGTTTTATGTTCAACGTCTTCTAAGTAAATATCATAAATTTGAATTTGGAGTTGCCAAAAAGTACGTGGTAATTTATTTTTTCCGAATCTTGGCAAAATACTTATAAATAAAATTACGTCAATTTTATGAGTGCTTGAAAAATATATACGGATATATTTTCCTCAAATTTTATACACAAGATTGTAAAAATTTTAAGTTTATTTGTTGAGATTGTAGTGATTTCTCGTTGATTTTACAAATTTTGTATCAAAATTCTAAGATTGCAATGATTTCAATCAAAATTTTACCTGATATTAAAAATATCTTTAATTGATAAAATAAAATGGCGTTAGGTTTAAGTTACTAGGTAACAAATAAGTAACTGGATAATAAAAAATATTATAAATTTTTAATTAATGGAAGCCAAATTTTATTAAATCAGTGCCTGCTATCTTTTTCTTTATAAATTTCTATTGCTTCTCTTATCAATCTGCTGTTAATATTGATGGCTCTTGCAATTATTACAGTATCTTCGAATTTTACATTATGAAGATTTATCTGGATGGTTTAGAAGTATTGATGTCTTATCAATTTTATCAATAGCACAATAAATTTTCGAGTTTAATAACAAATTACCGCAGAAAAACCAAAATAAAATAGCCGATAGGCAAGTAAAATTATTTTATATTTTACAACAAATGTTCAAAGAAAAGTACACGTAAATCATGTCAATATTATAACAAATATAATTTAATGCTACCATAATTATATTATTCTTTCCATCAACTATTCACGAGTGTTTATTTCCACACTGTATACAAGCTGCTTTAGTTGTAGTTCCGCAACTAGATAGAATAGGACCTATGTTCATATGACATTTTTCACTCGAAATAACCTCCCTAAAATTTGGTACACTCCTAATAAATCACTCTGTATAAAAGATTTCTACATCTATTTTTTTGTACAATTTTTGACAATGTTACAAACACAATACCATCTTCTTTTAATCGAAATAGTACAAATAAGTTCAGAAAACAGAGATAAATATACAGGTGTGAATCTAGATACTTTTCGATTATACCTTATAGTCTTATAAACTCTTCACTGGTAAAAGAGAAGAAGTAGAGATACCGTTCATTCGCTATTAAATGTTTACATACCAAACTAGACTAAAGTGTAGTTCGGATGAAGTAAGGTGCGAAGACGTAAAAGCGGACGAATGTAAATAAAAGGAAAAGTAGCAATAGGGATAAATGAATGTGTTGTATGTGTGTGTGTGTGTGTGAAGAGCAAGCACAAAGTAATTGCATTAATTTCTATTCACTAAACTTGACAGAAGAATCGTTTTGTAAGTGGGTAACCACTCTAACACACTGCTAATCAATCATGTAAGGGATAAGAGTTTCTTTTGCTTATTTCTGTATGAAGAAAAAAAGAAAATGCAAATAAATTTGCAATTTGGCTTACTTTAATTAAAATTTTATAAATCTAATTACTTGTATTTTGTTACCTAGTAACTTGTTTCTATGTTCTGTTTATTTATTGTATATGTCATTTATATCTGTTTTTCCTGATGATGATATACAAATTGAAAATAATACAGCTTAAGTGGAGAGAGAGAGAGAGAGAGAGAGAGAAGAAAAATACGTTACTTGTATACTATAATGGCGCAAAAATATTAAAAAAATACAAATAGTAGGTAGATTTGATAATATTTTTTTCGCCGAAATCTTAAATTTCGACTTATGGAAAATGTCAAAATGATTTAAAAATATAAAATAACATACAAGTATTTTATAGATTTCACGATAACTTTTAATAAGATTAGACAATATAATTATATTTTATTATACAAAGTGATTTATTTAGCCCTATAATAAACTTTGACAAATAAAAGCTGATTCAATTTCAAAAAAAAAAAAATTAATTAGGAAGGTCTGCATAGCACATCCTTTCCAATCAAGGACATATAATGAAAGTTTATCTTGTTGCTAAATACTCGATATGTATAATTAATATAATATAGCTAATAATTAAAAATATAATATACCAAAACAAAAAAGTAGTTAACTTTTTAGTGTAAATATTTCACATGTAAAAATACAATGGAAATGTAAAAGCATACATAAATTTTATAAAACAATATAAAATTATGACAATCTATTTAACATTTAAACAATACATTATTATAAAATTCATAAAATGTCGATTATAAGTTTTGTTTAAAAAACATTCTGTATTTTATTATTTAACTTTCTATGACGAATTTTAATTATATATTGACATTTTTCTATCAAACTTGTAATTACGTATATTGTACTATTATTATCGAAAACAATATTATTAGTTTTAATTTTGTTTAGTTTTTATTTTATTTTAAAGTATTATTAATGGACATTTGCACTGCGGACAAGCGCCTTGGTGAGGGCATTTTTATTTTTTTTACATAATTTTTTTTTATCACAGCATTAGTAAATATCTATCGTGAATTCAATGTTATAGTAAGTTTAGATAAAGTTTTAATCAAAAACCTTAATTTGCATTTTTCCGAAGTCACTATAGTTCCAACAATTCTCGTACAACATTTAATCAAATTCTTTGCGTCACTGTGCAGTAATAAATATTAATGAAAAACAAGAAACTAGGTGAGAAAATCTTTCCAAAAGTTATTTGCAATATGCACATGCAGTTTTAAATATACATAAAACACGAGATTTCCTTCAACAAAAAGATAAAGAAAGAAAGAGAGAGAGAGAAATTGAATCGATATGATTTAAATATGTTATGATAGATATTGATACATACACACAAATACATACACATACACACAGAAAGTATTCGTGACTGCAAACTGTTAGTTGAATATGATGTTAAACGATTCGAAGAACGGAAATAACGGAAACTATAAATACAACATCGGAAATAGTTTCTGATTCATAAATTAAATAAATCGTATCCAACCCCCCTCCCTACCGGTTTAAAAGGCCGTGGAACGTACCAAGTAATTATGCAGCAGTCAGCAACACGTCAATTTTTAATGTAGAATTTAATAAAAATTGTCGTATAGTTGCAATGTCGCGTACGACAGGAGCGCTAGTTTAAATTTTTAAAAGCCTAATTATGTCACGTAAAATTGCAAATTTTTTTATGTTAGAGCTAATATCGCCTTGTTCTAATATCCTGTGCGTATTGAGTACAAGGAAGAAAAGAATTAAAAACAAACGAATAAATTTTTTCACTGGAATATAAAGCTGACATTATTGTTTTTTGTTGCTTGTTCTACATTGGCATATAATTAAATTTTACACTTATAAAATTATATATGCTATATTTTACATTCATAATCATCATCATATTTGGTACGTGAGCGTTCATTTAGACACCATTCGAAACTGCAAGTCGTATATAATAGATATATAAAAATAAATAATAAAGTGTTACCTTCGAAATTTTTAAAAAATCAAAAAAATCTAATTATTTTTCAATTTTTTTAAAAAATCCGATTTTTTGTTTGTTTTTTTTTTAACACAAACATGTATATATGTATTTTTTAGATTATTAGCATATATTAATATACCTGCAAACATTTTATTAAATTTCATTTATATCCATTAAAAAGGTAAATTTTCATTTTTTCATTGCATTTTTTGTGTTTTCAATTAGTTTCAGCACGTTTTCATAGAACATAAAATTAACATAAATAAAATATAAAACATAGAAATAATATGAATAAATTCAAGTATACAGTGGACAGATCTATTTCATATTTATTTAATTAATAAATTACATATTATTACTAATTAAATAAATAAAATACATAGTAACAGTTTGTTTATACAAGAAAGTCATGTATTATATTAGCTGAATAACATCTGTTTATTTATATATATATGTGCGCTTTGAGTAATTTGCAAGATCGTTAATTATCATTAAAACCATTTGGCAATTTTCGATATTATTAATTAGTGCAACACTCATTGGGACCCAGAGACGGCCGGGCCCAGGCCGGGCTGAGATGAAATGGTTTGCATATAATTTATACTCTGATGAAAGTTCTGATAGAAGCACAAGTTGCAATACTCGTTTTATTTGTTATGTTATGTTATTATATATGATCTTGACGTAGATCCAAATTTTCTTATTAATAGAATTTCGTTGTTTCATTGAAAACACTTAACATACAAAATAGTTATGATTCAAATTATTTTCGATTTTATTTTATTTTTATAATTTACATAAAATCTTACAATTGATAATAAAATATATTACATAAATACAGTTCCATTAACCAATATTATTTGTAATATTCAAATATTGAAATTTTTCTCAAAAATTTTAAAAAATTTCTGAATCATTAAATCGGCTGTTAATTTTGCTATTAATATCACAATTGACTTTTATAAGGAAAAAGACAACATCAATCACTGTGAAAGCATTCAGTTAAACAAAATGTAAATTCTATATCTAAATCTATATAAAAAAAAATAATTATGATCTAGCGACTTATTTGTTACCTAGTAACTTTTTTCTATGTTCTGTTATTTACTGTAATATTATTTGTACCAATTTTCCGGATGAAGACAAGCGTTGAGTTTCGCCGAAAGATCGATTATAAATCAATATTAATACAGAACTTGAACCTAAAGCAGTTTTATTTTATATCCTAAACATATTTTTCAAAAATTTAATAATTTCTGTCTAATAGATTCACAGTACATAAACGGCCCTTAATTTATCAGAAAACTATTTTTACGAGTTAGATCTTTTCTTATTTACTCTCAAAAAATTTTTAATCAATACTTAACAAGAACAAAAAGAAATATTCGAATTACTTGAAAAATTCGAAAAGTATCTCAAACATTTCTCACACATAAACAAACAGAAAACTTTGTAGAAATCAGCTATAACATATACTACTCGTGAAAAATAAAACTTTTAGTCTCAAGAAAAAAGTTCACGAGAAAACTTTTAATTCAATTTCTACTTTTGAAATCAACACATGACGTCATACAGAGAACATAATTTGATTGACGTTCAATCTAGTCGACGTAAAATCATTGAAAAAGCAAAAAAAAAAAAAGGGTAGGGAGAAAGAAAACCTAACCTAACCTAGAAACGTACATCATCACGCAATTTTCAACGGTTCAAAACTTGAAGTAGAAACAGATGAAGACACATTTGTGCAGCAAGAAAATTAATCATTAGAAGAAAAACATTTGAAAAGTATTTTGTAGCAAAACTTAAGATACACTGTAAAAAGAAATTCGATAATTTTATATAAAAATCCAAGACAATTTAATATGTAAATTTTCAAACGTCACAAGAAATTTTTTACATACTTAATATGAATATAACATACATACATTTTATGTAAGTTTACTTACTTTTTCGATAAAAAAAACATATATAATATGATAAATTAATTATTTTACTTAAAATTAAAAAATTATATTATTTTTGCAGAAAATTTATGTAAACCATCAGTTTTGCTGAAATAATATATAATTTTTTTACCATGGATTTTATGTAAAATGGCAACTTTTTTACAGAGTAGTAAACAAAAAAATTACAAAAAATAGATAATTACACTGTAAAAAATAGATCTTAAATTTATGCAATTTTAATTTTACATAGGTTTTAATGTAAAATGCCAGCTTTTTTACAGTGTAGAAGAACACATTGCTTTCAAATCTTGGAGAATGAAGACAGAAGGAAAAAAAACCGATAAGATAGATAAGAGAGAAAGAAAGCAAAAAACTATAAAAACAAAAATGCACTTGGTTATTTTCGAATCAATCGTCGTATTGACAGTGAATCGATTTCGATAAAAAATTAATCGGTCCCTAGACTTTTCACGTATTCTATCTAAATGTTTTTCCAATAGTAACGTCCATTTTGATGCTCTAACTATCTAAGATTTGTTTTTTCGTTTCATTTGTGCTTCGGTATCTTTCAAGAGTTAAATATCTTTTTATTTCGCATTCAAAAATCTTGAGAATATTCCTTTAATTTTAAAGGGAACAAAAATATAAGTCCAATTATATTATACGTCATTATATTGATGAATGAATTATGAATGTATATGAAGCTAAAGTTGCTTGTCTGAATAGGGATGTTTGGAGGAAGCTGATTTCGCGATAGTAAAAAGAATTTGTGCCACACCCTTCTTTGTATATGACGTGATTGTGTATGTATGTATGTATGTTGGTGACAAACATAATAACACAAAGTATCTGTAGTACTTCATATATTTTATAAACATGTTTGCATATAATTTTATATAAGATTGTATTTAAATAGATTAAAATCAAAATTTAATGTGGTTATATTTACAAACAAATATGCACTATTATATACAATAACATTTTGACATTTGCATTTATTTTTGCTATACGCAACAATAATTATTTTTACTAAATTATAAAAAAAAAACAAAATAAAAACAATCATTTCCGAAATTATTCAAATTATAACATCCACGATTGTTCAAATAGATAGAAAACAAATATTAGCAATAACACAATTTAACCAAAAATGTCAAAATAAATTTCTAACCTTAAAAATAAGTTATTTGGCCTTGATACTCGTAGTTTTCTAAAATTTAATAAATGTTTTAAAAAATTCATATAAACAATTTTTTTTTCTAATTTATTTGAAAGAAAAATATAAGATAATTTTGTAATAATTTTCAGTGATATTTGACAAATCTCGGTTTTACACAGAAATAATCTAATTGTAATAAAAAAAAAATACATATTGCTAAATTATGGCCATGTAAAATGGGCATTAGTATCATGGGAAAATTCGTATAAAAGTCATTATTCTGAAATTGGATTATAATCGAACACTAATATTTTACTAATAAAAATAACAAACCTATAAAATAATATATAGTGTGATTAATTTTATTAGAACTATACACAGTTTTAGTATTGAACAAACAAAAAAAAATTGAATTTTGTTTTGCTTTATTGCAAACATGGCAAATATAAAATATAATGGGCCGCATTCTCACTTCACTTTTAAAAGTTTTTTATGATGTAAAATTCGAAAACACCCAACAATATTAACAGTAAATTAATGCGAGAAGCAATAGAAATTTATAAAGAAAAAGATAACATTGATGTATGAACGTCTACTGATTTAACTAAAATTTGGCTTCCTTTAATTAATAATTTATAAATTTTATAATCTGGTTTACTTGCATTTTGTTACCTAGTAACTTGTTTCTATGTACTGTTTATTTATTGTATATGTCATTTGCACAATTTTTGCTGATGAAGATATGTACGTAGAATTCATCGAACCGTCGATTTTTTAATTAAAATTAATACAGAACTTAATCTTAGATTTTATTTTATAATAAATAAATATAAAAAAAAGAAATTATCGCTTGACTCTGCTTTTATTGATTCGCAAATAAGTAGGTATAAAACAGTTATAAAAAAATTTATACAGAATTTAATCCTAAAGATTTTATTTTATAATAAATATAAAATAAAAAAATTATCGCTTGACTTGCTTTTATTGATTCACAAATAAGTAGGTATAAAACATACTAAATTATTTTACTATTTGGAATAAAAAAAATATTGTACAGAAAAAGCTAAATTATTAATATTGTGAAACATTTTATATATTCTTTCAGTTAAAATCAACAATAATAAACCATTTCTAAAACAGTTAATTTCTTTATTAAATTTACAATAAACAAGTTTTCTATAAATTCCGATGTTATTTATTTATATCCACTGTATATTATTTGTGCAAATCAATTTAAATTAATTCATATCAAATAAAAATTAAATAATAGAATCGAGTATAAAATTTAATTTTATAGGTAAACTTCAAAGAATGAAAAAAAAAATAATTTAACACCAACAATTATAAAAGTAAAAATTTATTACAAATATTTTCCCATTGTTTTTTTTTTGTATATATCAAAGAATTTGTGTTTTACAATTGTTCGAACAATAAGTAATAAAAACTATTTATAATTTCGAAAAGTTGATATCACTTATTCACATTCCCGAATTTGAACATTATTTTTTTCTTTTTTCATCAAATACATTTCAAATTATAAATTCTTCATGTTTATATAAATATTTTCAAACAAGTCGACAAACATATGATTGAATTAGAAATTTTAATATTTCGTTTATTTAATAAATATTATTAAAAATTATATAATCATTCATTTTATTCACAAATATAACGTCCTCAAATACTGATATTGTATATACAAACCAGTACTTTTGGCAAAAGTACAACTTTTGTTTACCGCAATAAATAATTGTTCAATATAAAATATTTTTATTATATTCATATATTTTTTTCGGAGCCGAAGAATATTCGCAATGGGACAGAATGTTATTTGTTCGAAACCTGTCCCGTAGATAGGTACATAAATATTATCAATAAATTCCATCGAAAACCGAAAATATTAAACGTAATTTAGTTGAAGTATCGTTGAACTTCATACCATGCCATGCCAGTAAACTGCATATGATAGTATGCAAAATTTATGATCACATTTAAACGATTTATTCGCAAATTTTACGATCATTCTAGTTCAATAAAACAAGCACAGCTCTTTACGTAAAATGTAATATACAATCAAATTGCGTTCCACAAAACATATGTCACAAATATGTTCGTATTTCTGATGTATAAACATCACTGTAATATATGCGTTTATTGTAAAATAATATAAAAGTATGTCTTTTAGTTAGATTTTTAGAAAAATATAAACTCTGGTTTTAATTTTTATTTTTATATCGAGATAAACTAGGTAACAAAATACAAGTAACTAGATTACAAAATTTATAATTTATTAATTAAAGGAGCCACTTTTTATTTAAGTTAATGCTTTCACTCTGATTGTTGATATCTTTTTAATTAAATAAATTTAATTAAAATAATTTAATAAATTATTAATTTGAAATAAAATCGTATTAATTAAAAATCCCATTTATTTATGTTGTTATGAAAATAAATACTCAGAAAATATCTTAAAAAATGTATAAATTTTAAAAACTAATTGAACTGTGTCAATAACACGATAATTCTTTTAATAATTCTACAAAATAAATTTTAATAATATGTATACGTATAATAATAATAATAATAAATATTTACATATCTAGGTATTGAGATTAAAAGAATGAAAAATTCTAGTTGAAATGTACTAATTTCAATTGAAATTCCTTTGCAAGGCTAACCAGATTGCATTACAAACGGAAAAAAGTTTTAAACAGGTTTAAAAATTATTTATTAGCATAGCTGTGTATCGAATCAGAGACGTAATATCGTCTATTGCTATGTCTTTAATTTTTATTTAAAATAACTTACCAAGTTGCACGCTTGTTACATAAACATAAATTATAATATTGTAATAACTTGTAAACACAATATTTGCACTGTACTTACACTCGACCTCGTGTATATTACGAGTAAAAAAAAAGTGTAATTTCAGTTTAGAATATGCACTCGATTAGTACTAACTCGGAAAATTCGTTCCCATTAACTGAATACTGAATATGGTATACTAGTTCACATACGAGACAGAAAAATACACTAATGTAGTCAGTGAAAACGCTCAAAAATATACAAAATTATGCAAACACTCTAAAAAATAATTATGTAGTTTTATACCTACAAACCATGAGACACTATGATGTCCAGTGTTTCTAGGTATAATTACTCAACTGCTATAATTTTACATAATTGTTTAAAAATATATAAATATTACAAACATTATGTAATATGATATTACCAACGGAATAAAAAAATACATCTGTATGTCATATTACAGTAAAGGTTCTTTTAGTAAGTTTTCAGGACTTCAGTAAATTTGCTATCAGGAATTTTCCATAAATAGGTAAAATTTGTTTAGTTCTGTGATATTACATACATTTCTAAATTTACATAAAGGATGTATTTTAAAATTTTAAAATATTTTATTATTATTATTACACAAAATATGTACTAAGTCTCATTATTTTGATGAATTATTACAGGTATTAATATGCAAGTTACACCAATAACATGTAATACTACATTAAGTATGTAATGCAATTTGCAGAAAATAAGCAATTTTAAATACTTGTTAGGTCATTTTTACTTTATGTGATTATTATGAATTATGTAAAATTTACAGAATTTTAAGGTAGAAATACAGAATATTTATGTTAAAATTTTACTACTACTTTCCTGTAATTTCGAAATATATTTTTTACAGTGTAGAAATAGTGTTTGTTTACGTTTTGTAGCCTGGCACCCCCTATATCTCGCCAGCTAACATAAAAACATTGGTAAAAACTTCTCTCAATCTCTTTATCATAATAATACAAAAAAACATTATGTTGTGTTTTCATCTACATTATAGTTGATCTATAGATACAGATTAAAAATTTGAAGAAGCAAAAAAAAAGCTTACCTTAGCGAAGTCAATCTTCAACGTACAACATCCGGAATAGATGTCAGCACCGTTGAGAGTATCTTTAGCTCTGGTTGCTGATTCCACACTGTCAAATGTGCAATGAAGTTAAGGATCATTTCTCTATTATATGAATTTATATTGTAAATATTAGGAAAAAATACGTATTATATATAACATAATATGAAAAGGATATTCAACCATGGCTTGTACTCCATTCTTCTTGAATATGACGATGCGTAATACTTGACCACTTGATTGACAAATTGTATGTAATACTTCCTGTAACACACAAACATTACAAACATACATTAATTATACATATATACATATATCCAGTTGTACAAAGCATTATTAAATATTATGTAAATTAACTCTCTTGTTTACTTGCCAACTGATCAATAATAAAGGCAACAATTTAGTTGTTTAGTTAACTCACTCAATTAAGTTAACGTTTTGTGCAACCGGACCATAGATACATTGTTCATAATTTTTTTTTTAATAAAACGGATTTAGATTTAAATTCTATGTTAATATTTATTAATAATCGTCAACGTCCGTCTTCATCAGGGAAAACTAATACTGTATTATAGTTTTCCTGATAAAGACGGACACTGAGTTCGTCGAAACGTCGATTTATTAATAAATATTAATACAAAACTTAAATAAAAAGCCGTTTTATTTTATATGAGTTCTGAAAGATTTCTACTATGTTTTTTTTTTTTAATTTCAATAAAAAACAAATATATTAAAATACAACGTGTTTAAAATTTAGCTGTGTTAATTTTTGTAAATAATCGATGTTTCGATGTACTCAACATTTTTATATTTTTTTATTTTATTTTATTTTTATTATTAATAAAAATTAACACGGTACTAAATCACAGTACACAAAACTGGGCCGCCGAAGATTAAATACACTTGACATTGTAGTTATATTTGTGCTGTCACCAGTGGTGTATATAACAACTAACTGCTGTACAATTTATTGTACTATCTTTCTACATAGGCAATATGATAACGTAATAACATCATGATACACTTGAAGAAAAAAATATATATTTCTTTGCACTATATTACCTACAATTAATATTAATTAATACGTATATACTATTACTTTTAATTCAATGATTAAATGTTCAGATTAAAGATTTATATGAACAAATAAAAATCTATTTGTTTTTTCTTGTAATTTTTCAATGGCATTTTATTCAAAATTTCAACAATTTCATTGTCATAAAATTAATGTTAATGAAGATAATAAATATTTTATTGTATTGATAATAAAAACAATAAATAATTTTTTACATTTAAAAACTTACATTCTCTGTATGCAAAAGTTACCTTTAATTATTACTGTGAAGAACAATGCATTTTTTTATGAGCTGTAAAATTTTGAAATAAAAATAACGAAAAGTAATCGCTCGTATATTCTCACTTCTCTTTTAATAGCGCTTTTTGAGAAAAAGTGCTTTATCATTTACTTTATTAAATTCCATTCTAGTAATCTATTTAGATTTGAAAATATAAAATAATTATCAAAACTGTAAAACCAATTTATCTAGTAACATAGCAAAATATTTTTCGGAACTCATTGTATTAAATTAAAAACTGTTTTAGAATTAGATTCTGTTTGATTATTTTATAAAAAACCGACGTTTCAATTTTATTTTTTTTATCAATGATATAAGTAAATCCTGTATGTAGCAACAAGTTACTACGTAACATATAAGTAACTAGATCAAAAGAAATTATAGATTTTGAATTAATGAAAGCCAAATTTTATTCAACTTTTTTTTAAAATTTAACTGTATAGAATGCAACAAATCGGGCACACTTTACCTTAGTATTTAATTAAAAAAAAAAAAAGCAAGAATTCTGTTTGATATAAACAATAAAAGGCAGAGAAAGAATACTTGTTTTCTCATGCACAAATGCAAAAAATCAAAAGCAAATCGATTTGGTAAACCAATTAATTTATCTCGAAACTAACAAAAATTTTATAAATTTAAATTGAAATCAATGGTTTCGATTCTTTAGAATCTATATTCGATAAAAAATTTCTACAATAATTAGGTATATTTTGAACAAACAAAAGACGTAAATTGAATCCTAAATTAATTCCTATTATTAGTTTTAAAGCAAACTTAATTAATGATAAAAATATTTGCTTTCAAATCTCGATAAAAAAAAATTATCTCGAGTTAATAAATAAGAATATTCGTTTTATTTGTTATAAATATTTTGAGATCAAATGCTTGCATATCATAATTAGTTGTTAATTTTCTAATAGAAAAAAGTCTGCTGTGGCTAACACAGAATTGACCGTGATAGTCTAAAAATTACAGTTCCATAATGGTAGAAACAAACTATTGGAAACATTTTCTTTAACAGTAGATTTATTTCCAATTAAATCGATCATACTGTATATGCAAGTTGATCGTATAAAAATCTTCTAATTAATAAAATTCCGCAAAAAAAAATAATATTTATTGCCGCAAAAAGAAATCGAAAGTAATTATAAATTAATTACAAACATATATCTATATAACTTTTACAGGAATAAATTCATAATAAATGTTTATTATTAATTAGAACAAAAGTAATTAATGTTTATTTGAAATTTTTTATTACAATTACTAATACAATTTATAGGTTTTTCGCTAAATAAATTAATTTTAAAATAGATAACAATTACTAGATTCAGACGCCATTAAGTTATCTTGTATTTCAATTTTGTCAAATGCAATTAAATTTAATTAATTTTAATTTGTTTAATTAACAAAACGTAGAGAAACAACCACGTCCGTATATACTTAACATAATTAATATTTACTTGAATATTAATAATAATTAATCGTTATTCTATATTCGTCGCAATTAAATGATTGTATGTATTAGGAGTCATAGTGTATAAAACACAAACACAAATAAAAATCTCACGAGAAAAATTACTTTTAAGTCAATTCGGAAACACATTACGAATTTCTAATAAATTCGTAAATTTGTAGCTAATAGAAATTCTGTTAAAAAGAGTGTTACTAATTTATAAAAATGGCAATACTGCCGTGCGCGTCTGTAATGTGACATCTTACAGATGTAATTAATTTAAATAAATAAATAAACAAATAAATATGACCTTGTACTTATGTAACGATTTACCGTATTAACATAGTAAAAAATCTTTCAGAACTCATTATATAAAATAAAACTGCTTTAAGTTCAAGTTCTGTATTAAAATTTATTTATAATCGACGTTTCGACGAAACTCAACGCTCGTCTTCGTCAGGAAAAACTGAATTAGGCTTATAGTAACACGAATCAACTGCTTTGGGTTCAAGATCTGTATTAAAATTTATTTATAATCAACGTTTCGATCAAGCTCAACGCTAGTCTTCATCAGGAAAAAACTGATCAGTTTTTTTTTTGTGATATATAAGTAAATATAAATAAAAAACGCGTGTTAATACATACGCGATATAAACGGTATATGTATTAACACGCATTTTTCGAAAATTTCAATAGTGTAGAGGAACCTGTTACTTTCATAAAAACAAACAAAATATATTATATCTGATGTTTCGATGTAAAATTATCGATTTTAGCCACACTGGAAAATCTTTTGTTTTTACGAACACGAGTTAATCTATATAGTTCTAATCTTATTATTTAGTAATACCAGATTTATTTATTCGATATAACCAAATATTTGGTTACTAACTTTATTTAATGTTTGTCTTATTCTAATCTCTGCTAAACAAAAAAGAGTATAAGATTGTGTGGCTTCAAGTGACACATTTTTTCTTGTCCTTCGTTTTAAATACAAGTGAGAGCTCTACGTGTGTGTGTGTGTGTGTGTAGTAAGCAAGTAAGTCTAAAAGCGGATGTTAGTTCTGAGTGGGAGTGAGACAGTGAGAAAAAGATAGATATATAGTTGAGCAGGTGTCTCTATCCGAGTGATGAATAGCGTACAGGACATCACACATATAAACATATCACAGTGTTTGTCGTACTGAATCTGTCCGCGTTTTCGCTTACTAACTACTTGAGGTTGATTTTTATTTTTTTCGTCTTCAAAATTTTCTTAAACTAATTGAAAAGTTTGTTGCAGACTATCCTTAATTCAAGACGGAATTTTTGATTGATTACATCTTTTATACAAAGTTTTGCCTACACTGAAAAATATATTTCGTTTATTTATTAAGGGTTGAAAAAGCGCTTATAATTTAACAGTATACGTACTATACGTATAACAAAATAATCTATTATAACTAACCTTCAACAACACAAACAAACTGAAACTAAAACATTCTAATTTGATAGAAGAAAAACAAAAAAAAAATCCATTTTCCATTCAAGAACGAAATTCCATGTGAATCAAAGAAAACAAGACTTTGTTTTCATATGTTATTTTTCTTTTCGTGTTACACATATTACAGCGTGTTTTTTCCTAAGTTCGAAAAAAGTACACTTATAAATACTTCAAAGCAAAATAGTTTATGCTTTCGACATATTTTTTACTTTTTCTTTCAACTTATACTATATAGTTGAATTAACAAAAGAACTCTCTCAAATGATGTTAACTACAAAAAAAAAAACAAATGAAATAAAATATACGGTTTGTATAGTTTTTATTTCACGTTTCAATTGTCATACGTAGGTGTTAATGTTTTATATAAATGTATAAATGTAATTTGTCTGTAATACACACATTATATACATATATACAACGTGAAGTTGGTACCCATAATTTTACCCAAGTTATGCCCAGTTTCGTCCAACACATATTTTATTTTGTCCAACTCCCCTTACTAATTAGTCCAAAAGTCGATTTTCTATGGTGTGACAGCCCCATAATCGAATTCGATAAAATCAAGTAAGCCCCAATTTATGCCCAGTTTTGATTATTATTATAATTATTTCAAATATATATACTATGTGTAACGAAGAAAACTGTATTTATGGTATTATGCTAAATAAATCAATATTATTATTGTTATATGTAATTGGTTAAAAATTATATACTCCGGATTAATGATAACATTTCGTTGGCTAATTTTAAAATTATTCCAACATTTGGAAATACTGGAAATATTATATTCAAATTGTGTAAAGAAGTACAAGAAATACATTGTGCATCATTCACGGTGGTCAGAAACTGCATACTCGACCAAAGAAATACGGTCAAGCTTATTTAATATGACATCTCCGATAGCTATATTAAAAATTATTAAGTCTAGTAAAGTTAATTGACAATTGCATTGTTTATTTTCGCTGGAATTTAAATTTTATTATTAAAAATGGGTGACCATAGTGCAAAAAATGCAATGTAATATCGTCCAGAATGGTCAGAAATTATATATTCGACCAAAGAAAGATTAATTCTCAAAAATTACGCAAAAAATATATAAATAATACATAATTATACATACTATTCTACAACTATTAGTAAACTGGTTAATGTTAGCATGTATTTTTATTTATTTTTAGTTTAGTTTCTCGTTTAGAACGCTTGAAGAAAAAATCGTATATGTCACTCGGAATAGAAAGCTCTTTTTTGTGTTTCGCCCAAATCGCATGGTCTCGACTCGCTTTCTACTCCTCGGAACCATAATATACTATTATATTTCTAAGAAAGTAAATATTGATTTAAATACATACATACGTGCAAACCGATTTCAATATATTTTCTAATATGTACTTAGTCAAGTACCGTTCTAAAACAGATCATATAATTAGTAATAATTATACAAAGTTTAAACATATTCAGAGAAATGTAAAAAGTAGTTCAGCAGCCTACTAAACTAGTTTAGCGCATTCATTAATCTTGCATTTTCATAAAATTTGTTTAGAAGCCAATAACAAAATCATAAATCAAATAAAAACAACGAAATTTAATTTAATTAATATATTCGTTTATGCAGAACTTATTCTAATGCATAATTCACAGGGTGTCCAATAAAACTAATCACCTGTCATATTCGGAAATTTTTATTGACTGACTATAAATAAAATTTAACAAAAATTTTGTTTATTAATTTATATTGTTGATGAAAAATATGCTAATAAACTAATGAGATATATTTTTTATACTTTTCATTAACCCTTTTATGTGCAAATCCGAATTAACTCGGGCCAGCAATTCCGGCAAATTTGTACAAACCCGAATTAACTCGGGATTCATTATAGTTAATACAATCTTTTTGTGCATGACCGAATTTCATTTATAATTAAAATATAACACGTAAATATGTTCAAATATTAATTTTTTGCAATAATTATTTAAATAAATAAAAAAAAATTAATATACCATGTTTTTAACACGGACTACAATAGATAATAGTAAGGAGTGTAGGGAGTGGCTATCGCTGCGTTAACATTTCGTTAAATTTGATTTATTCATAGGTATATTCGATAAAAACTACAGACGTTTATCATTTCAAACAAGTTTTGTTTTTCAAAACTGGGCATACATTTCTCATGAGACATCCTGTGTATAATAATAGACAAACCTAATATCATATTTATATTCAAACAATTTTTTATAAACTATACATTAACAATATTTTTTTCGTAGATATCATAATCTTTCAAAATATTACTATAATAATAATTCTAATGTACATTTAGCGTGATAGGTAATTTTAGCAATTTACAAAAATAATATCGTTTAAATAAATACAGTTACGAAGAAAATATGCAAAATATCTTTTCTGTGAATTACAAATGATATATGATAAAAAATTATTTTATTGAAGTTTATATACACTGTTAAAAGTTTTGCAAATTTAATTTTTCATTAAAAAATGTAATATTACGTCAATTAGCACAGTAAAATTACAAAATGTTTACTGAGGCAGTAACTTGAACTACAAATTTGAAACACTTGAATATACATTTGTAAGGAGTATACCAAAGTTAATTATCAATTAAATTACTGCAAATTACTGCAAATTTATTCGTTCAAAAATTACAGACCAAAAAAGAAAAAAAAATTACTTTAATACAACCTGTATTTCAATTATTCAAAACTTTCATACACAAATACAAATAATACAAATACAACACAAATTCGAAACTAATCATAAACGCATCAGTATAAAATCTAGAACATTTTATTTAAAAGTCCGCGAAACATGTACATGAAAAATCTTTCATGGAAAAGAAAAATTACATTTGCCCTGAGACAGCAGCACCCTGTATGCAAATGAGAATGTTGTTGCCTGAATACTTTTAAGCCTCACATATAAATAAATCAATTTAATATGACAGGCGCTGAAGTTAGAAGAAAACGTGTGACTCTCTTTCCAACATTATATTGCTCATCTCTCTCTCTCTCTCTCTTATTTTTATCCTCTCCTACACACTCTCCTATTTCGTTCTTTTTCTCTCGTTCGCTACAAAGATGTTTTTAATCTGATACACAAACGATGATATAACACGTTTTTGTCACCGAAAAATCTAATATACTTTTCTTTTACGTTTTTCTTACGACGGTACGTCCTTTCCTGTGTATAAATTAAGGAAATGAAGAAAATAAATATATCGCAACACGTGTACAGAGATGAAAATTACATGGAACATATTTTTTTTTTCTTCACATTAACTTTACTTTCAGCTTTATCGTTCAAATAACAAAAAGAAAATCTGATTTTTTAACTGCTCAGATATTAAATAGTCATACATCAGTTATAATGTCAAAAAAAAAAATTTATTAATTCATCAGCAAAAACAATGGACGCATCCAGAAAATTTGACTTTTTTATAAGTTAAGCTAAAGTTAAAAATTAATTAAACAAACCCAACATACAATCCAACCCACTAACCTAAAAATCATCACTTCATAACAAATCATATTTCAAGTATAAAGGTTGCATTTCGTCACTACCAAAAACCCAGGCATCAAATTGCCATGATTTACCGTCGAACACATGTTCATAAGCACATACAAGTATAACCTTCATTTTGTAAGCACGTGTGACGTTCAAACCAGCCACCCAGTTGTAAAATCGAGGGTGGTTAATGCGTTCGCGATGAACAAATGCGTAGCGGCCGCGATGGCATCTTGTCAACAAATGTTACGCCAACTTATTACTAGTTAAATAAGCTAGAGCGACCAAGCATCAGGTATAGAAATATATATATATATATATATATATATATATATATATATATATATATATATATATATATATATATGTGTGTGTGTTTTTGACACGTTTTCAAAAGCAAGTGTTGAATCACGAGTATATAGGTGAGTATAGATTACTTTTAGGTTAAATTTTTGAATGTATTTAAATTATTTGTGTCGTTTACAATGTAGGTAAAATTTTGTATTCTATTTGTAGTTGTGTCTGTGTGTATTATATATATATATATATATATATATATATATATATATATATGTTATACAGTAACTGGCAAAAGTTTACATGTCAAAAATTTGCCCAAATATATTTTATAGATGAATTAATTAAAAAACTAATTGTTGTGACTATGGGCTCACTTTCTCATTTTCAATCTAGTGTTTGACGAAGTTTCACAGCAATAAAGTCGAGTATTTGTGTCGATTAATAATAATGGATGAAACATGAGTCCAATACTTTACCACCTGAGACGAAGGAAGGAACAGTGAAAACAATGGACCAAAAGGGGAGAAAGAATTAATTTGAGGAGCTCGACGATTCTCACTATAAACAGAGCTATAACAGGGAGACTATATAAAGAAATAAAGATATGTTTTCCTAAATTTTGTGTGTTTTCTTTTTTAGGTCGAATACTTCTGGATCTACCCTCGTACTTGTCCATGAAAAAAAATTCCCAAACTTTGACTATTTTCAGAGCGTCCCCCCTTAAACAACATCTCTTAACAAGAACCACAACTAACGTACATAATATAATCCATGTCACTATATTAGTTGAACAGCTTATAGCTGTAGATGCTTTCAACACATACTTTATTCTATTACCCAGTTTCAAATGTCTGTATTTCCGTTATCAAAAATTTCTTATGTAAAACTTCCTGTTAATATATCTTCGACGAAAAAAACATAACTGTGCTAAATTTTATTCTCAGAAAAAAAAATCGTATATAATTTCAGAACAAACTAACACTAAATAAATCTCTTTTGGTATCTACATTTTTTTTAATTATTACCGCATAGAATTTCTAAAACGGAACATAGAACAACACATAGAATATTTCACATTCTAAATCATATAATATGTCTCAACTATATACAAAAATTTGACATACATGTATTGTCAATGGTACAGATCATTTTCCCACAGCTTAAATACACTGTAAAAAATATATCTTAAATTTATGTAATTTTACATAGGTTTTAACAGTAAAGATAACATTTTGTAATTTTATAGTGATAATTTATGTAATAATACATTTTTTTTTTAAATTACATTCACAAAACATGTAAAATTACATAAATTTTTTACAGTGTACAAACTAGTTATAGTTTATAGCAGATTCAAAACTATATAATACTATCATATAATCAATTACGTGCGACAGATGTAAAACTATTTAATTTTCAAAACAATAAAACTGTTCAAAAACCATAATATCATATATTAAAAAATATAAAATTATAATAATTAAATTGATTTGTTAAATCAATTATTTCGATATAATTCGATTATTTCGAACTAACTTTTACTCAGTTAATTGAATTATTAAATTAATATCGAAATTTTAGTTTACCTATAATTTCATTAAAAAAAAATAATATGGAAAACATTACATTTTCGAGAGTTGAAATCATTTGTACAATTTAATGTACATATTTTTCAGACAATAAGTATCCCAAATTTTTAGAAAATCTGACGTGTTGTACTAATTTTATTAATTAAGATATTGCCCCAGTAATTAAACTTTTCTATTAACTTCGATTTATATGTTACGTTTGAACCATAAGATTAACGTAATAATTTAAATTGATTTTTTCTATGTCTTATGGTTCGAAAAATAAGGTAATTAAAATTTTAGTAAAATCTTGATAATATCATAAAAAATCTTTTAGAACACATTATATTAAAATAAAACGGCTTTAGATTGTAGTTCAGTATTAATATTTATTAATAATCGAAGTTTCGACGAACTCAACGTACGTATTCATTAAGAAAAATTATACAAATAACAAACTGATTGATGTTATCTTTTTCTTTATAAATTTCTATTGCATCTCTTATTAATCTATTTCTACTTGAGATTTTACATGATTTTAAAGAAAAAGAAAAGAGATTTTTTAAGAATTAATATTTAAAAATTATATTTGGAATTACATAAAAATCATATATAAATTAAAAACAAATTTTAACAAATAAAAAAAGTTTATAATATATTAATAAATTAAAGAAACAAACTTTAAACAGACATCAATCATATATTTTCAAAGACCAAAAACGAATTTATAGCTTCTTTGCTAGACTGTACATTTCAGATACCGACTTTTAAAACGGCGTACCAAACATCTATTTTTATCATTTGGCGGTTTTAAAACAGCCAATACATCTCTACAACAGACTAGAGTTGCCTAAAAGAAAAATGACTTTATGAATTTTGACATATATCGGTCAAACGTAAAAAACATAATTTTACACATTTTTATATAGCCATCTTTCTTCTATTTTTATCATCATCTCTCTGTCACTTAAATTCACACACACACACAAACAGAAATTTCATTATAATTTATTTACGAAATATTTTCTTCTATTGAAGAAAATTATTTATATCGTTCAGTGATTTATTCTGAAAATATTTTCTATTAGTATTTAATTTGTTTTATATTTTTTTGATGTTTTCATTCCAGAAAATATGTAAATATAATTAATCAAAATGCTATTAGCGTTTCTTTCTAACTTAATTTATATTCATATTTTATAAATTTGATATCATATTATGATATAATATAATATATACAATATTCTTTTAAACAGTCTTAAAAATAACTGTACCCAGTATAATATATAGACATATTGGCCCGTATTCTCACCTCATTTATAAAAGCGATTTTTGCTAAAAGTACTTTTAACGTTTGCTTAAAATTATTTATTAAGCACTTTATAATAGTTTATTTAAATTTTTTAATACCAAATATAATAAAAATGATCAAAAATAGTAAAATTATTTATATTTGATGAAAAACATAAGCAAAAACTTATTTTGAAATAAATGATAAAAGCACTTTTTCATGAAAAAGTGAGGTGAGAATAGTCTTTGTTTTAAGTAAAATTGTGTTTTTTGAAATTAATTTTTTTCTTCATGTGTATCATAATATTAATATTACGTTACTATATTGCCTAAGTAGAAAGAGTTCATTATAACATAGTAAAAAATCTTTCAGAACTCATTATATAAAATAAAACTGGAACTATAAAATAAAATTAGAAAAAATCAATTTTTCGTAATCAGATAAAAGTGAATATAAACAGTGGATATCGAAACTGATTGTAAACTATTTACAATACAATATTAAAATTAATTTCATATTATTAATGTATTTTTTATTCCCGTTATTCATTTTAATAAATATTTGAATAACTTTAACGTGTTTTGAGTTACGCGTCTCGACTGCTTGCCATCTTCAGACTAACTTTGGTGTGATTTCAGAAGGTGTAAAGTAAAAAAAAGTATTAAAAAATTAATTTCAACTGCAACTAAACTAAAATTGTCAACAAGATCGTACGATTTTATCAAAACATAGTACTATGAATAAAGCGGAGCGAAGTAGGGTTGCGCTTTCATTGATTGTGCAGGCGAACGTCGTACTGTAAAGGCGGTTGTTCAAATAGAAGGGTAACTAACCCTTTTTAAGGCTCTCGGTCAGAGAGATGGTCATCATATTTAGACACATGTCACGTGCCGGGGTATTCGCACAGTAGCAGATACGAAAAAGATCTGAATTTTAAATATTTTTTTTCCTGCTTTGCTTGGGATATCTATATGTATTAATGGAAATCAAAATCTATTTTATACTGAGTTAGCGTTTTATTTTCTTTATATACGAATAAAAGCAGTTTTCTTTATCATCAGTTAAATATATAAATACAAGATATTTTAAATTGAAGATATTTTTTATTTGAATAAATTTATGTGACAAGAATAGTCTATTATGTTACGAGGAGCTGAAAGCTATTTTTATAGGCTGGTATTGTAAGCTCGATTTTTAGGTGTTTTAGTTCACTTGTTTAGTTCTGCTCTTATGACAGTTACGTTGTCTTAAAATCGGTATTAGTTAAAACCAATTTTAAAACCGAGCTCGTAATACGGTTTAGCTTAGATATTTGTGACCGAGGCAGAACCGTGGCTACGTAATCTGCTCCAAGTAACATGCTAGTTTTTCTTCAAGCGTTCCAAACGAAATTAAACTAAAAAAAAAAATGAAAATACATACCAAGTAAGCTTAAGCTTACTAATACTTGTAGAATAGTATGTATATGTATGTATATTATTTATATTTGTTGTGTAATTTTGTGAAAATTAATATTTCTTTGGTCAAATTTGCAGTTTCTGACAAATCTGGCAGTGTACATTAATTACATTTCTTGCACTTCATCACGAATTGTCAATAATTAAATTCAAATTCAAGCGAAAATAAACAATTCAATTGTCAATTATCTTAATTTTCAATATAGCTACCGAATATGTCAGATTCCATACACTTGATGTTGTTGTTATGTTTGGTGATGCCATCAGTAGTGTGTATAATAACATAATATCAATATTTTAATACGCTTGAAGAAAAAATATATTATTTCTGCAATTCTTGCTTAACTTTATAGCATTAAATCAACTTTATTACAGACCAAATTATAATAGCAATTACAACCTATTTTGCTATTCGATAACATAAATTAAAATCTCGTTATTACATTAATTTTTTTTTTCCAAAATTTATAGTTATTTCATTTTAAAAAATGTCATATAAATTATTTTTATATTCCTATTTATAATTTCCAATTATTTTCAGTAAAAACAATCATTTTCAACATATTTTTAATGAGACAATATAAACAAAATTCATGAATATTCATAAAAAAAAATATCGTATATTTGATAACAAATATACATATTTTAAATATAAATTTTAAATTTACACATTAATTTAATTCATTATTTTAATTACAAAACCATTAAAAATGTCCAAATGTTATTAAAAATATAAATTATTTTACTTTGTTTTAAGGCAGAAATGTCATTGTAACTATTAATTTTTTTGTTAAATATATGAATTTAGAAGTTAAACAAAAAGAAATTAAATAAACGACACTAAGAGATTATTTTCAATTTCAAAACAGTAACATTTTTTTAAATAAATTTGGAAAGTTGAAATAAAATAATGGCAATAAGATGCCCGTTCCGTATACAAATTACATATTTTTTATTTTACTGAAAATATATCAACTTTCAATATAAGCTAACACTATTGATGAAAAGAACACTAAAAAATATATCTCAAATTTATGTAATTTTACAAGGATTTTAAAGTAAAAATAACAACATTTTGTAATTTTACTGTGATAATTTACGTAATATAACATTTCTTATAAAAAATTACATTCACAAAACATTTAAAATGAAATAAAACAATAATATTTCTGTTTGCAGCAAAATTATGTACAGTATTTCTCTTTTAGCAAAATGTTATTTACAAGTTAATCATTATGTTCTCCCAAATAAAAAAAAAATTTATTTAATGAGTTTTACCTTAAAATAGATTTTTGTACAGAATCTCTTGTAAATATCTATACAATATTTCTCCTTTTTCAAAGTGTTACTTACAAGTAAATCATTGTTTTCTCCAATATAATAAATTGGAGTTAATGAGTTTTATCTTTAAACGAACAATATTACAAAACTAACAACTTTGTTTATAATTAAATGCCAGTTCAAAAGCATCACCACACAGTTAAACTTGCTTCATATAGGGAAACATGAAATCTAAACTTTTATAATTAAAATAGTTTGTCATAAACATGTAAATAAGATTACAATAAGATATGATTAAACCCTGTGCAACTGACAAATAAATACGAAAGATTTATGAAATAATCATCTATTTAAAAAAAACTAAGGCACGTATTCTCACCTCACTTTTAAAAGTGATTTTTTGTCAAAATTACATTTGATGTTCACTTAAAATTACTTATTAAGCAATTTTAATTAGTTTATTAGACATAAAGAAAAAATATATCAAAAACAGAAATCTACTCATATTTGATAGGAAGTAGAAATCCAAATTTATTTTAAAGTGAAAAATAAAAGCAAAGAGGTAGGAATACGGGTCTATATAATTATCTTAAAAATTATAAGCAATTAAATAAAATAGAAATTTGTTTTTATTAAATTCTTTTTAATTCGGTATTTCTTGTAAGTAAAGATTATATGATATAAATTTATATATACCGGCGATTTTCAATTTGTTGCACACGAATGATTCTATTTTCATTTTTTCAGTTCACTGAATATTTTGTTTTTTTTTTCCTAACCTTCATGGTTTAGTGGTTATTTCATTTTGATCTTCATTCCAAACATATTATTTTGGAAATAAATTTAATAACACATTGAGATAATTTAATATAAAATGATAAATCTATTTTATTTCTTTTATTATTACTTATGTGTGATGTTAACGAGTATATATATATATATATATAGTAAAAAATCGTTTAAAACTCCTTTTCTATCTTTTGATTATTAATAAATATTAATACAGAACTAAAATCTAAAACCGTTTTACTTTTAGTATATATTAGTTTCCGTAATTCCAAGGTGAAACATATGGGCTATATGCTCGAGAAGCCGAACATATAGATTCTAAACAATTTTTACTTGCATTGTCAATGGTCGTTAGTCCACAGCCAAACAAGGAACTTACAGCTTATAATAGGTTTCGAACCACTCAGAACCAATCGATAATCAGTTCAATGGTACAAGGTTTTAATACCAGAAATAATAATTAATTTTAATTTCTGGTGTGAGCGCGTCGCGAACTAGGGATCTTTAGGGTTCGAGTTTAACAAGCTACCAACGGCCTACACTGTAAAAACTGATGTAATTCTACATGTTCCATAAATGTATTTTTTTTCATAAAAAAAACGTAATATTGCGTAAATTATCAAAATATTGTCATTTTACTGTTAAAAGCTATGTAAAATTAGATAAATTTAAGTTACATTTTTTAATGTGTACAACATGATATTAACGAGTAAGTTGCAAATAATTATTTAAAAAAATATATCTGTACTTTCAACTACTACTTTTTGGTTGTTAAACAAGCACCAAAAAGTTCAATAGTAAAGGTTAGGTTAAGTTAGGTTAAGTTAGCTTAAGTATATGATGCGGATTTTTTGGCGGACACACCACACAAAGAACTTTTGACAACCCGATTCTTTTTCTATGTTTTACATAAAGAATAAAGAAAAAAATATCATAACTAAATCTGAAAAGCATTCTTCAGACTTTAACGTTTTTAAATTAGAATAAAGTCGCATACTTTAACCAGCAAGGCCACACAGTTTCGATTCTGCAATAAAACCCAATTCAAAGAAAATCAATTTCGTGTCTTCAATTGACCAACCAACGAAGAAAAAAAAAGCAAAACTTTAAAAGAATCCGACATATTTCCGATTCTATCAAGTAACACATCGTTCACCGTTTTCTCTCTTCAACTCAGTGCTATCGAGAAAAAAGACGAATCAAAAGACAACCCTGAAAAGAACTCAAGATCTCTCCGTGGAAAAGAAATAAAAAATAAAAACACACCTTACCAACCCCCTCTTGCATGATTGAGAAAATGACAGAAAATGCTGTTCAATTTTAGCCAAGAAAGTGGTTATACATGAAAAGTATATAAGAAAAAAAGAAAATTAAATTTTACCAACAAATGGGAAAAGATTAAACGAGTCAATGTCAAAAACAAATGACGCTGCTCTAAGGGCTTCGTATTTACAATGAAGATTTCATAAAATATATTTTCTGATACTTAATAACAAAGATTCAAATTGAAAAATTCGTAGAAGAAATTAATAAAAACTAATAATAGATAACTCAGATTTTATTTCAAATTATTTTGTCATCAGAAGCGTAAGTTAACAAAAATAATATTCTGTCATGTTATCATGACAATTTAGAATCTAAAATATGGTAGAAAATAAGTTTTAGATACAGATAAAAACATTTAAAAATTTTAAAATTTATCACTCAAAACTGAATCAAAAATCGAAAACTAAAAAAAAAGCGTTATTTTTTCAAAAAAAAAAAACCGAAACCAAACTGATATATATTTTTTTTAACGGTTTGAAGCCCTGCTCCAAACATCCCTATCCAGACATGCTACTTTAGCTACACCCACATTCATACTGATACTCGGATACTGATACTTGAAAATTTGGAAAATAATCTGTACTTAAATTGTTCATTTCATCTAAATCTACATTTTTTTACGGAATTAATATATAAAAAAAACACAAATATGAATCAAAATATATCTGGCAATTTTGCGATTATAGCCATAAGCGTAAATAACTGTTTATATCACATTATTACTGTTAATAACACAGCATTCATATGAGAAAGAAAAAATACGAAAATACCTATATACATACGATACCAATTCAATTCAATTCCAACACACACACACATACATATAAACAATTCAGTTCAAGTACCCACCGCGAAAAAACTTCAACTGTTTTAATATCCGTATTGCGTCCTTGTCCCACAGCAATTTCCTCTCAATTTTTCCATCTCTTTCGTTTCGTAAATAAAATCATCTTCCATCTCTGTTCCTCAGCTTCTGTCTTCCAACGGAAAACAGACAAACACATAGCAAGAGCGCATATTGTGTGTAAATGTGTTTTGTATGTGAAGAAAAAGAAGAAGACACACACATATATATATATACAAGCACACGTGAATCTATTATGAGTGACGTAAACACACGAACAGGCATAGTAATAAATAGTTCTCTTGATGGACTGAGAAATATATATCTAATGTTTAATTATAGAAATAAAAATATAAGAGATGTTTGACGTCTATTTATAGACGAAGCTTATTATAATCGTTAAATTGATGCAATGGTTTTAGTCATGGCAGTTTTAGTATTGTTCAAATGCTTGTGTGGAAACCAGATTTATTTTTATGCCATAACATACTTTGGTATGATGTGTGCAGAAAAATATCTTTAGATCGCAAGAAAACCTCTTGTGTATAAATTAATTAAATCGTGCAAAACTCGAATAAAATCTCTACAATCTTAGAAATTTTGTATAAAATCACTATAATCTCAAAAATCATACTTAACATTTGGTTACAAAATTTAAGGAAGTGCTTTCTTCGTGCCATAGATGATTTTTTCAAATTTGAATTTGACCAATCCAAAACACTTGATATAAGAACTAAAAAATATGTCAAGCGTTTGGATTGGTCAAAATTGTTGAGTTTATCCGTAAAACAAAAACTTTCCGACTAAATTTACTCTATTGTATACGAACCTGAGCAAATAGAGAATAACACATAAAATTTAGAAATTACGGATCTAATTCTATTACAAAGATAAACGAGAGATTAGCCCATAATTTCCATATTGAATAGAAAATCACATCAGTGTCATATCCATTGTAGATAAACTTATTCCTACAGTACCATATAAATCAATTAAATCATCGCTAATAAATCGTGAATAAAGCAGTATCATATACCACAACATACGAAATCCTCATACCTATAGATGGAAAACGATAGACACATTGCAATTTGTTGAACCATATATGATGATGCTATAATAGCCGTAATATACTAACATGTTCAATGCAAAATACCGTATATAATAGCTTAATAAATTTTGCTATACAGTTCAAATGATTTAACATTGTACGATTTAATCCTTTCCTCGCAACGAACAAAGTAAAATATTTACGGTAATTGGCCCGTAATAGTCAAATAGAGAAAAAAAATTATCTCGTTAATTAAATCATAAATAATATTTTTGCTATTTGATTAATTTATTTTTTTAAAGCGGATTTAAGCTATCTGCTAATAAAATATGCAATAATAATGCAAATAATAATAACAAAAAAATTTAACGTAGTAAAAAATCTTTTAGAACTCATCATATTAAAATAAAACGGTTTTAGGTTGTAATTTTGCATTAATATTTATTAATAATTAACGTTCCGACGAACTTAACGTACATTTTCACCAGGAAAACATAATATTAATGACATTTACAATGAATAAACATGATAAAAATCGTTTTATTATAAAAATCTCTAGTTACAGAAAAGTGAAATAATAAGTAATGGCCGGTTTCAAAACTAACCAAAAAGCATCGATTTTAAATTCTACTATAATAATTATTGTTATCAATAAAACGATGCTTCTTTGTCAACTTTTCATACTTCTAATGGAAAAATTATTTATATAATAAAACAAAGCCTTTTTGAAAGCTTAAAGTCGACTTTAGTTAAAGTAATACTCAAATGTTGAGATTTTATTTTTCGCCAATGTCCGAAAACAACTGATGCAGCTGGCTTTTATGCCAAGTAAATTGAGAATTATTATATTAATTTCCACAGATACATTTATGAAAATTTAGTTAGTGTTTATTATAAAATTGGCTGTAACTGCATAAATATATGTAATATTTTAGCGTCATAACTTACCACAGTGATCGGATACATAGGATTAATAATAGTGAACAATAGTACATGATTTGGTTTATTGTCATCCTGCCGTTTACGGCGTGGTTCCTCCGTTGAATTAGTGCCACCGCCGCTTGCATATCCACCGCCTCCTACACGAAAACCAGAACCGCCACCCCCACCCGTTGAACCACCCCCGCCACCACCACCGGATGCCTCGTGGCCCTAGAACAACAAGAACAAAACAACATTCATTTTATCTTCCTATTAAAAAAACAACAACAAACTATAATACGCTAGCTAGAAGACAAAAAATATATTTAAGTATTTTTAATATTTTTTTTGAAATTCTCACAAAACGGTAAGGCAAAAAAACGTTCAATGTAAAATTTAATATTGTTTTATATAAAATATGTAGATATTGAAAGCATTTTTTGTTGGGTGTGTGTGTACGTATAAAGCGTAAGGTCTCTTTAATTTAAATTGCAAAGTTTGTCCGACATTACAGATGTGACGGTTTGACGTTTGTCGTTTTAATTGAACTCTCTTTGTTTGCTAAATTATATCGCCAGACTGTTCGACAACGACTATACTGTTTGATCATATTTTTTTTTTATGTATATAGGTAGGTATATACAATCAAATTTAATTTAAATAAAATTTAAAAATAGTTCATAATTTTTATTAAACACAATGATTAAAAAATTGCTTTATTCAATTATAAAAACTATCAATTTTATTTTCTGTTTGAATCATTGCAATTTTTACCACTTTGACTGAAAAACAAATTTTTAAAATTTACATAGAAACCCTTCATAAAGTCTCTGGATGACAAATCCGAACTTAGTGTATGTGTTTACATCGTTGACTCGCTCACTCTTTTTTTTTCACTCCTAATTTTCACAAAATTTCAAGGTAAGTTCAATTAGTGTCCAAGATGGGCATGTGGATTTACTTATTTCCAGTGTTGCCAACTTCTCGAGAAAAAGTTACTAGTTTTAATAATTTATTATGGCTACAAATTTTCACAAAAGATTCTCCTAGTGCTCACATAAATTATATAATTTTAGTAAAATAAAAATTTTACTAGTTTTAAAAAAAAATATTGACTACATTATTTTATCCATGATTAACTAAATTTTCGCAAAATATACTCTAAGTGCCCACATAAATTACATAACTTTACTAAATTACAATGTTACCAACTTTCCAAAAAAAATATATTAAGGTTACATTATTCATTCAAAATTAGTCAAATTGTTACGAAATATTCTTTTAGTATTCACAAAAATTATATAATTTTATTGTACAGTGGTTGTCAACTGATGATGTCACAGTGGTACCCATATACTTCTAAATCTTGGTTTAAAAAAAAAGTCTAAATTCTACCCTAACATCAATAAATTCTAACCTAACATATGAATATCTCATTTAGCGACCAACCAACAACCTGCACCAGCCATCTTCCGTTCTATAGTAACAGGATGTTACCAACCACAAGAACCACCGGTAACATCAGCGGTAACTAAACTGACAAATGAACGCTATACCACACTATACCATAAACCGTACTCAGCGAATTTATAATTATAGGGAAATATCTTATGTTATATCTTAGCTTTGTACATTTATAGCAAGGAGCGCTACGCATTAATCTGTAATTATCAGCATTTGTGCCTAATATTTACAATTAGTTGAAGGGATGAAAGTGAAGTTTTCGATCTTTGTCATTGGTAAACCGGTTGTTGTTCGATTATTAAGAGTCTTTGTTATTATGTTTGTCTTTTGTGGTTAGGTTCAGAGGTATAACGCGTAAATTATTTAATTGGGTTTACTATAGAGGATAGTTTAATTAACATAGTAAAAAATCTTTCAGAATTCATTATATTAAAATAGGTTGTAGTTCTGTATTAATATTTATTAATAAGTCGTTTTATTTTAGCAAATTAATTACTTTATGAAATAGAATTTTTAAACAAAGTCGCGTTCAATTATCTATGATTTATTGTAAAAAAAATATATTTTATAAAAAATTACATTCAAGTGGTAATGTGATTATTTTGTAATTGCAATAATTATTTAAATATAAAAAAAATTAATATAACACGTTTTTAACACAGACTAAAAAGTATAAAATAATTTCTCCTAGCCCCATATACAGATTTATAACCTAATACAACTTCCTGACCCCCATACAGATTGTCCTGAAGATGTGAGATTGTGAATTTTTAATAGCTATGACAATACTTGTAAGATTTAAAACGAAAAAACGTGGGAAGTGCAACGACAGCTACTCCCTACACTCCTTACTATTATCTATTGCATTAGCCCCAGGTTTTTCGTTTTAAATCTTACAAGTATTGTCATAGCTATTAAAAATTCACAATCACAAATTTTCAGGATATGAGGTTATAAATCTGTATGAGACAATTAAAAAAATTTATTATTTCCATAACTGATATATTATCCTTTCTCGATGTGCGAGTACTATAAAAATTTCAGTACGAGTATCATTTCTGTAAGAACTGTTACACAAAACAAATATTTTTCCTTGTACATATTTATCTTTTCGTGGTTTCACATTTCGGGAATGACAATAAAGCTCATATTAAGCTGCGAAAAAGTTCATATCAAGCTATTTTACGACGTATACATATATACAGGCAAAGAAGGGAGGGGAAGTCCACAATAAATCTTCAAACCTAGCTTGGCCTGGCAACATCATTTTCTTCGTCTTCCAGGCGGAGGCGGCTTTGGAATGTGAGCACCATTAACTCCTTAGCTACGCGCATCGGCTCCTACAAACATTATTTCACAAAACGCGAACTGTTTCTCCTATTGCTCGCACGTTTCCTGTAGAGGGTTAACGTCCAATTTGTCTAAATGTCATAGCGATTTTTATATATCTATCTATGTTTTTATTGCAAGAGTAAAATATTTCTTAGCGCCCTGGTATTAATCAACGAAACATTCCAACGCTTTTTATCTTTTACCGTCTAATTTTTTACCCTTCTTTTTTTTTTGGTCTTTATTTCTCAGGTCCTAATAAATGAAATAATAATTTTTTGAGAGTTTCTTTTTCTTGGAAGAGATATTAAAGATTATTTTGTCATTTCTATTAATAACTCACATTTATCCCGTACCAGGAAAAATAAATTAAATTCCAAGTTAATCAAATATTAAATTTTCCCTAGCGTTTTGACTAGATATTAATTAAACAGTTATTAGAAATCAAATCTAATGTTTAAAATTGTGTTTTAAATCAACTGAATAAAATCAATCCAACTCTGAAATATTAAAGACATTACAAATATTTATTTGTGAATAATAAATACCTACACAAAATTAATAATAATATTTAATTATCAATGCATCAATCAACAAAATAATACAGTAATATCTTGATTAAAAACACATACATATTCCTAGTAATTATTTTTGCATATGTAATTAGTTACAAAATTATTAATTATATGTATACGAAAAAATATTAAACATAATTATCAATATCATATATATAAATTAAATTACAAATATTAAACGTCAAAACAAAACACAGTCTCAAATGATTAATCTGACATATATTTCATTTGATGTTTTTACACGATAACATAAATATAAATATCAACATTCATATATATTTTTATTTCAATAGACATCATGTAAACACACTATTTGTCACAAAAAAAAGAATTTCGAAAAGAGATAGGAAATTCGCAAATTGTTGGCAATGGAAAATCATAAATTTTCTACGAAACATTTTGTTTTATATAATTAATATTTTATTAGGTCATATCTCAATTTCAATTACAAACAAAACTATTATAGGTTACTTGCAAATTTTTTTATTACGTTTATTAGAACAATAACTACTGTTAGATATTCCGAGTAATATCAGTAGTGGATTAAAGGGGGGCTTGACTGAGCTGCAACCCAAAAGAGTTCAAGAATTAAATTTTACTAAACAAAATAATAATTTGTGAAGATTGCTGTTTACATAAGTAAAAATTAAATTAAATGCATACAAGTATTGTAGGTTGCCTACTTCACTTACAGGTCAATGCCCCGAAAATAATCCCTATATAGCTAAGCTACAGCTATTCTTTTAAAAACTTATAAAGCTCTTATAAAGCTCAAGCTACAGCTATCAGCTAGTATAAAAGTAGCTACTTTGTAAATGTAAAATCCTTTAAAATTCCTTAAAATCTTAGTAATATACCTTTAACAATATTGGAAAATCAATTAACGATTGTAAAATCTCGAATGAAATCTCTACAATCTTAGAAATTTCGTATAAACTGTAAAAAACAGTTGCCATCTTACATAAAAACAATAATAATAATAATATTATATCAGCAAAACGATGTTTTACATAAATTTTTTGTAAAAATAACATAATTTTATAATTTTAAGTACAGTAATTAATTTAGCATATTATGTTTTTTTTTTTACCGAAAAAGTAAATAAACTTATATAAAATATACGTATTTCCTGTGATGTCTGTAAATTTACATATTAAACTGGTGTAAATCAGATACTCCAGGTTTTTATGTAAAATTATCGAATATTTTTTTTAGAATGTACAATAATAATTATTATAATCCTATAATATTGTACTCTAAATACTTCAAAACATACTTATTATGTAAAAATATCAGAATACAGCAAAATTACCTACGATCATAGTTGCTACCCTTATATACAAATGTGTTCAATAAAAATTGCCTATCATTAACCATTATATTTATATAATGTCTATATCGCATGATAACCGAAAAATAGAAAACGCACATTAAATACTCAATACAACTATATTAAGATAACAGTCTCAGTATTCCGACCCCCGAAAATAAACAAACATATTTTTGACAAAACACTATAATTTCGAAATTTTCAAATTATAGTTTTGCTAATGAAACCCGAATTTTATTTATACAGAGTGTCTTTTTAGTGTCTTTTTTACGGATTCTATACGAATAATAAATAATTTATTATAATACAGTGTTTTGCGTGAGCGTATGTAAGTAGTAGGAATAGAAAAGCATGTATGTGTGATATCATAAATATATATGAAGCGAAGTTACTTCTGCGGATAAAAATGTTTGGCGGAAAATAATTTCAGTGTAATGGAAAAAGTTTATCAACATTAAAGTTTATAAAAATTAAAGATGATTAGTAATAGCGAATTACTGAGATAATAACTTTACCTGTCAAATAACAAACGTAATAATAATTGAATAGTAGATTACTAGAGTTTAATGTGAAACTAAAAGAATTATCTCACTTATAAGACGACTTTTACTAAGGCGTTTTAACTCCTTTTGAGGTGTACTTTGAGGGTATAGAGAAGTTTGTAGACACCCTGTATATATATATATATATATATATATATATATATATATATATATATAAACGAATACTCGGTATATATTATATCTACAACTTAATGACGTTCAAAGTTAGAATTTTGTAACCAGTAATGAACAGGTTGAACATCAGACATATAACCGCAGTTATAACCGAAATACGTCAGTAGATATTTATGTTTGACGAAATGATGTTTTAACAACCGTATAGTATAACATTGATGTGCTTTTTTTTTTCGAAATATGGTCGGTCACGCAATTGACTATAATATATAAATGTTTGAATAATGTTTTCCAGTATGTTTTTATTTGCCTTTTTTCAAGTTATTATATTTAATGTTTTAATGTCGGTTATTAAATGGTACAAATATAATATGATAAATACAATTGTTTCATAACACAGTAAAAAATCTTTCGGAACTCATTATATTAAAATAAAACTGCTTTAGGTTAAAGTTCTGTATTAATATTTATTAATAATCGACGAACTCTACGAACTCAAAGTCCGTCTTCATCAGGATAAATGATACAAATGACATTGCAGTAAATAACAGAACATAGAAACAAGTTACTAGATAACAAAATAAGTAACTAGATCATACAATTTTTATAAATTTTTTAATTAATGGAAGCCAAATTTTCTTTAAATCAGTACTATGTTACAGTGATTGATGTTATCTTTTTCTATTGTTTCTCTTATCAATCTTCTGCTAATATTGATTGGTCCAGCAATTATTACAGTATCTTAAAATTTTACCATGAAAATATTCTAAACCATGTTCAGTAATAGTAGATTTATCTGGATGATTTAGATGAATTTTTTGTGGAAAATCTGAACTGAGCAGATAATAGTCAGTTTTCTTGTAATTAAGATCTCGAAAAAACCCATTCAGTAAGTTTTCTCGATTTTCAATTTATACTTACGGACCTGCCAGGGTCAAATTATAAAAACTGTGTTTTGATTTGATATTATTCGTTTAAAATCAGTCAAATATCGTAAAAAACTGTTTTCTGACAATAAAACGTAATTTTGCATGGATATTAAAACAAAATTCATAAACTCCTTTTTTTGCGATTACTTTCAATTTTTTATTAGTTTTCGAAATATACAGCTGATATTTCAAATTGCAACTGGAGTCAAATTTCAAATAATTGTTTTTCTATTCTTTCTGTATACAATAACTCGTTGATTCAAATAAACGAAATATTAGAGACTAAATTGATAACAAATACAATAAAATTACACGGCTCTCAACTAAATATTGAATATTTTGTTTTAATTGCTCAACAAAGCGGACTAATTTTCTTGTATTATAATTCTAATTTTTCGTTTTTAATTAAAGTTTTCTTTATCAAAACACTACACAAATGGCATGACACATCATTAGAAACAAACAAAAAAGTGTGCGCTTTCCAATTATACTAATTTTGAAAATTGCATTTTTTTTAACTAGAAATAATCACAAAAATTTTGAAATACATACATACACTTCATCATAATATTAGATACGATATCCCTAAGAGTGCCTTGATCGCAAGTAAATATTAATACAAAACTAGAACCTACAGCTGTTTTATTTTAATATAATGAGTTCTGAAAGATTTTCTTACTATCTTAATTAAATTGAAACTTTTAAAAAATTATATCAAAAACTTATCATGTATTTTTTGTAAATTTTTCTAAATAAATTAAAAATCATAAAGCTTATAAATGAATTCGCTGGGTGTTGATTCTGTGAATAATTTTTAAAACTATTTTTAGAAATTTTTTTCTAGAATTTGGCTCAATTCTGATAGATTTAGTTGTAAAAATAATAAATAAATCTATTAAACTGGTCATAAAAATACTGATAACTGTATTATTTTACTAATAATATTCCTATCGCATTTATACAATTAATTTTTATCAAAAATTACCTGCTATCAATATGTTTGCACTTTCTTATGCCCAAGTATAATTTCAACTTATAATTAGAAATATTTCAATTTTAATTATAAATTATAATAACATTAGTCATGTTAAAATCATTGTCACACCTAAATACTTTAGCATCCATTACAAAAACAGAATGCCATCTATATTATTAAGGGGGGACACCACCCTGATACTTTTAAAAAAAATCGCTTTTTGGCATTTTCTGAAAGCTTACTATGTATAGAATAATGTTTTAAAATGATTTTTCGAAAGTCGAACTTTTGGCGGAGTTACAGCAACAAACATTCTGCATTTTCTCATTTTCTCTCTGTAGCTCGCACTGTCTGTATATATACCGGGTGTTCGTTCGTCAAGTTCGTATGGGCGTTTAACATGCAGTTTCGATAATTTGAGATGTACTTCTTTCTCGAGTAAAATTCAGACAAATACTTAGAGTACTTTTCGATAGAACATAAAAAGTTATATAATTTGATTTTAGTTTTAATTTACTAGCATATGCCGTTTGGGCGCTAGAATTTTTTTCTCAAAAACTATGAGGTGTAGGAAAATAAGTGTGGTATGTAAAAATGCGGAATAATGAGTACTATAATGGAGTGAAGAAACTATTATTCTAGGATGCATCGTTTAGTTAAAAAAAACTTAAAAACAATTTTTGAAAATTTCTTAAGGGGGTAGGGTACCCTTGGGATTTTTTCAAAATAAGACTTTTTTCAAAATTTGCTCAAAAAAATCTGGAAAAAATCAGTAAAATAGAGAAAAAAATTAGCTACATAATAAATAAGTAACTTTTTTCTCTAACTCATTCTGATTTGGCAGGAAAGAAAAAACAAATTAAAATGCAAAAAAATAAATTTTCAATATTCCAGCCACTTGGAAAAATTTTCTCACGCAAAACACTCACCAGACCTCCACTTGCAGACGTATACCTTCAATATCATTTACCTATATATTCTTTTAACCAAACGTCAAATAAATTTCACATAATGCATAATTCAAAATTAAATTGACATGTTCGCGTCGGCTTAAAGAATGTATTATACCCATAAAACTTACTGTAATCAAACCCATATAATATATCAAATTCTTAGAAATAGAAATGTAATAAAAAATAATTTAAATTATGAAATTTTAAAAATAAAAAGCCAGTTGCATTTACAATTGCATATAAATAAAATTGAAACTGAATAACAATATAATAAAATTACAATACACTTTGCACTATAATAAATACAAAATAGTGCAAATAATGGCGTGCCAATACACATATCCCACTAACAGAGAAAATAATCTTTAAAGACAAAAACTGTAAAACTGAATCAGAACCAAATAAAACCGATCTTTTCTCAATCGAATCACTTATCTTAAATCGGTTCGTTGAACTAAAATCAATCAAATAAAATTTTCAAACTGGTTTCAAACCAGTTTCAATCCAGTTTTTAACAAAACATAAATTTATTTATTTATTTAAAAGCATAAAAGAAAAATGACTGCTGTGGATTTTTAAGTTATGTGCTGTAATTAGAAGGAATCATTTACAGAATAAATTCGTGTATGATGAGTGGAAAATTGAAAAAAAGATGGTTCGGTCGTATTGAGCGAATATCTAATAAACGTTTGGTTAAAAATAAGTGAATGATTTTGAAGGTATACGTTTGTGTGGAAGTCCGATGAGTAGATGAGTGGTATAACAGAGAGAGCGGCTTGCGTGAACAAAAGTTTCCAAGTAGTAAAAATGGAAGAGCATGTATGAGAAATATCATGATTGTGGATGAAGCTAGAGTTGCTTGTCTGGATAGAAATGTTTGGAGAAAACTAATTTCGGGATAGTAAAAAGAGTTTGTGCCACATCCTTTCGGGTATATGGCATGTATGTTTGTACTACCTTTTTTTTTCAGAACAAAAAACCTGCAAACATATTTAAAGACCTCATTATATTAAAATAAAAAGGCTTTATAAACTAGTTACTTATTTTGTTACCTAGTAACTTAAAACGTCGATAAAGAACTTTTTATTTTAATATTTAAAGAATCCCAACTTCAACTGGTTATTTTTTAGCCATTGGCAATTTGATTACAAATAAAATAACAAATCCATTTTCTAATCTGTTTTTAACAAATTACCAAAAATAATGATAGTACATTAGAAAAACATTAGTACAATAGAAGTTGCAAACAAACTCTTATAATAAACCAGCTAGCAAATTACATGAAGTTAGAAGCAGAAATTATAAAACTTTACGAGTTGAGAAGACGGTAAATTTTAGATTTTCATCTTCGCTGTTGGTAATATCGTAATATAACATACCAAACCACGAACTATAATTGTGCCTAAGTTCATTCCTATTTTATATTCTTCCAACTTACGTTAAGTAGGTTAATGTTTATTTGCCGCCATAGATAAATATAATTATTAAATAACTATGTTATTTCGGCCTGCGCAATTAATACTGTGCAATAAACTGAGCATGTATGCCTCTATTACCTTACTGACAAGCTGTTATCATTTAACTATTTATCTAATTTAAATATTTTAAAAGCTATGTAAAACTTTATATGGGTGTTGAAATAATTAAAACTTTATCTTTATTATTACTTTCATTTTTTTATTATTATTAGTTACTAAAATACGCAACCAGATGATTTGTAATTGCAACAATGGTCTATTCAAATATAATTGGAAACTTTTTTATTAGAAAGTTAATTTTTTATCAAGAAAAACCATAATTTTATTAGTTTTTTTAATATTATTTTCAGTTATCTTTTAATTAGCGTTTTTTTTTTGTTAGTTGGGCTTCCACTACAATTTTAAAAAAATCATCCTGGCTGCTGTTTTAGGAAACTATAAGCCAATTTCATAAAACGTTGTTAATTTACTCAATTAATTCAACGAAGAAGAAAACCACTTTCTCAAATTTCGTATATTGATGAAGCATGAAGCTGGCAGACATATTTTGGCAGAATGACGTGAAATTATTCTCAAAATTTTAGGCTCATTCTGGGCTATTTAAGACTCTAAACGCCAAATTTTGGGCTTCAGCCGTTTTTTCAAAAATTTGATGTCTGCCAGTTTGCCTGTAAAGTTAGCAGAATCCCTAAAAACGATGTCAAAAACACTCGCGATATGACTTCCTAACATTTTTTAATTATGGGCTATTTATGGAATCCACTTTCAATACAAAATTATTTTTTCTTAATTTTTTAAAATATTTCAAACTAACAAATAAAAAAAATTTACGTCAAACTAAATAAAATTCTGAAAACAATTTAGGGTCATTATGGCCTACCTAAATTACCAAATTACAGATTTCGAAAAAATTTGTTTACAAAAAATTGTGTCCACAATTTTATTGAGTTTAATGTTAATTTTTGTTTTTAACTTACAAGAGTAACTTTGAAATATTAAAAAAACAAATTTAGAAAAAATGATTTTGTATTGAAAATCGAACCCATAAATAGTCCATAATTAAAAAATGTTAAGAAGTCGTATCGCGAATGATTTTGACATCGTTTTTATGGATTCTGCTAACTTTATGGAAAAGCTGGCAGACATCAAATTTTTGGAGAAACTGGCTGAAGCTCAAAATTTGGAGTTTAGGGCCTTAAATAGCCCATAATAAGCCTAAAATTTTGATAATAATTTCACGTTATTCTGCCAAAATATGTCTACCAACTTCATCGATATAAATTTCGAACACCAAATTGTACCATTTTTACTACTTTGACTGCAAGGAAAAGTAGTAAAGCGTTTGGTACGGTGTCTGTAAAATTTTCAAAAAAAAAAAAAAATTGTATAGAAATCCTTCATATAGCTTGTAGATGACGAATCTGAACTTAGTTTATGTGGGTGTATGGATGTGCGTCGTCAGCTCGCTCGCTCGCTCGGTCGTCAGACCAAATTTTGTGATCGCAACTCCTCCTAGACGGTTCAACCGATTTTAATGAAATTTTCAGGATAAATTTGTCTAGTGCCCAAGATGGTCATGTGGTTTTGTTTTTTTCCAGTGATGCCAACTTTCCGAGAAAAAAATTACTAAAGTTTTTAAAAATTCATATTGGCTACGTTATTTATCCGATTTTGATCAAATTTTCAGAAAAGATTTCCCTAATGCTCCCATTAATTACATAATTTTATTAATATTCTGTGTTGCCAACTTTCCGAGAAAAAAATTACTAAATTTTTAAAATTTTTATTATGGCCATGTTATTCAACCGATTTTACTCAAATTTTCACAAAAGATTCTCCTAGTATTCATATAATTTATGTAATTTTAACAAAATACAGTGTTGCCAACTTTCCGAGAAAAAAATTAATAAAATTTTTAAAAATTTATTATGACCATTTTATTTAACTGATTTTAATCAAATTTTTATAAAAGTTTTTCCTAGTGCCTAAATAAATTATGCAATTTTAACAAAATACAGTGTTGCCAACTTATCGAGAAAAAAATCACAAAATTTTTTAAAAATTCATTGTGGCTACATTATTTATCCGATTTTGATCAAATTTTCAGAAAAGTATCTCCTAGTGCCCACATAAATTATAATATTATTAAAATACAGTGTTGCCAACTTTCCGAAAAATGTCAAAGTAGTCCATATATGGGTTTACCCATATACTTCTAATCTTGTTAATGATAATTGTTGAGATTGTAGTGATTTTTCGTTGATTTTACGAATTTTATAAAAAAATTTCTAAGATTGTAGCGAAGATACTCCAATTTTAATTAATTTGTATACCAGATTATACAAGTGGTTTTTCCCTTGGAATGAAAAGGTAAATAGAATGTCAACTATCTTTGAATCGTCTCATTGATTAATCTATTGACAATTTAGTTGCCTAATTAACTCATTAATTAAGCTAATAACGATTCATACATTGGCCCTAAGAATTGACATTAAAAAACATTGTTAACTTAATTATTTTAAGTATAGAAAGACATTCTAATGACTTTCAAAACAAAATTAATATAAATTAACGGAAAAAATAAATGTGTTCTAATACCAACATCAGATAACAAACTATCATTTCCTAAACAAATGCATGTGATTATTTTTCTGATAAAATAAATGAATTTTTAATGTGTTTTATAAAAAAAAAAATTGCTGCCTGAAGAAAAAAATGCATTCATAATTGATACCTTTTTAAAACAATTATAATATATTATTAATATGGTCTAAATTATAGCTGCACGCAAATATTTATTATTTAAAAATCAACGTTCTATGGAATTACCTCACCCAATAAAAAATGTAAAAATAATACAACCGTGTTCAAGGCCGGCGGAAAAAGAATTATAAATTCCGCTTTTTTACAAAATACGTGTAACATTTTAATGATAATATAAATATAAAAATTTTCAAGATCACTAGAGTTCAAACACCTTTTAAATGACAATTTTTCAGGGTCACTTACACAATTCACACAATTTCATAACATTTACTCAGTTGTTTTTTTCCTCATACGGCTGACATTGCAAACAAATGAAAGCAAATACAGATGAATTTTGTTTAAAGATGTCACTTGAGAAGCATTTACACTTTACAGAAAATGATGTTCTGCTGGTTTATTTCTGAATTGACAAATTAAATTATTCGGAAAACAGAAGATTATATAACATAAACGAACTGTAAGAAATTTATGTAATTTTAAATGTTTTGTGAATGTATTTTTTCATAAAAATTATAATATTACGTAAATTATCACAGTAAAATTACAAAATGTTGTTATAGTTACTGTTAAAACCTATGTAAAAATTACATAAATTTAAGATATATTTTTTATAGTGTGTAATCCGAGAGAGAAATCATTTTCTCAAATTTCATACATCAGATTGTACAAATTTTAAGTATGATTTTTGTGAGATAGTAATGATTTTTTTTGTTAATTTTTACGGATTTTATACGAAATTTCTAATATTGTAGAGATTTTACTTAAGACTTTAATGATTTTAAGAACATTTTTAATAGATTTTACCAAGATTTAAAAAGTTTTTACTAAGATTTTAAGGGATTTTCATTAATTTGTACACCAGATTGTACAAGTGGTTTACCTCTCAATCAATTAACTAGTGTGAAAATTTAATTTATAAAAAATGACAATTAAAATTATTTATTTATTTTCAAAAATGACAATATGAAATCCAGTTTTCGCTGATTTTAAAATCAAATAATTTGATCAAACTTTTTACTTAAGTATCAATATAAAAATAGTTAAATAATAGGAATAAATGTACTAATAATAGTGAGAAAAATTTAATATCTTGTTTTCTAAAAATTACTTCTATTTCTTATCATAGCAACAATATTTTTTTAAAATAACGGCTCAATAGTAGAATTATCAAAAAAAAAAACTTATGAAGAGAATGAAACATGAATAACAATACACAAATATTAATATAGTTTTATTTTTTAAATTAACCTTGAAACGTAAACCCATATTGTATAGATATATAACCATGACAGTATTGTTTAATCTACTTTTTGTTATATATATATATATATATATATATATATATATATATATATATATATATATATAAAACGCACTTGATTTCAACAATACACAATATGAACAAATCGCACAAAATATTGTTCAATTAATCGGTATTAAAACATATGGGTGTATTATGATCTATTGTAAAAATTTATTATTTTGTTTATAACTTAATCAGTATTGTTAACTCTACGATTAGATTGTGAACTGTTTTCGAAATGCCTGATCGAGTGATCAGTTAACAATTTAATCAAGTGACAAGGTGTTTAACAAATATTTTAAGCAAGTAACCTAAGTTTTCGAAAGAAAGAAAAAAAATATACATAATACATATATAGGTACATAGATTTTTTATTTTCAATTTGGTACATTCCACTAATTTAGGAAAATAATTATACCAAGAATTGTTTATTTATTCAATAGCATATATCAATATCACGTATCTATTATAAACAGTGGCTTCATTACATATTTATTAATATAAATTTCCATAATTATAAATTTGTAATTACATATTTAAATTTTAAATAATACCCGAAATAACTTCCAACTTTTGCTTTCTAATGTTCATTTTTTATTTTTAATTATGAAAAAATGTTTGAAATATTGAAAAAACAAATACTTTATTAATATATAATTTAAATACGCCTATGACACAAAAATATCCTACATACATACATTTTATAAATATCTTTTGTAAAAAAAAATGATTACACATCGAATTTTACTGCTTATATGTATATTTGTTTTAATATTATATTTTTCACTTTTACAATATTAAAGTTTTATATTAAGATTTTTGCATGCAACTATAAGATATATAGTTTATTAAATTACAAATCACGCTTATGAAAAAAAAATCTCTTTATATATCTAAAAAATAATACCTAAGTACTCAAAAAACATTTATTGTTAATTGTAAAGCAAAATTCGATTTTCTAATATGAACCTTGTAAGATACCTTGTAAGTTTCTAATATGAATCACAAAGTAATAATTTTAATAATAATAGGATCATTTTGAAAAGAAACGTTTGTATGAAGTTAGGTCATTTATATTAGCAGGACTATCTTAAAATAACATGTGAGTAAATAAGTCACAAGCCAACAATAGTTTTTTACTTTTGTTTTTTTTTTTTAAAGGAATTCCTGTTCTTTGTGTACGTCCTATCTAATTGGAAAAATTAACAGTCCGTCGGATACTACGAACATCGATATTTTATTCACTGTTCAAACAAATTAATATTGATGTACAATATCTTATATGATTTTCAAATAGCTGTTTAATGAAATATATAACATTGGTAAGGTAAAATTTTTAATGAACATAACAAAAATGTATGTGAATACCAATATAAATAATTTATTACACTGTGTACTACTTCGCTGATACACTAACGTTAACTAATCAACATTTTAACGGGAACTAGTTAATAGTTTTCCAATAAATACAGTAAGCGAAAAAAATCATACCGGTTTTTTAAAAACCATTTGCCGCTAAGCTATCGGATAAATACATTCCAGAATCGCCAATAATTGAATATTTATTACAAATAACACGAATAAAAGAAAACATGATAAGAAAACAGTGCCGGTATATACATACCCACACCCCCAAATCAAAATCCACATGGTAGCAAAATCGATACGCGGAATACTGTAGAATTGCAAAGTGTATAATCTGTATGACGAGTTTTAAGTGAAAATTTGCCTACTTACCCGATGGTTGCTAGTTTCAGCATCTGTACGCTGTCTTTTATTGTGAGGCCCATCGCCATTAAACGCCATTTTGAACTGATTACAAACACGCACTGATAAAACAACCTTTCGCTGTAAGGTCTCGCGCAAAACTGCGGGCGTCAGACATGCCAACAAATTAGAAGTTGTTATTCCTTATGCTGCCATCTATCAGTCGTGTTGTGCACTTTTTTTTTTAATTTAATAATAAATTATTTTTAATCACGTAACGTTATTGTGACATATTTTGAATTTATGACGCATAAAATAACATAATAAGCAATCAAATATTAAATGATTGCAAATTTGAGAATTATATTTCTTTTTAATAATTTTTCACTACATGTGCTGTTCTAACCTCACATAAATCTGTCAATTTAAATGTGAAATTATATAAACAGTTAATAAAATACTTGTATTGTTAATTGAAAAGATGGATGATGCGGTAAAAAAGCATGTTGCCACATATTTTTCAACTTTTTATAAATTAACACAGAAATTGAATACATTTGCGGAAAAATCAAAAAGGCCAATATCAGCTTTAAAAAATCAGTCCGAACAATTAACAAGCATAGAAAGGTAAAATAAAAACTATTTTGAAGCTATATATCAAAATATAATTATTCAATTGTTTTTCAGAGCCGAAATTGAAGAATTCACTGATTTTCCAGATTTGAAAGAAAAACTCGTATTTAAAATTTATATTGGAATTGATGAAGAATTAAGAACAATAAGGACAATTGTGTACGTATATTTAACTATAACAATATATATATTTTTAATAAAGTAAATAATTCATTTTAGAAATAATGTAAATACAGAAGTTCAAGATCTGAAACAAAAACTGGTTATTTTAGAAAGATCAACAATAAATATTGATTGGGATGATATAAATAGAGTTGGCGGAACAGCTTTATATCCAAGTTTGTCGGATTTATTACAAATGGCTTTAAACGGCTGGACTATTTTCAGTGACTTAAATAATAATCTTGACAATGCATTAAAATCATTGGATGTTCGAAATCCAAAAACATTGAATCAATTAATTTTTTACGTAAACGAAAATGAAGAGGGAGTACTGAACAAAATCATCGCTCTTACACAATATACTTATAATAACGAATAAATTAAAAATACCATATAAAAAATATTGTATTTAATGCTGTGATAATTTTAATTACAAATACAATAATATTACATTAAATTACACAATTTATATTAAGTCTTAGAATACATAATATGATGTAGTCAATTCACATTATCATTTGAAATTAATCTTTCAATAAAATGAAGGATTTTTTAAAAATATAACCACATTTTTAAAAAAATCTGGAGATTTTTCTTAAAAAAACAAGTATAAACATATAATACATGCATGTAAATTAACTATATAAAATAATTTAATTACAATGCCATATTTCTGCCTTCGATTGAAATTTCAACAGCACGACGTGATTGCTTCGCTCTCTTACCATCTAAGAAGTTCTTCATATGTTTCTCAAATCTATTTAATTGTTTTTTCGTACTCTAAAAAATAATTTTCTATTAGTTTTAAACTTAATTTTTAAATTGGAATTCCCAGTATTACAAACTCGGATTATATGAAAGTTGCATTGTTTTAAAACCAGTGTTAGTTATAAACAAACTCAGTTTATGACAGTTACATTATCTTAAAACCAAAGTTGTAGAAGCAAATTTAATTAAGCGAAAGAAAATGTTTATAACGATAACTTACAAAAATAATAAAGTAACATGATGTAATTATATAGACATGATAAAACTGTTCATTAACTTATAATTTTTTATACTCAAATAAAACTATAAATAAATAAATTCCACTTACTCTGCTAATATCTGTTTCGGAAGTCCATTTCGGACGAACTAAATAATCTTTATTAGATGGCATAGGAACTCTGGCACGACCCACCCAACCCTTATCTCCTGGTCGAAGTGCCCTAAATGAAACAAATATAAGATTGTACAATTTTTACTTAAACTTTAAGGGTGATTTAAATCAATCGATCAGCGTATTTTTAATAAATAATCATCGCCATAATATTGAATACTGAACTGGGAGACTTATTTTATACAACAGTTTAATTGGTTTAATCGGCTGTAAATACTCACTTTCCTTCAGCAGTAAGTGCTTCGCCTAATTTCTTTTTCTCGGATGGTGTTATACTGCCATCCGAATCCTTGCTTCTTCTTTTAGGCATTTGTTCTAAATCACGTTGTAATCTTTCTTCACGAGACATTGCTATAATAATAATTAACATTAATCTTCCACTGTGCGGTTAAAAACTAAATTTGGAATAAAAGCATATTTCCCTCAACAGATTTTGGTAATTTCCTTTAAATGTTTATAAATAAATGAGGTGGAAATACGGGCCATTAATTTTGACATCATCAATAGTTTATTAAATTTAAAAAAAAAATCTATACCTTTTGTAGGAAAATGTAGTTCCTGTGTCTAGGGACTTTTGGGATTAGAAGAGTGATGTGTGAGGAATTGGAGGATAATGTATTGACAGATAATGAATGTATTACTGTAATCTGTGCGAATAAATAAATAATGGTATAGTACGAAAATAGAGTTTAAATACAACACACCTTTAAAATCGGCAGACAGATTAAAAATAGGTCTAGCCCATTCACTGATCAATCTTCCAGCTTTTTCTTTATTTTCCTTTGTCTCTTTGGGATGTTTATATAAATACATAACCGCTTTTCCAATACCCGAATGCTTCAACGTGCTCTGATCAATACGTGGAAATTCGGACAGTAATTTTAAAATTGCCTCGCGTACTTGCAAACTGGGCATGGAACGATCGGGCATTGGTGCTAGCCAATCGGTTAATACACTCAGTACATTGTGCTCGATGAAGGCCAATTGCAGATCGTGTTTCTTCAGCTGCGACATCACTTTACCGAGCATACCGATTTTCTTGGTAGCCGGCTGAAAGTTTGAGTTAAGTTTACGATCTTCATCGGCCGCTATACGCATATCTTGCAATAGTTGTGCGATTATATCGTCGTTGTCGTTGATAATATCGATATCTTTACGACGTCGACGACGTGTTTGTTCGTCGCGTTTGCGTTGAAGCATCGCTTCGAAATCGGACACATGTTCGTTGTTACCACTGAAATTATTTTTTATATACATATATATATATTTGGATTTATTCTGTAACTTACATAACACTAAATACTATTACTAATTTTTCAATTTATTTAAATTATAATACTGAAAATTGTTGAGATTTTATTTTTCCCAAAATTTCAGCCAGACCATCTGTCTTCGGATACTGATCAAAGCACCATACTGACGAGCTCCTAAAGAGTGAAGCACGTGTCTATTGATTAAATGATTGAGTAGCTTGTAAAATTTTGAGAAAAATAAAATCTCAACATATTTGAGTATTATTTATATTAATTTCACAAAATACACTATTTGTTGAATGTTATTTAAATTATACTGCAAAAAAAAAACTTGTAAGCAATCTATTAGTTCCAGCATTTATAAACCAAATAATTATAATATTATAATCGAAATTTGTTTAATATATATTTTTAAAAAATGGAGTTGAAACAAAGAATAATAATAATAAAACGAACCCTCTGTCTTTATCATCAATGCCGTCATCTGAGTCGTCCGACACATCGGGTACAACAGCCTGAATTACAGGTTCGACTCCTTCGCCTTCTGCCACTTCTGCACTTGCAGATGCGGCCGGTTCTGCCTCTTCTTCTTCGCCATCGCTACGTAAGATTTTCTTCGTTTTTTTACCACCTGCTTCGCCGTCGCTTTCCGAGTCAGATAAAACGGCTCGTAACCGTTTTTTCGCAACGCCAGCAGTTGCTTCGTTTAAATTGAATTTTTATTTTAATAAATTTTTTTAATTATCCATACATCAAAAATAGAATAAATTGAATATTTGCAAATAAAAATATAGGTTGTTTGTATGTGCTAAGACTTTAATAAACATAAACTTTATGCACGTATTTTAATTATTGATAGAAGACTGTTTATTAAGCAATAAGTGAAAAAATGTTTTTTTTTTAAGTTATCTTTTATGTTTTTATAACAAATTTTTAATTGAAAAATTTACCTTCATCGCCTGAACGAGAACCTGATCTAGATCTAGATCTAGACCTAGATCTTTTAGATGCGTTTGATTTTACTGATGCCGATCTAGAACGAGAATTTCTAGAACTTGCAACAGAACTATGACGCGAGCCTGAATGAGAACGATGGGAACCAGAACGTGATCTTGATTTGCGATTCGAGTGATTGCTTCTAACTGATGATGAGCGTGAACGAGAACGTGATGAGCGTGAACGAGAACGTGATGAACGTGAACGAGAACGTGATGAACGTGAGCGTGAACGAGAACGTGATGAGCGTGAGCGTGAACGAGAACGTGAACGAGAATGTGAACGAGAACGCGATGAGCGTTTAGATCCATCTCTTGCCGGAGAACCCGAATTTGATCTCGCTCTTCTAGAACCTGAACGCGATCTTGATGAACCTATTAATATGTATTATATAAATTATGTTGCTAATTTACAACAACATTGTATATTATAAAATATAAACCTGTACCTGATCGTCTAGAAGCATTAGAGGCTACTGAAGCAGATCTAGATCGATCCTTTTCACCTGAGCGTTTAGAACCGGCAGGCGATACAGAACCATCCCTTGCCGGCGAACCCGAATTTGATCTCGCTCTTCTGGAGCCCGAACGCGATCTTGATGAACCTATTAATATGTATTATATAAATTATGTTTCTAATTTACAACAACATTGTATATTATAAAATATAAACCTGTACCTGAACGTGCAGAAACATTAGAAGCTACTGAAGGAGATCTGGATCGATTCTTTTCACCTGAGGCAGGCGATACAGAGCCATCCCTTGCCGGCGAACCCGAATTTGATCTCGCTCTTCTTGAACCCGAACGCGATCTTGATGAACCTATTAATATGTGTTATATAAATTATGTTACTAATTTACAACAACAATGCATATTATAAAACATAAACCTGTACCTGAATGTGCAGAAGCATTAGAGGCTACTGAAGGAGATCTAGATCGATCCTTTTCACCTGAATTATCGATTTTATCATCAGGTGAATTTCCATCTATTAAAAAAATATAAAATTATATAAATTATGTTACTAATTTACAACAACATTGTATATTATAAAATATAAACCTGTATCTGAATGTGCAGAAGCATTAGATGCTACTGAAGGAGATCTGGATCGATCCTTTTCACCTGACGTATCCATTTTATCATCAGGTGAATTTCCATCTATTGAAAAAATATAAAATTCGATATATAATATGTCACCATTATAAACAATAAGGTTATATCACAACAATAATGATATTATGTCAAATTTAAATAAGTTATATACATTACCTTCATCTATTTCCATGTTAATAGTAAAAAAGCAGTATCAAATAATTGAATTTTATATTTTATATTTCAACGCGTCTTATTCTACAACAAACACACTAAACACTTGACAGTTTTAACATTTCCATTTCCATTACATATTTTTAAACAGGTGTAAAAAAAAGTAACTAAAATTTGCGTTGGCGTCTCGTGTATCAATACATTTCTTTTTATTTAAAAATAATAAATATTATTGAAATAGTAAATTATTTCAGATAAATTATAGTTCATTCGCGTTAAGAAATAAGTAACTAAAAGACAGATTCACATTGCCAAAAAACAGTAACGGATTTTTATATCCACTTGATGTAGATAAGATCTCGTTATCACTCATTTTACACGGTTTTGGCTTGAAAATTTTTTTTGAATAAAATATTTGAATACACACACACACTGATATTGTACCGTAAACTGCCGTACTTGTACGAAGTGCACGAACGAATGTATAAAAAATAATTCAGATAGATAATTATATTTCGTGTGTCTAATCTTGTCTGTGTTTTCAGCCAATCACATTCAAGGTCACTTTGGCTTCTATCTTTCCTTAACTAATTTCTTAACGCGAATGAACTATATGTATTTATTTATTTTTTATTAGTCGCCTCTAACTTCATATTGTTCCGGTGATCTAACATGGCTGCGGCCTTTCTGTAAAGTGACGTATAGTTGCATTTGTAATTTTATATAAAAAATATATTTTGTAACTTATATAATTTACTTAAAAAGTAAGTAAACTTAATTTTTATACTTATATATGTATATTTATTTTATAATAAGTCGTGAATGTAATATAAAAATATATTTTGAAATACACGTGAATATTAGGGGTTAGTTTACCATATGAATGGATTTTCTAATAAATATTTCTACATTTTAGTTTGTAAACATGAGTCGTTTTTTTGCAACTGGATCAGATTCGGATTCTGATAGCTCCTCCTCGGAGGAGATTATTGAACGTCAACCCGTTGCTGTTTATACTGTGAGTACATTAAACCAATATATTTAATTCAGTTGTTTGAATAACTATTAATTACAGTACAGCGATGATGAGGAAGAAACTAAACGTGTTGTTCGCTCTACGAAAGAAAAACGCTATGAGGAGATCACTAATCTTATTAAACAGATTAGAAATTACAAAAAGATCAAAGATATGAGCAGCATGTTGTCAAGTTAGTATTATAGTTAGTTTATTTATAATTTACAAATGTTTAAATTTTGTTTTGTTTTTTTTTTAAAGGTTTCGAAGATCTTATGCGCGCTTATAATAAAGCATTACCGGTAATTGCCAAAGAAGAACTTGGCGTTACTCCACGATTTTATGTGCGATGTCTCGTCGAATTAGAAGATTTCATTACGGAAATGTGGGAAGATAGAGATGGCCGGAAAAATATGAGTAAAAATAATAGTAAATCGTTGACTAGTATGAGACAAAAATTGCGAAAATATAATAAAGATTTTGAAGAAGATATTGCCAGATTTAGAGAGAATCCTGATCAACCAGATGATGAGGAAGAAGAAGAGAAAGGTATTAGGCAATTAAATAATTTTTATTATAAATTATTTCATTTTTATTAGGATTATAATTTTTAATGTTACAAAAATTGTAATTTAAAAGGTTATTTTGCTGTTTCATTTTTTAAATATTATATGTGTAACATGTAAACATATTAAATCAAGTCAGTTTATATTCTATAAATTTTAATACGTTTGAAAACTATATATATGAAAGAATGAAATTGCTTGAATAGTTGAACAGGAAGCCGAATCCGATGAAGAACCATCTAAAGCTCCAACTGGTTCACGGGCTGGTTCCGAACGTCCATCAAAGACCACCGTACCCATTGTACCATCGGGAGCTGACGATCAAGAATCCGATGACAGTATTGATTGGGGCAGCGATTCGGAAAGCTCTTCGGAAAGTTCCGATGATGGCAATCAGTACACCAGTATTCGAGAACGTTTCTTGAAAAAGTTAGTTGTGTTTTGCTCAATTTTTTCTTTGTTTATTTATGTTAAGTATAAATATATTAAATACAACACAATCACAAAAGATCTTATCGTCCGTAACGGAACAATTCATTCTCTATTTCACTTTTTTACAAATGTTTTTCAAAACTAATTGTTATTTTTTTTAATATTTTCTACATTAATTTCTACATTTCATATGATTGATGAATTGTAGGACGGCAGAGAAAGACGACGACGATGATCGTGACCGGAAGAAAGAGAGAAAAGAACGTAAGGCATTGAAAGAGGAGCGGAGACAGAAGAAGGAAGAAGATGAGGACGAGGAAGGCGAATGGGAAACTGTTAAAGGCGGTGTTGCTATGCCTAGTGTAAGCGAGTGATAGTTTTGTTTTATTTATTATTTCAATAAAATCGCAATAAGTTATTTGCGGTTTTTCTTGCATAATTTTTTTTATCTTGGCTTTATCTCGAATTAACTTCATACTATTTTTTATCTCGCGTTTATTGTTTTTTCAAAACATTCATTTTTTTTCTTTTTTTAAAATAAAACAATGCATGGATTTCATTGCATTTTAAGTTCCAAAATATTTAAATACTGAAAATATATCTAACTGATAATTTAATCAATTAAAGATTTTCTTAAAATCGTATGAAATCTTGACTGTAATCTCAACAATTATACTTAAAATTTGTACAATCTAGTGTACAAATTTGAAGAAGTGGTTTAATTTTAGAAATGTATATTAATTTATATTATTTTAAAGTTAAAATTAAATTTTTATCGTAAATTTGCAATTTTATTAAAACTTAAAAATTTGTCTTATAAGAAAAATCTTGTGGATAATATATACGTCTGGAATTTTGTGAGTGGAATAATGAATTTATTACAGAACGAGCATCGCAAATAGGGTTATAATATAATTTCAATTCTCGGAGGAAAGTTGTAGATATTTAGGGAGCCTTTGTTCTAGGAGAAACCGAAAATGTTCGCGAAGGATGCTGAAATCGATACGCCTCTTGTGATTAAGAAATTAGGCGAAATTGTCGCAGCTAGAGGCAAGAAACGTACCGATCGTCGTGAACAAATTGAATTGTTGCACGAATTACAATCAGTTGCTGATCAACATCATCTTGGACCAGCCGTTGCTGTTAAAATCAAATTTAGCATCGTTTCCGCTATATTCGATTATAATCCGAAAGTTTCCGATGCTATGAAACCCGAATATTGGACCAAGTTACTTGATCGTATGGACGAAATGTTAAGCATGCTTGCTGTAAATGATATAACATTTTCCGAAACGATAACCGAAGAAAATGAAAGTTTCGAGGAAGCTCCGTATCGTATACGTGGCTGTGTTCTAACATCGGTCGAACGTCTGGACGATGAATTTACGAAATTATTGAAAGAATGCGATCCGCATAGTAACGAATACGTGGAACGACTTAAAGATGAAGCACGTGTTGCTAGTCTCATCAGCAAGGTGCAAACCTATTTAGAACGCAACAATGTTCAATCGGAACTCTGTCGTATCTATTTGCGGAAGA